>LR812530.1:16298730-16786325 GCA_903798195.1 Danio kyathit | reverse complement strand
TATATGTGTGTATGTATGGTTTTCTCTTGAAAATGCGTTTCAGATTCACACTGTAAAACCTCTGTGTGGCCCTAACGAGAGCTGCGTCATAAGGAGATCACTAACCAAAATACCAGACTGATATGTTTCTGGGATCATTATGCAGCCTCAGGGTGTTTGATAAGACATAACATTTCCTAGTGAGACAACATATTAATTTTTCTTCCTTTGTTATTTAAGTTTATATTTACTATATACTTACTATACATGTGGGATTTTTATTTGAGAACAAGAGATGCAGATTACTTACTATGCGTTACTGAGCATGAGACTTTGTTCAAATACGTGTCAGGATGCAAATGCAGAATTTACAACACCACCTGAAGAGCCATAAGGTATGTTTAATTGTATATTTTGTTAATTTATCATGTTTGTGAAATTTGATGCATAAGTTTCAACAAACACACGTAGACTCTTGAATCATCTAATATCACTCAGCTCTGTAATTTTTCTGGAGTGAAAGAAATAAACCTTAGTAAATTTCTATACTGGCGACGCAGTGGCGCAGTAGGTAGTGCTGTTGCCTCACAGCAAGAAGGTCGCTGGTTCGAGCTTCGGCTGGGTCAGTTGGCGTTTCTGTGTGGAGTTCGCATGTTCTCCATGCGTTCGCGTGGGTTTCCTCCGGGTGCTCCGGTTTCCCCCACAGTCCAAAGACATGAGGTACAGGTAAATTGGGTAGGCTAAAATGTGCGTAGTGTATGAGTGTGGATGTTTCCCAGAGATGGGTTGCGGCTGGAAGGGCCGCTGCGTAAAAAACGTGCTGGATAAGTTGGCGGTTCATTCCGCTGTGGCGACCCCGAATTAATAAAGGATCTAAGCCGAAAAGAAAATGAATGAATGAAATGTCTATTCTTGTATCTGTTTCTTTGACATTATAGCTTAAAAATACAACACAACTACAAAATAGGTTAAATTGTTACTCTGATATGTTTATAATAGAGAGCTCACTCATTCCATGCAGATAAAATAAACCTCCCCCCATTAAGTTAATAAGATTTAACCAGTCATCTACTTTGTTAAAAAAAAAATTTAAAGTTTGAAAAGGGATAGTTCACCCATAAATGAAGCTCACCCTCAAGTGGTTCCTAATAGTTGTATTTCTTTATTTTGTTTAACACTAAAAAAAATATTTTGAAGAAAGCTAAAAACCTGAAATCACTGACTTCCAGAGTAGAAAAAACAAAAACCATGAAAGTTCATGCTTACATTTTCCTGCTTACTTTAAAACATATTTTGTGAGTACAAAAGATGAAAAAAAAGTCAAACAGATTTGGAAGCATATAAAAAGGTGGGTAAATGATGACAGAATATTCAGTTTTGGATGAAATATACTTTTAAGGGTGAGTACCTTAACATTTTTTTTTATTTTTCATCTTATTCTTTTCCAATAACAGGTACTTAAAAGAAGTTAAGAACTTAAATTAGATTTTTTTTTCTCGTTTGTTTACAACAAGTTCCAATAATTTGTGTTTTATGTAACTGTTTATTTAATGTTGTGTAGAGACTACAATTTAGTACAAATTTGTAGCTACTTTTAGCTTCTGTCATGCTTTTCAGTAGTGTAGTGTGGATGAAGATTGTTTTCTTAAAGTATGAAATGCTAGTATGGACAAGAATCAGTTTGATTTTTAAAATGCTGCTTTAAAACAAAAAAGCAATATGGAGTAAAACAGGCCCTTTTTAAAGTGTAAATGCTACCCGTGGCATAAAAATTCATAAAATAATGAAATGCATAGCTGATAATGACCACTGTACTACTTCATGTTACTCAAATATTATTAGACAAAATACCTCAACACAAACAACTTAAAATACAAGTTAACTCCTAAATAATAGTCTTCATCATCAGAAAGCTGGGCGTGCTCTTTTTTTGTTATTAATTCATCACATTACTTGTTCCTGGGGAAGGTTATGCGGATAACTGATTTCTATTGTTTTTTCAATTACTGCATTTCATATTCTCATAATTTTATCACGTGCTGAAAAAAAAAACAGTGACTGTGATGCCTGATAAATTCTTATTTATTTGCTGTTTGATGCACTATCTAAGGGGGGCCTAACCCTGGTCCAGGAACTTCTCACAGTATCATCTAGGATCACCTGTTTTTATATGACATCAAAACACAAGGCGTTAACAGGAAAACAAAAACTGCTTAGAGTTGCTTAGATTAGACTTGCTAAAGTGTAACATTCACACTAGCAGTAAAAATTGCTTTCATGAGGTGCAAGTTTGCAGCACTGCAGGAAAATTGAGTGGACTAAATTCGCATTCTGAATATATTTATTTTTTGAAGTTGCCCATTTACCACAGCATAATTTGACGTCACATCATATCATAAGTCGCCCTAAATAATGCTGAGACGTACATAGGTTGGGGTCACTTAAATAACCTGTCACTGCATCAAAAACCCAGTAAACAACAAAGCCGTACTCGTCGACGTCCACTCGGCATGTGAAGGAATTATGAGATTCCAAATGCAGCATTTAATAGCACAATACACAGCAGTCTTTTTTAAATTGGCGGGACAGGAGCCTTTTCCGGCGATAGCTCATCTGTAATGTGGTGCAACGAGTTCATGTAGTTGCATTTAGATGTAAACAACTTTGTACTCGTAACAAGAATTCAGTAACGATTTATATTGGCAAAACTAAAATACAGAACGTGTTTAGCTCCACCATCGTGGTGTGATATTACATTAACGTAAACGTTCCACAACGACATTACAACTATCGTGTTTTAGCTTCAGCAAACAGTCGATCCGATATAGAGCCGAGAAGAGACGGTGTTACCTGAATTATAGGCACACTGCCCTGTTTAAAAAGCCTGTTAGAGGTCACCTTACCTCCGATGTGCTGCCTGGAACTCTGGCTGCTGCAAGATTCTGCCGAATGCACACCACACAAAGACGAAGATTTTTCATAAACAGCAGGCTGCTAGAAATGTTCGGTCCTTTCCGAAGTCTGAGATATTTATGTGCCTAACGTTACATCAAACACCCTGTCGTCCTTATCGTGATTTCAATATTTAAATAAATTAAATCACATATTACACGTTGATCCCTGTTATAGCAGCATAAAGCTAAACGTATCCGTGTTAGCAAATCTAGCTGTTTTCCCTATAAATCAACAATACCTTTCTCCAATTTTATCATATCGCTATAAATTTATATATATATAACATAAATTATTCACTTAAACCATTTACACACTGTATGTAACGGTAAAATTACATATCGAGGCCTTTAAACGCCGCGTGAGCTACGGAAGCCTAATTTAGGAAGTTGCTTCTATCAAGGAAGCTAACGTTAGCTGCAAGCTAGCAGCAGCGAGAAAATTAAACCAATAGATAAGATCCACAGTCGCAGTCGGGTGCCAAAGGGGGCAGGGACAGGCTTTTTCCGCTTGGCCCGCAGTATGATTTGATGAAATAGATGCTAACAGTAACAGTGAGACTCATGTTCTCAGTTTCATACTCCGACAATCAACTTTCAATCATCGGCATAACGTTATATTACCATAAATAGTGCCATTGAATGCTAATGGGGGCTCACTGAATATAGCCAATAAAAATTTTAATTATAGCATGACTAGCATAATTGCATAAATATGGAACTCTTGGAATAAAAAAAACAAGTTTTCCTCAATACTTCTTCCACTTGAAATATTTGTTTAAAAAGTGCTGAGCTGTTAAAATATCTTTGCATATAAAAGAATAAATTAATGTAAAGGTCAAGTTAGCATTCAGACAATTATGACACAGCAAAGCAACACCTGCTTATTAGCATAACAAGAAATATATAAAGTGGTGGAAACCGTTTAAACCAATAATTGAATTTTTCTATTTGGCTAAGTTCTATGTATTTATATGGGCATCCGCTGTGTAAAATATGGCATCACGGTGACGCAGTGCGAGTTTCACGATCGCCTCACATCAAGAAGGTCGCTGGTTCCAGCTGGGTCAGTTGGCATTTCTGTGTGGAGTTTGCATGTTCTCCCCATAAAGACTTTATAGGAGAGTTTTAAAGCAAACCTCTTTCTCCCTCTCTGTCTCTCTCAATTCAATTCAATAATTGCTTTATTGAAATGACATATGTTACAAATGTTTTGCCAAAGCATTTATAAAGTTTACATTAAAAAGAACACACACTCACACACAAACACACACACACACATATATATATATATATATATATATATATATATATATATATATATATATATATATATATATATATATATATATTATATATATATATATAATTACTATATATAGTACCCTATATATAGTATTATAATATATAGTATAATAATAATAATTAAATAAAAATAAATAAAATAATAAATCAGAATAGATCAGCTCTCTCTTTCTCTCTCTCGTTACCATTAGGTGAATAAGAACAAATATGTGTGTGTGTGTGTGTGTGTGTGTGTGTGTGTGTGTGTGTGTGTGTATACAGTATGTATGTGTATGCAGTGTGTATATACAATATGGATGTGTGTGTACAATATATATCACACACACAATACAGTATATATATATATATATATATATATATATATATATATATATATATATATATATATATATATATATATGCTATAATTATATATCATCACCTTGGAATTATAAGGTTCTATCTGCGTTCTGAATAATTATTGATATTGAGCCTCAAAGTTTTTGCATTCCATAGCAAACAATGTGTGTGTAACATTTGTTTTTTAAAATAAAAAGTCTTAAAATGTAAACAACTTTTAAAACACATGCCATTATGTAAATAAGTTGTCATTTAATAAGAATATTTCAATAACTCAATTTTGACAAAAATGTCAGATAGAACCTTATAATTCTAAGGTGACGATATATATATATATATATATATATATATATATATATATATATATATATATATATATATATATATATATATATATATATATATTTACATGTAATGATTTTTTTAAAATAACATTATTTTGAAAAATTACATTAACAATTTAAATAATAAGTGGTATCGATATCGGTAAAAAGTAAAAAAAAAAAAAAAAAAAAAAAGGTAAGTAAAAAGGATCGGTATCGTATTGCATTAAAAAATTGTGGTATCGCCCATCCCTAAAGCAGAGACTAAACCGAAGGAAAATGAATGTTTGTATGTATGTATGTATGTATGCGTTACAACAGCTGTCTGATCTGATCACAGAGACTGAACAACGACACCCGGACTCTGTTTTTATCATTCTCGGTGACTTTAATCAGGCAAAACTCACACATGAGCTGCCTAAATTCAAACAGCACATTACATGCCCCACCAGAGACAATAACATTTTGAACCATTGCTACACCACAATAAAGGATGCATATCGCTCAGTCGCCAGAGCAGCTCTAGGACTCTCTGACCACTGCCTGGTTCATCTTATACCAACTTACAGGCAAAAACTTAAAACTACTAAGCCAGTATTAAGGACTGTTAAGAGATGGACCAACGACTCAGAGCAGGTCTTACAAGCCTGTTTTGAATGCACGGACTGGAGTGTTTTTGAAGCTGCAGCCACCAACCTGGACGAGCTCACAGACACTGTAACATCATACTTCAGTTTCTGTGAGGAGTTATGCATCCCTACCAGGACCTACTTATCATTTAACAATGATAAACCACGGTTCACACCAAAACTTAGACAGCTTCGTCAGGCATAAGAGGATGCCTACAGGAGTGGGGACAGGTTTTTGTACAATCAAGCCAGGAACACACTGACAAAGGAGATTGGTGTGGCTAAGAAGAGCTATGCCAAAAAGCTGCAAAACCAGTTTTCTGCCAACGACCCTGTATCAGTGTGGAAAGGCCTGAAAGACATTACCAACTTTAAAACACCACCCCCCAGCATTGACAGCAACAAACATCTTGCAAACGAGCTGAATACGTTCTACTGTAGATTTGACACCTCTGACCAGACACCTCACACCCGCCCGGACCATCACCCTACACAGCCATCATCACCTTCAGCCATCTCCCTCTCCCCCCCTGCACTTCAGATCAGTGAGGATAATGTGCGTCAGATCTTCAGTAAACAGAAAAGACGGAAAGCACCAGGTCCAGATGGTGTTTCACCAGCCTGTCTGAGAACCTGCGCCGACCAGCTGGCTCCTATTTTCACACAGATCTTCAACAGATCACTGGAACAGCGCAAAGTTCCATCCTGCTTCAAATGCTCCACCATCATCCCAATACCAAAGAAACCCAAGATCACAGGATTCAATGACTACAGACCTGTTGCCCTAACATCTGTGGCCATGAAGTCATTCGAAAGACTGGTGCTAGCATATCTGAAGGACATTACTGGACCTTTGCTGGACCCCCTGCAGTTTGCCTACAGAGCAAACCGGTCAGTGGATGATGCAGTCAACATGGGACTGCATTATACCCTACAACATCTGGACAAACCAGGGAACTACGCAAGGATACTGTTTGTGGACTTCAGTTCTGCCTTTAACACCATCGTCCCATCAAGAACAAACTGACCCAGCTGTCTGTCCCCAGCTCTGTCTGTCAATGGATCACCAGCTTTCTGACAGATAGACAACAGCTAGTCAGAATGGGCAAAATCAAATCCGACAGCCGCACCATCAGCACTGGTGCCCCCCAGGGATGCGTTCTCTCCCCACTGCTCTTCTCCCTGTACACCAACGACTGCACCGCGAAAGACCCCTCCATTAAGCTCTTGAAGTTTGCGGATGACACTACTGTTATCGGCCTCATCTGGAACGGTGATGAGTCTGCATACAGACAGGAGGTGGAGTGGCTGGCTTTATGGTGCAGATACTACAACCTGGAGCTGAACACGCTCAAAACAGTGGAGATGATAGTAGACTTTAGGAGAAACCCCCCTTCCCTCCCCCTACTTACCATCATGAATTGCACTGTGGCTGCAGTAGAGTCATTCAGGTTCCTGGGCACCACCATCTCTCAGGATCTGAAGTGGGATATTTACATAGACTCTATTGTGAAGAAAGCTTATTAGAGACTGTACTTCCTTCGTCAGCTGAGGAAGTTCAACCTGCCACAGGAGCTGCTCGTACAGTTCTACTCAGCTGTCATCCAATCCATCCTCTGCACTTCAATCACCGTCTGGTTCAGCTCAGCTGCCAAAACTGACCTCCGTAGACTACAGCGAATAGTCCGGACTGCTGAACGAATCACTGGCACTACCCTTCCTACACTTCAAGAACTGTACTCTTCCAGAGTGAGTAAAAGGGCTTGCAAAATCACTCTGGATGCCTCGCACCCAGCACATTACCTGTTCGAACTGTTACCGTCTGGTCGACGCTACAGAGCACCAAGCACAAAAACAGCCAGACACAGGAAAAGTTTCTTTCCTCAGGCCATCTACCTCATGAACAGCACCTTATAACAATATACAATGCAATACTTTCTTCATTCGCATTGGTACACAGCACCTTATAACCTGTATATTTACAACATATCTGTACATACAATTCAACATCCAGATATTTTTTTATATTTTTTTACTTACTGCATCTCTGTTTAAAGTTTATCGCCTTTTTCTTTTCTCATATTTAATTTTGTGTTGTCACTTGTCACTTTATGTATACTGGAAGCTTCTGTTGCCAAAACAAATTCCTTGTGTGTGTGAAGCACACTTGGCAATAAAACTGATTCTGATTCTGATTCTATGCCATGAAGGTTAATCCTTATTAACAGTTCTGAAAGCAAAAGTGGGTCCAACCGGTGTACCTAATAAAGTGAACGGTGAGTGTATAGGCCTATTCATTCATTCAATTTCTTTTCAGCTCAGTCCCTTTATTAATCAGGGGTCGCCACAGCGGAATGAACCGCCAACTTATCACTGAGAAACACACACTTTCACACACATACACTACAGCCAATTTAGTTTTTTCAATTCAATGTAGATTGTGTCAAAGCAGTTTAACAGACATTCTAGTACATTGAAAAAGTGTCAGTCTAGTTTTCAGAGTTTAAGTTCAGTTCAGTGTGTTGTAAATTTCACTGCTGAAAGTCCAAACACTGAAGAGCAAATTCATCAATGCGCAGCTCCACAAGTCCCAAATCAAGCAAGCCAGTGGCGACAGTGGTGAACATCTGCGCATGTCATTAAGGGAAAAAAATGGTTTGCCCTTCTAATCTTTAATTGAAATCTGAAAATGCATTTCCTGTTTTTTTTTTCAGTTAAATTGTCAGATTACATATATCTTAGGAATTGGGCGTGGCTAACGTATTTAACCAAACCGCTCCAAATGTAAGTTTTGACAACACGGAAATGTTAAGAAAGAGGTGTCTATTAGGTTGTAACAAGTCTCCCTTTTCCCGATCTTTCTGAATTAAATACCTACTTTACTACATCCAGCTACTTTACTACATTCAGCTATCAGTAGAAAAAACAAGCCACTATTTTGTCATTTAATGTTCCGTTTCTCTAGAAACTGCTTCACAATGAGAAAGAAAATAACGGTTGCAGCTTCTGGTTCATGGGGACTTTAAATAAATATTCATTCATTCATTCATTCATTTTCTTTTCGGCTTAGTCCCTTTATTATCAATATGGGGTTGCCACAGCGGAATAAAATTAAACCGCCAACTTATCCAGCATATGTTTTACGCAGCAGATGCCCTTTCAGCTTCAACCCATCTCTGGGAAACATCCTTACACACTTATTCACACTCATACATTACGGACAATTTTAGCCTACCCAATTCACCTATACAACATGTTTTTGGACTTGTGGGGGAAACCGGAGCACCCGGAGGAAACCCACGCAAACGCAGGGAGAACATGCAAACTCCACATAGAAACGCCAACTGACCTAGCTGAGGCTTGAACCAGCGACCTTCTTGCTGTGAGACGACAGCACTACCTACTGCGCCACCGCATCGCCCTTTAAATAAATATGTGGTGGCTTAAACTTTTTTATATTTTGCATGTTTAAAAATACATTTAAGAAAAACTGGTTAAAGCAGTACTTAACAAATCCTAATTCATTTTAGAATGGTCTACCTGTATACTCTAAGGAGGGAGGTCTTCCTTTCTTTTTCATTCATTCATTTTCTTTTCGGCTTAGTTGCTTTATTAAACAGGGGTCGCCAATTATCCAGCATATGTTTTACGCAGCAGATGCCTTTCCAGCCACAACCCAACACTGGGAAACACCCATACACTCTTGCATTCACACACATACACTACGCCCAATTTAGCTTATTCAATTCACCTATAGCGCATGTCTTTGCACTGTGGGGGAAACCAGAGCACCCAGAGGAAACCCACGCGAACACGGGGAGAACATGCAAACTCCACACAGAATGGTTTTAGCATTGTTTTTGAGATAAACAAGTATGTTCACTTAACATGTTTTTAGAATATCTGCAAGCAATATAGTATTTCTATGCTTTATAAGAGTCAAAAACTTGCATACTAGCACCTAGCTATCCTGGCCTCGGGCCTGATTATTTAAAAGACATCTTTTAAAATGGCAAAACGAAAAAGAGAGGACTGCTTCCATGAAATTATGTTATAGCAACAGTATGCTTACCTGTATGACGTGTCATCATGGAACTACCATGATAGAATAAAAAGATAAAAGTTGGAAATCGATAACCCGGACAATTCTGCAGCCTGGTGAGTAGCCTACTGGAATTACCATGTACAATAACACTTGTGTTCTCGTTCAAAATGCATCACAGGTAATTTTATATGAATTTATCTTTGAAGATAACTCTCTGTCTTTTTTGTTTTCAGCTGTTGCTGGGAAACCACTCCTGCAGCTCTAAAAGCACAGATTGAATCCACTTATCTATTTGCATTTTGTATATAGGTAAAACTGTCACCTGTGGGTAAACACTCAATACTTGAAACACTCATATATGTGGTACCATGACACATCAAGGTTTTTATCTAGATGAAATGGCTGTTGCAACCAACAATAAAAATTGTGTAGTCTTAATAACAATAAAATTGTGGCTTAACTTGTGCAATATGTATGACAAGAGAATAAATCAGGAACAATACTTGCCACTCACAGTAATGGCAATACATGATTGGCAGAAGGGTATATATACACACAGGAGATTTTTTTGTTTGTTTGTTTAAATGAGTATTTTACATTATTAAAAATTTCCATATGTTGTGCCACTATGGCATCTGTAGGCATACACTTTTCCTCTTCATTAACTATAGGCCTACAGTGCAGCAGGAAATCAGCTACTGGCATTTGGAACATTTAAAATATCGTTGGGACATTTTAATGTTGTCCCATTTCTTTTTTCTTGGCATCTATATCAGTGTTCTCATTCAAAGCTAATGCTATTTGCCTATGCTCCCAAATATTTTTCACTAGTTCTTTAACATTCTGAGTCTCAGTTTACCCCCTTAGTAAACACCAGTACACCATCTCTAAGTGTTTTTTTTTCTTTCATTTTTCTAAGGTACTTTTGCCATTTCTTTCAAGCCTCTACAACCCATTCTTAAGGGCTTTGATTGTATTCCATCTCATTTCCTTATCAAAGATGCTGAAGCCAAATTGTACAATAAAGCCATCATATTTTTTGTCTTTCCATTAGGCAGTATACTACTTTCTGTTGACTTGCTCCTTAATAAACACTTGCCAGACATCTTAATTCGTTTGTACATTAGTCTGTTACTCTCATTATATGTGATGTAAAGATTAGAAGTTTTGAGTCCCTCCATAGACCAAACCTTGACCACCACCTTCAAAATGGATCAAATTCTTTTCTGATCTCAAGCCTAGGAAAACTACTGAGAAAGAACCAGTCTAATCAGAACTAGAACCAATCAGAGGCCTGATATGAATGATGTCATAATGTAGAATTCTTACAAAGTATTTTGCATTATTTTAAAACCACCAAAATACAAAGCACTAAAGTATTTAAATGAAAATGCCTTAATAATTTGTATCAACCCTATCAAATACAAATGACAAAATATTATATACTTGATATTATATTACATATTTGAAATGTATTAAAAATATAGCACATCTCTGCCTGGTCATCATTACTTATCTGCAGTCAAAATAGCTGATAGCTTACTGCCTATTTGCTGGCTTTGCTAAAACAAATTTTTAGTGCTGAAATTATCTAAATTGGATAAAAGTTTTTTTTTTTTTGCTTGGACAATTGCAAATTCTTGTTAATATGTATGGTTTTCTAAATGGTTTATTAAAACCAATTTCTTGTTAAATATGTGCGATTGTATACTTTTTAAATATCATAGCAGAGAAAGTGGTAAGATGTTATATGAAAACACGGCTTGAAGCAAACACATAATTTAGAAATTATATATCAGGTTGTAAGATATAAACAAATAAATGTTAACAGGATTTAAAATGCCTTTTCTGTCGTTATGTTTAATAGGTATATTGTAACAGTCATTTTAACGAGTAGCCTACTCCTACTGTGTGTTTTGGGCCTCCCCAAGAGATTAAATAAAATAGTTAATACATTTAATGACTGTATTCACGCATCTACATCACATTTAAAAGTAAACAAAGACTTTCTAACCTGTTTAACGAATACGAGTGTAGGTGTTATTTCCCATTTCATTTTAGCCATTTCAATACAAGCCTTTTTCGGTAGATGGCAGCATTTTCTCACTAAATTACAGCATATTGTTACGCTCATGAACGAAATTTAAAAACCTATTGTATTAAATACATATTCTTTCAAATTCTTTAAAGGTTTTAAGCTTTACATACTTAATTGCTTTGATTAAAGTATTAAAAAACTATAAAAACAATGTGAGTGATTAAATTAAATTTTAATAGATTTACTTTTTTAAACCCATATATGTGACAAATAGACCTACATGTATCAAAAACAGCTACTATAGTTGCTGTAATTGTGTACGCATGTTTACAACTGGTTAATTAATGATACCGAATCTATAGTGTTATCCTGAACGGATACTTATTATGTAGTAGGCGTACTTTTAGGATTTACTTGCGTCACGTTTAATTGTCACACTTCCGCAAAGGATACATCCTTGCTCACTACTGAGGAAGCCTCTTTCTACAAAACAGCAGAGGTTGACCGCTTTTCGGGTCGCAGCCGGAGGAGCTAAGAAACAAGGAGGCATAGGCTATTGAGAGCGAGACTGTCTGATCAGGTGCTGCCTTTACGCTGATTAACACTAATTGAATGCCTTTCAATTAATTGGTCTAGTTGGACATGGTTTTCTTAGCGCTCACAACATACTCGTGATTTATACTTTAGGAAAGCTGGGAATTAGTTTTTGTTTGAGGTTTGTGAATCTTGTTGACAAATTCAAGGTAAGCACTAACCTTTAAAATACTTTATTTAAAAAAATTAAATAAATAATTAAATATTTAATTTGCTTACATTAAACATTAGATCAGGTCAAGACAAGTGTTGAAATAATTACTTATTGTGTAGTAAGAATAAACAACTGAAAAATCTGCTTAAGGCTTTGCTTTGCAACATTTCTGTCCAAATGATAAAAACACTCGCTTGTTTTGTTCTGCTCTAGGTATGGCCGCTATATCCACTCATGAGCCCATTGGTGGTATGTCAGGCGTTCTTAGTGAACCACTGCATGCACAGGCCCCTCTATGCGCTGGTCCTCTGCCCTCAAGAATATTACACCCAGAAGAGCAGCTTCAGCTAAACCAGCAATTTTATGTTCCCACTGTTCAGCCTTTCATGCCCTATCAGTTTCCTACATCATCTCTATGTGTGCCATACAGTGGATTTCATGGCTTAGGTATTTGCTTGGCTTGTGCTTTTTTCTTTTGTCATTTTACTAATTGTAGTTTGGACTCTTACTGCATTAGAGATTGACATAATTTTCATTATTTTATGCTTAATTGTTTACCTAATGAACTCAGTTTTCTGTAATTCTTCTACAATATTTCCACAAGTACATGTATGACATGATGTGCTATATTTAGTGATCAATTCTATTTTTGCCCTTTAGGTGTCAATGGTTTACCTCATTTATGTTGAGGAGTAACCCAATTTTAAATTATTCAAAGTACACATGAACCAGAAGCTGAGACCATTATTTTTTTTTGTATTGTGACTTGGTACCTAGAGAAACAGAATATTGAATGAGAAAACAGTCGGCGTGGCTAGCTTTTTTTTTTTTTTGCTGCGAACTGAATGGATGCAGTAAAGTAGGCATTTAACTCCAAGATTGGAAAAGTTAGTTCAACCTAACAGACACATCCTACTTGCTTTTCTACATTTCTGCTTTTTGTCAAAACTGACAGTTAGAGGGTCGTGGTTAAGCCCTAAAGGCATATGTAATCTGCCAATTTAACTGAAAAAAAAACAGAAAGTGCATTTTCAGATATCAATTAAAGATTACAAGGGCAAACTTTTTTTTTTCTTCTTCTTAATGACATGCACAGATGAATTGTTTACTACAAAACTAGCAATGTGAACTAACAATAGTATGGTTAGTTTTGATTTCATTTGTAAGCATTAAGTTTGTGGCATTCAGCGTAATAATGGTTTGGAAGAACTCTGTGGTTGTCTTGCATATGTACGTATTGTAAAACGTCTGCCTTGCATTTCTTGTTTTAAAGGGAGCCTTTCTAATCTTGAGCATTTTTATTTATCCCCCCACCCCATATGACTATGCACTGTTATTTGAGGACAAATGTCTTTTGTAATCTGTCACAAATCTGGCCATAGAGAGTCTCTGCAGGGATTAGCTCAAACCTGAAAGCATTAACCTGCTTGTAGTGCCCCTGTATTACTAAGGCTGGAACTAAACTCTACATGGCCATGCCACAATCACTATCTATCCTTCTAGGATCCAGTTATCCCATGAGCTAATGGTATTATAAAAAATCTATGCTCAACTGTGTTTATTAAATCCCACATGTGAAGAGTAATCTTTTTTTTTTTTTTTTTTCCAAGGGTATAGTGTGATGCCATTACAACTTCCATCATGTTTTGAAGTTCCTGGATTCATAACCCCTCAACTGCAAATGTTGGACTACAGACGTATAACTCCCCATGTGGCTCCAGCTACTGCCCACCGGACCCGCCACTCCAATTTCCAAAACACTGTGCCCTTTGGACGTGTGATGGTCAACTCAGAGGTGCAAACTGAACCTCTTTGTCATAGCATAGGCTCACATGGACCTGCAGCGAGATCTGACACTTGTTCTGAATCAGGTCGTGGTACTGGTTGTGATAGTCCAGTGTCAACAACACCCAGGTCCACTGAGAACAAGTCAATAGCTTGCCCTGAAGGTATGTCTGTGCTGACTCCAAATTGCAACACCAGTGCTACTGAGACGACTGATTTGTCTGCTGTACCTAAAAGTGAAATCATCCAAGCTAAACAGGTGCAGATCAAAAGTGGTGTAATGCCATCTAAGCATGAGAACATTCAGAACAAGAACGACATCAAGATGGCAAGTTATAACAAAAATGACATTATGCAGTGCAGTTTGGAATCCGTGCAATCATCAGAGGATGTTGTGGTGTGCTCTTACCGGTCATTAGCATTTAGGGAGGATAAACCGAGGGTTGAAGCTGGGATGTTAAGATATTCCAGAAAGCATCGTCTAACATCTTGTACAGAACTTAATGTTTTGAGAACTCCGTCCTGTACCTTTAAAACATTTTCTGAACCAAGCAAATCAGTCATTACACAATGTGAGACCCAGTTTCAGACAAAGGGCAAGGAAGATGGAAATTCTCCTAATAATTTTAAGATTCTTCGACTGCCATTTGATGTGCAGAACCATAAAGTGCCGTGTCAGGTTGATGCTTCTATTTGGTCAGTAGAGTCTCTGTTACCATATGCACCGTCCAGTGATTGGCTGGCAAAAAATGGCCTTCTAACCCCTCAGAAAACCTTAAGCTCATTGACTAAACCCAGTAATTTTATATCAAAGCCATACTGTGTTTCTGTAGGGAAAAATCTACAAAGTGGTCCGTCAGCAAAATATTGTGTTCCTTCGCATCAGTTAGAGGCTTCAATCTGGTCCGTAGATTCTTTGATGCCATATGTGCCTTCAAATGAGTGGATGGTTGAGAATGGGTTTTCAACGCCTCAAAAAGGTGTGAGCCCACAGATTAAATCCAGTGATAGTCATTCTTCCACTGATGGCATTCCATTAAAGAAGAATCTGCAAACATGTGGATCAACTAAATATCATGGTGTTTCCCATCAGTTAGAGGCTTCGATCTGGTCCGTAGATTCTTTGATGCCATATGTGCCTTCAAATGAGTGCATGGTTGAGAATGGGTTTTCAACACCTCAAAAAGGTGTGAGCCCACAGATTAAATCCAGTGATAGTCATTCTTCCACTGATGGCATTCCTTTAAAGAAGAATCTACAAACATGTGGATCAACTAAACATCATGGTGTTTCCCATCAATTAGAGGCCTCGATCTGGTCCGTAGATTCTTTGATGCCATATGTGCCTTCCAATGAGTGGATGGTTGAGAATGGGTTTTCAACGCCTCAAAAAGGCGTTAGCCCACAGATTAAATTCAGTGATAGTCATTCTTCCACTGATGGCATTCCTTTAAGGAAGAATCTGCAAACATGTGGATCAACTAAATATCATGGTGTTTCCCATCAGTTAGAGGCTTCAATCTGGTCCGTAGAATCTTTGATGCCGTATGTACCTTCCAATGGGTGTATGGTTGATAATGGGTATTTAACTTCTCATCAAGCTCTGAGCCCACAGATTAAATCCAGTAATGTTGTGTCAGAGCCAAATCAGACTTCCGGAGATCATTTTCAAGTAGGGGAGAGGCTACAAACTTGTGCATCAACAAAACGTAAGGGGTCCATTAAGTCACTTGATACATGCTCCCCTTACCGTCCCTCATCAAGCTGGCTGGCTGATTTTGGTAATGTATACTACTACAGTAAGTTACCTGCCGTTCAGCAAGAGTCTGAGATTCTGGAGAGATTGCAGCCAAATGTGTCCCTTGCCACTCATCTTGAATCATCTTTCATTAATGTGAAAAAGACCAGAAACCAAACACCAGCAACTGGTATCTCAGACCAGAAGCACTGCTTATCGAATAAATGCAAGTGCAAAGCCAAAAGAAGTCCAAGGCTTTCTTGTGTCACACTTGAAAGTAAATTACCTTTGTGCCCATCATGTCGATATGACGCAAAAGGAAAGATAAAAAAAAACATTCAGATTGTCTTGGCTGCAAAAGAGAAGATCATGTTGAAGTTAAGACCGTTGACAAGATCTATAACGAGGGTATCCTTGACGTTAAAAAGATGGCATTGGGAAATCTTTTGCCAGAATGTTGTGCTGCTGCTCGGGTGGAAATGAGACAACTGACTGGACTGTGTGATTGCCTCTGCCTTCATGCCAGCCCAGCTAAAGATAAATGTGAAGACCCTGGATGGAGACTTTGGGAAAAGAACGAGGAAGATTTTATGAACCAGAAAAAAAAAAGTCAAATATGGAGTCTACAGAAAGGTATGGTTGCCAAGATACTTGCCAAATTCTTTACGTGTGTGTGTGTGTGTGTGTGTGTGTGTGTGTGTGTGTGTGTGTGTGTGTGTGTGTGTGCGCACTCCTGCCTGTGCCTGCATGATCAAATGTCCCATATGTCATCTTTTGGCAGAAAATGCAGTAAAAGGATCTATGCAGGCGACTAATTCTGTAAGAAGGATTGAAAAAAAAGAAAGGAAAGCATGCTCTCAAAGTAAGAAGGTTAATTCGTCCTAAATACTTTGAAACTTGATTGTTACTTTTTGAAATTGTGTTTTCATTTAATGTTCTCCAGTAAATCATATTTACTTTTTTATGAATGCAAATTTAAAGTCCAATTTGTATAACTTTTTTTTTTTTCTTCTTCTTCAGAAATTGCACTAGAGGGGAACATGTCACTGGTCGTTAACAGGCAGTGTGCGCACACCATTGATGGTGTAAAGCGACTTTAAAATCACAAACTCACCCTTTTATCATTTGAATACTACAGTGCACATGTATTTTTATGCTGTGAATTAATAAAGTGTTTACCACCAACATGCTGCATATTGCCTATCTAAAAAAATAAATAAATATAGAACACATTAAATGTTAAACAGAAACATGTTTCCTTTTTCTTTTAAGTGCATCTAGGTAATATAATTTAGTGTTTTCTAATATTATTTTCCAAACTGTTATTTGTAACGGGTTGTACAACAGGTATGATCCCTACACTGTGTGTTGTTTGCAGTAGTGGAAAGAGTATTGAAGAAACATACTAAAGTAAAAGTACCATTACTTGCCTAAAATGTAACACAAGTAGATTAATCTGTTGTAAATATTACTAAAAGTATGAGTAAAAAGTAGCCCTTTCAAAAGTACTTAAGAGTAGTGAGTTGTGAGTATTACGCTGTAAAAAGCTGAAGCATTTACATGTCATTTGAGGATGTGTGTAAATGTAACATTCTGTAGTGCATTTGGTTAGTGGCCAGCAGGTACACAACGTCATAAGACATTAATACGAGGTTAGATTTAGCTTATGTCAGGTAACCAAATTTCAACGTCTAGCCAGCATCTAAAGACAATGTTATTTTAATGTCCAATAACGACATCAAAGGATGTTGATATTTGGTTGATTTTTAGGTTGTGTTTGAAAGTGACAAAAATCCAATGTCAAGCCAACATCCTAAAGACCTAAACCAATGTCATATTGAGGTCAAATACTGACATTTATTAGTCAGATATGGCAACCAAAACCATAGACGTCATAGGGGTAATGTCCACGCAATGTCAAGATGTAACATCATTAGACGTTGATATTTGGTTGATTTTAGGTTGGACATTGATGTCGGTCTGATGTCAACACGATTTTCATTTCCTAACAAAATGCAACGTCCCCACGGCATTGGGGTACAATGTCAATCTGACGTCATGTTAACATCTTGTGCCTGCTGGGTGTTTAATGCAATTTCAGTCATCCTACAGTAAACATCCGACATCTTCTTATCAGTGAAATGCATCTAAACAGTCTTTGGGTCAATGTGTGTAAAGATTTTGGACATCTTTTTGGACACTTTAAATGCTTCCAAATAGTTTGCTGAAATTACAAATCTCCCACGTATTGAGGTAGTTTATTATGATGTGATTTACTTTCTATGTGTGATTTTATTGGACTGGAATCACAGGACTGATTTTTCTAATCCCCATAGATGGGGAAAAAAAGTAGTGACTGCAGGTTAAAAGAAAGTAGTGGAGTAAAAGTACCAATACTGCACTTAAAATGTACTCAAGGAAAGTAAAAGTACACATCTTTAAAACTACATAGTAAATTACAATTCCTGAGAAAAACTACTCAATTACAATAATTTAAGTATTTGTAATTTGTTACTTTACACCACAGGTTGTTGGGTACCAAACAGTTTTAATCCAAACAATGACCAGTGTGCGTCAGATGAAGAAGAGCCGGAGTCAGATATTCAATCAAAAAAAGTTTACTGAAGATGGTTTGCAGTTTCATCAGCAGAAGCCAGCTTCAGCACTCACACAGAGTTTATAGGCTGCTCTGCTTACAATTTCACAGGGGACGAAGACAGGATCCAAACCTCAGACAGCCAGTAGGCTATTAAGAGCTGACCCCAGACCAGTAGGAATGATCCACAAAATAAAAATAGGACACACGCAAAATACAAACTGTTTTATACTCAAGGCTGTTTCTTATGCTTTTAGCCTTATTTTCAAAACTATGCATCTATGCTGTGAAGTGGACCAGTCCCTCCTGCAGCAAAACAGCCCCACAACGTGATGCTGCCACCCCCATACTTCACAGTTGGGATGGTGTTCCTAAGCTTGTAAGCTTTCCCCTTTGTCCTTCAAATGTAACACTGGTCATTATGGCCAAACAGTTCAATCTTAGTCAGACCACAGGACATGTCTCCAAAAATTATTATTTTTCCCAGTGTAATTTTGCAAATTGTAAATTGGCTTTTTTGTTGATTCTGGCTTGTTGATTTTCCCATTTTGTCACACAAGGAAGCAGTATGTTTGAGGTTTTCCTTAAATATTATTCTACAGTTGTGCCTCCAATTAACTCAAATGTTGTCAATTAGCCAATTAGAAACTTCCAAAACCTTAACATCATCATCTGAGCTTTTTCAGAGGCATAATAATCTTATTGTATGTAAACTTGACTTTCAAGAAAGATTATAACAATTTCTCAAAAATATCTCTCATTATTCTGCTATTAAGCATAACAGAAACAAATTTGATAAACCCTAATTTACCTAATAGAGAAAAAGATGTTAGTGTCACATTAACATCTGACTTTTTTTTTTTAATGGTTATGTGCCTTTTTATACAGTGTGTGTGTAAACTTCTGGTTTCAACTGTATATTCATGTTTGGTATCATTTTAAATGTCTCTGTGTGATTGGTAAAGTGGTCTCAATTTCACTGTTATATTTTACTTGTATATGTTCATCTGGGTTTCGGCTTTGATAAGACCTTTGTCAGATGTTCCACTCTAGGTAAAATTACATCAACTCATGACTGGACAAGGGTTTTTGTGAAGCTTTTATTGTCGTGAATTTATGATAATTTGTTGTGATTTAAATATTTAAGAGAAAGGTGCAAACGTGTCTGTGGGATCCTGTAGGCAGGATACCTCATTACAGTGTGTGAGTCACTCTGCATCAAGACATTATATGCTGCAACGTACTGTTACACAGTCAGGTATTAATCTCTAACTCCTAAATGTATATTTGGGTAGTTGATGTACATTTCTGAATTGGCTTATTTTGTTTAATTTTGTGATTTGGCATGGAAAACGTTTGCCTGACAAATAAATATAAAATTCTTGTTTAACTCTAATATTTCCTAAAATCATTGTAACTAGTAGATTGTTTAGGCTGATATTTCCACAACCAATGACCAGGTTTGTTCATGCATTCAGGCTCAATGGATGGAGCATAGGCACACCATTAGAGACCTGTTGATTTCTGACAATCACTGACTTAGTATGATATAATCTGGTGGCTAAATCAAAATTTCTTTATGTATGAGCAAGCATGGGGCGGCCAAATATTACTTAAAGGAAATTAGTTTACAGTTATATTCTCTATTTAACGACCAGAACTGGCAAGGCTGTGCTTGTTGATAAGCTCCTATTAAGGCAGTCTAGTTCCATCAACTAGCTGCTGCCGGTGTGCGAAATTGCAGTGTGTATTCTGAAACAGATAACTTTTTTAGCCGTATGTGAAACAATTGGTCGGATGTGGAAAGCGCTTCGGTGGACAAACAGAAAAATTTATTGAATTGAGTAGTAAACTATGAATATGAGTTAATTGACAACAGGGAAATCAGAAACGCCACTTTGGAGCTCAGTTGCAAACTTGAGAGAATGCATTTTAATATACGTATAAGTTCACTTGAAGCAAAAAAAAATGCTACACTCAGCCAGGGCTTGACAGTGCGACCATTTCACTTGCATTTGTGACTAAAAATAGATGTGTGAGAACTGGAAAATTTATTTAGTAGCATTTGTGCTAATTAGATTATTATTATTAGAGATGCTGAATGACCGAAAATGGTATCAGTTAAACTGTTAAAATTATTATTTCATAGCCTATTTTTTTAAGTTTTGCTGCATAAATATAAAAAACTCACGGGGTGTTTGTGAAACAGAATTACAGCGGAGTAATAATTAAATGCTTTTTTTTGTTATTTTCCATCAATATAAAGTAGCCTGCTTTTTTTTCTTTGATGGAAAAAAACATCTATAGGTAGAGATTGAAAAAAAAAACTGCCTAATGTATGTAGGTTCTTAAAAAGGATTCAGTCATTTTTTTCTTTTTATAATATAATTTTGTTAATTGAAAAATATTTAATGCAAGCCTATTTTATTCTTTTTATTTAGTTTATTCAGTTTTTCTATGCTGTTGGAAACACTGCAGGTGCATAAAGATTTGACAATTTTCTGTTGTGTGTTCTGTATGTTGTTGTTCGTATGTTAAAATAAATCAATATTTTAAAATGCAATATAAGCCTATTTAATATGTAAGAGACAAAGTAGATTAAATTTGGTTTATTCATTTTATAATTCAATAATAATCTGATCGGTTAACTGTTATTCAGTGAACGAGCAGCAGTTGTCAGTTGGGAAAATTAATGAGCATCCCTAAATATTTATTTTTATGTTTTATTGTGCTTTTATTTAAAAAAAATTAGATAAAACATCAATAACGCAGTCACATGGAAAAAAAAAACTTACGTGATCCATGCAAACTGCGTCTTGGCGTCACATTAAAAAAATACACAAAACAGTGAGGTAAATGCAGTAAAGCAAGTAGGGGTGTAACGATACACCAAAGGCACGATTCGGTTCGGTTCACGGTTTTGGAGCCACGGTTCGGTTCGGTTCGGTTTCTGTTTGCTGTGGGGTTAGGGTTGATGTCATCTTAACAGCAATGCTAAGGAACAATAGATTCACTTAATAACAAGAACAACTAAACATTTTCTTTATTAACTTTGCCATCACATTTTAGTACAGTCAGGATACCGGAGTAAACAACAAAAATGAAATAAATACCTCCAATATAGAGTAGTCAGAAAAAACAATTCTCTTTAGTGCAGCCATCTTAAGAAAGTAAACTCAAATTAAATAAATAACTGCAGTGTAGACTATAGTGAAAGATAAACAGGCTTGTCCTCTCTAAGAACATATGAAATATTTCAGTTAATTTCAGTTAAGATGAACACAGTTTCCATAATTACACTTAACTGATATATGTCAATGGCTCTGCATACAATGTTTTTATCTTGCTGGAGTCTATAGCCGCCTCACTCCACCCCAGGACGCGTTATGTCGCAAAACGCACAAAAACGCACTAAATCGCACTTCAGCAGGGGTTATTTGAAAGCCCACATAAAGATCTGCACTTGAGCGTGTATATTTGAGGGCAAGAAGTTTTGCGCACGAACAGAGGAAATCGGTGCGCAAGCAAAGAGAATACACTGCAGTTTTGTCTGAAACTAATGTTACGGTTCTAGCTGGTTGTATTTTAGCCTCCCGTTCACTCTCGCTCTCCTCTCTCTCTCTATCTCTCACTCTCTCTCCGTGCCTGTCATTTCTGTATGTCCACCTTCATGACAGCTGATTGGTCAGGAGACCGATCTATCATCCCTGGGCGTCGTGGCGCGGGGATATAAAAAGCCCGTCAGGAAAAGCGGAGAAGAGCGCATGTTCCTTTGATCTCGTTTTTCGTGTATTTTGTCAACATGATTATGATTTTCGTTGTTTTTGCTTAACTTTCGTTTGGGCAAAATTATTTAGCATTACTTTTGCCCACTCTGAGATATTTTTGTGATTTTTGTACATTTTTATTTTGATTGATTTGTTTGTTAGTTTTTGGCTCAGCTATTGTTGGCTATTTCCCGTTACATTGAGCTATACCTCCTCAAGTTCACTCTTTTCTCAGAGTAAGGTGGATAGGGAAGATGTCTTATGACTTCCATTTTGCAAACACATAGAAAATGTATTGTTAAAGACATCAGGTAAGAGGTGAACGTCATATTTGTATTTATTTTATTCTACAGTTCAGTATAGGGAAGAATGCGGTGCACGGCGCTGAAAACTGCAATGTCAATATATTGCCTGCGCGCCTATTCTCTCCGTCCATGCACAAAACTCCTGCGTGCCCCCATATATACTCCGCTCAAGTGCTCCTTAGTGTGTTTATGTAACATGTATGTCTCCAACCTTCATTAGATTTGTTAGAAATATTTATGAATGTCTCCAATAGACCCGAGCGGCATAAATGCTCCCTGAAGTAAAGTGAAACGGCTATAAACTCCATCAAGATAACCTCATCTATACATTTTAAAGTATTATAAAGCATTATCTATTATCTATAAAGTATAATTATGGAAACTGTGTTCATCTTAACTGAAAGCGGTCGTATTTGCCAGCCTCACACGCTGCATGCACCTGTCAGTCAGTTACTGATGCGTGATACGTAAACACACTAAATCGCAATTCAGGTGCGTGTTTTTGAAAGCGCACTTGAGCAGAGTATACACGAGGGCACGCAAGAATCCCGTGCACCAACAGAGAAAATCGGCGCGCAAGCATCAGTCAGTGGCGGGGTGAATTTTGGTGTGGCGCCCTGCCACGGAAGAATGAATGTAGCGGAAACCATGCAGTAATCGAGTGATCGCACACTCACATGACATGACATGCACTTGGAAAATACTAACTTTAGAATATAATATTTAGAACAAAACCTCATTACTAATACAATTTAATCAAATGTGATCAAATAAATATGTGCTTAAATTTGGTTTAATTAGTTAGAGACAAGTGATGTCAACCTCAACAATGGGCAGCAGGGGGCGTGAGAGTATCGTGGTACGCCACGAGAGTTTCGCGATACGTATCGTGGTTGGTGTATCGCGATATTTCGGTTCGGTTCAAAGTATCGTTACACCCCTAAAAGCAAGAGATCGACAGAGAACGAACATACATTAATGTACATTCATTAGGAAGCCAATTAGTCATTTTTTTCATAAGACAGACTGTGACAAAAACAGTCAGTAGTCCTACTGATGAGGATATGGAAGAGAAAGACGACAAATATGAGGGACCAAGCCACGATAGCAGTTCATCCTCCACTGCTGGTAGGAAATACAATTTTAATCCACAGTGGCCAAAAACATTCCCGGGGTTAATTTTTGAGAACAACTTAATGTACTGCAAGTACTGCAGAGGACAGAAACAAGCGTGATTTTAAACGTGATGTCGATGTGGTACAAAAACATGGTAAATTGCGGAGGCATGCACTCTGCAGAGATGCCTACATAGCAAGAGAAAGCAAATTATCGACAATCATGCAGGCCGCTGTAAAAAGGCAGGTGCTGCTCTCTGAGGAAGAAAAAAGACGACAGAAAATCTAATTTAATATTGCGTATTAAATTGCTAAAGAAGAGATCGCTTTTAAGAAGTTTGGTCCACTTATTACCCTACATAAGAAAAACGGAGTGGATATAAATCCAACATATGACAATGATAAAAGTTGTGCAAAAATGGTTGGACAAATTGCAGACACAATGAAAGGAAACCTTGCAGAAAGTTGAGCAGCAGCACAATATCTGTCCATTTTGCTGGACGGAGACAATAACATCTCGAACACGGAATGTGAAATCGTTTATGTGCAGCTCTCGGAGAACGGAAAACCAGTAAACCTTCTGGTTGGACAAGAGCCTTGAACATTCACATGCTCTTGGTGAGGAATCTGTTTCTCTCTTTATTTTACATTATTTTTGTATAACATTTAAAAGTTAATAAAGTGTTTGCTAGGGCTGATAATTTAAGTTTATTTTAAATTTAGCAATGTTACAGTTAAATTTCTGCATTGAAAAGCAATTGTACACAGTCTAATTGCAGTGGTTAGTGCTATTAGTTAATTAACATGTTAGTTTACAGCCTTAGTAATTTGTAATGACGTAAACATATTTGAAGACGTAAACAGAAAATAGAGTGTCAGTTTTTTATATATTTTTTTCACTATGTGATTATTTAAGGTTTTCCTTCAAGGGATGCTGAATGCCATCGAGGCTGCTTTTAATGCAGTTTGCCCAGAGGATGATGGAGGATGGCTAAGAAAATGTGTGTCTTTTGGGCCTTAATGTGGGTACACGTGGGGGTGTGATTGCCCATATGCAGAGCGAGGTAGGGAGCCATATAATCCCAATCCACTGCATGCCACGCAGGTTTGTATTTACAATTTATGTTTCAGTCATCAAATTAGGAAAAAAAACACAGTTAAGCAACACAGCTTATTACAATTAAATAGTATTGAGTGCTTTTGTTAAATGCAGCCCTGTACAATTCTGAATAAACTTAATAATCATAATTTTTGTTTACAGTAGATACAATTTTCCCACCCATCTCCAGCGTGATCACAACCAAGTAATTAATACAAGCTTTATTTGAAGCAAAATACTACTTTCAAAAGTTTAAATTTCAATTGCTACTGTAGACTTTAAAGTTTATTTCCAAACTATAAACTTTTGCATTTTAATGATTATGAGACAATAATAATGACACTGCTAAAAAGATTGAAAGTGTTATGCCTATAAATGACAAAACTGCTGTCTATAAAGCAGCAGCAGTATCAGCACAAATTTAAATGACTGTGATCATACTTTTCAAAGGTTTAACAAAAATGTGAACTGCATGAGTGTTTGCATCAAGACTGCATTTTTTATATCATATTAATCATATTAATCAAGCTATATAACAGTGCATAAAAGTGTAAAGGATAGAGAATGAGTGTAACCTGAGAAATGTCAGCTTCTTGCATAGATTGGAACTTGCAATACTAACCCTGCAGAAGACAGAACCTAAGGTGGCAGTAGTCTATGATCTCTTGCATCTAATTAAGAAGACCTATCACTTTAGTGGCAAGTCAAGATGAGAGCTCTACACTCTTGGACAAGAACTTGGAGTGGACATCTGCAGTCCCAGCAGTGTCAAGGGAACTCGATGGATCCCCCACATACACAGAGCTTTAAAAGGTGTTTCTGTGACATGGACAGGGCAAGGACCTTGCCAGTGACCCAGATCAATACTCTGTAGTTCTTCAACATATGGAGCATCTGGCAGCAAAAAAGTTAAGTTTTCTGGTAAAATTAAAAATTTAGGCTATGTTTAACTCTTGAGGTTCGTAATCATATTAAAATAACAGGCGACTAAGGAATATCTTACTAACAAAAAGGTAAAACTTAATTGCACTATTTACTCTGCAGATAAAGATGGACATGGAAAGTACTCTTTTCTGTGTATTTTGGCACTTTCTTTTTAACCTGTTTGAGGAGCTAGCTACTCTTAGGCCATACTCACACTATGTACATTTGCTTTGAACCGGGCCAAAGCATGCTTGTCCCCCCTCCCGTCTCCCCCGGCGGCCCGCACTCACATTACATTCGGGCCTGGGCACGATTACATCATCGATGACGTGCTGCTCAGTAGCGCTCTCGCTCAGCACAGTGGAGATTTCTTTAGTTATATTGTTAAAGTCATTTGATTTGATATGCGGTGACACGCAGTCAAATATTTCGCTGAACAGATCAGCCAATTTTGACGCTCATAAACAATCATAAAGTCCTCATGCTGCAGGAATTAGGAAGTTTGCTGAAGGCGCAGCTGACGTGCAGTGAGGGGTTTGCGTCTTTAATAATCTAAGACAGGTTGCGTTCATTGAACAGTACGAATGATTAATTAATCCATATGAAACAGTCCCTTTTTAAAAGTCACGTCTCGCTTTCAGTTTCGGGCTCAAGCACGCTTGCACTCACACTGTAAGCGTACCGCGCCTGAGCCCAAGTGAACCGCGCTCTGGCCCACCTCTTCCAACCGGGCCAGGGCCGGCCAAGTGTACCGTGCCTGAGCCCGATTCAGAGCACTCACACTTCTCAAACGATCCGGGAAACGGGCCTGGGCACGGTTCGGATAGCATAGTGTGAGTAAGCCCTTAGCCTCACACTACAGAAGAATGATTTGATCCTCTCTTAAACCACCTCAGAATTGAAAAAAAAAACAGTAACCAGACTTGAGGCACTAACGATAAATCCAAAACCAGGTGGCTTGCTTGGGAAGATCCAGAGCTCCCTTGCTGACAAAGGGGTGACAAAATAAGCTTCCAGGTGAGTTTAGAGAAAATCAATGTGAAAGATTTAAGTGAATCTTAAATTATTTTAAGGGTTAAAATAGACATGTTCAGAATCATATAAAGCACAGCAGAAGAGTTTGAGGATAAAGGAAATGGTTAGGTTAGTTCACCTAAAAATGAATTTTCTGTCATCTTTTGCTCACCCTCAAGTGGTTCCCAACCTATGGATTTCTACTGCTGAACATAAAAAAAAAACAGTTTAAAAATTTTAGGGTAAGTGAAAGATGACAATTAAAATGTTTTTGTTGAACCAACCCTAAATGTTCCCCTATTTGTGTGTTTTCTTAAGGGAATGAAACTAAAAGGGAATGTCACAGGCCTCATACATCCACAGCTGAAGCGACATGTAGAAGCTGCCATCAGCATCAGTGTGGATGCCATCAAAGCAAGGTTTGGTGAAAGATGAGGGCATCCAGACCATACTGTATTCTTTCAGGGTGCTCAACCCTGATACATGTCCAGAGGAACAATCTAACATGCTTACCTTTGGAGATGACAGCATAGCAGACCTTGTGAAGCATTTTAAAAAGCCTCTAACAGAGTAAGAATTTATTTGGTAAGGCATAGCATTGCCATTTGAGACACCTGTTGCATATATGCAAACTCAAATCATTCTGTTCTGTTTTAGAGCAGGGGGAACCTATCTCGAATCCAGGATGAATGGCAAGGGCTCAAAATCCTAGTGAACCAGAACTTCAGGGATAAAACCTACTCTGGCTTGTGGGAGATGCTGCTGACAAAGGATCCCTACAAGCAAGATTACAAAGTAAGGCAAAGCAGCATAAATTTGTCCAGACACACTTCCATATATATATTTTTAATTTAATACATTTTTAAATGGCATCATCTCCCATAGAACATACTAGAATTGGTGCGAATCATGCTGGTGCTCCCTCTTTCCGCTGCTCAATGTGAAGGAGGTTTTTCTGCACAAAACCGGATAAAAATTCTACAAGAAGCTGCCTAGCTCTGTCAACAACAAAAGACTTGATGTGGATCAGTTTAGAGGGGCCTTCATTTGAGAAATTTGATCCTAGTTCTGCTGTGGACCGCTGGCTCAGCTCTAAGTGGGCAAGATGCCCTGCCTACAAAAGCTGCCGGGACAGTGATATCCTTTCTGTCTAATTGGAACATGTAGACTTGTATTCAAGGATTGTTATGTATTGTATTTAAATAAAAGAAAACACTTTGCTGTTAAAGGGGTCCTTTTGTCGCTTTATTCAGTCAAGCCCTGCACTCAGCCACTTCACCAGAGTAATTTTGAGGGAGGGCCATAGGACTTACAGAGGCACCAGAAGTCACCAGAGTGCGTTGATGAGCTCCGTGAGTGCGTAATGCTGTGCTTCCGGAATCCTTCTTGAAGCTTTGTTTTGGTCGGTCCTTCTGTCACGTCTCAAAGATACAGCACAGATATATGAGTAAAATACACAAGTATTTATTGAGAATTGTCAAACAAAGTCTTAACTGTGGTTTCTTGAAGTCTGAGGGAGAAGTCCATTGCAGACACACACGACACACACAAGCAGGAATCCAGGAAGACTTAAACATCAGCACATACAGGTAAATACCAGACCTCAGTAGATCGCTGGAAACCAGGAGAAGGATCACAGGAGAGTAGTCTCATAGATATATCAGATGACGCCAGATGTGAGTATCAGGACTGACGATGACTGACTTAAGGTGAGTGCTATTTATACTGTGTGTGTGTGTGTGTGTGTGTGTGTGTGTGTGTGTGTGTGTGTGTGTGTGTGAACAGGTGCAGTCAATTAGTAATCAGGTGACAGTGAATGGCTGTTTCTCAATACACGTTCTTCAGAGTAACATCATCATCAACTGCCAAAGTTCAGTTCCAAAACTCAAGACCGCAAGAACGGAGGACGCGTGAAAGTTCCCGGATGTGTTCTTGGTATTGAGGACACACCGATGCATACTTGAGCACCGAACTTGCTTGAGAAATCCCAGAAGTCATTGTGGCTAAATAAAGCAGGTGGGAAGCACAGCATTTTATAGAGATTTATTTTCAAAGTTCAGAAATATAACTTATATATCTCAGGAGTTTCCCTAAATGAAACGGTGAAAGTAAACATTGACACAAAAATCTTTATAAAGGCTAAGGTTGTTTATTTGCAGAAATTCACATTAAAATGAGTTTTATTTGTATTGTGCAAAGTATATTTATGCATAGTATAGATTGTGAAAAGGGGAAAAACAATAAGTGGTTGTACTGTATGAATGCTGTAATGTTTAAAAATTTTACGTTAAAGGTGCTGTATGTAAGTTTTTGACTCTTCTAAAGCATAAAAATACAATAATATGTGTGCAGATATTTAAGAAACATCCCAAGTGAACATACTTGTTTAACTGACAAACAATGCTGAAGTCAGATATTCTGCTTTGAAAATGTTTTTTTCTGTGCCGGAACGATGTGTTTGTTTAGGTAATTTTCACATGCACATGCCAGTTTAACCAATTATAATTCAGCACCCCGGGTTGCCTTGTTGAAAAACAGCATATTTCATTCATTCATTCATTCAGAAAGACTCTGAAAGCATGCGTCCATGAGCGAAATGCTACAGTGTAGTGGAAAGTATCAGATGTCAAAATGAGACAGATTCAGTTCCACATGACGTTAATTAGCAAATGACATAAATATTAGGAACGTGAGCAGGTTACATCGCGTGTCCTAACAACACGCTGTGACGAGATTGTTATGAGTGATGAGCCATTTGGCTGTTTGCACCACAAAACACGGCAGAAATTTAAATACAGCCTTTCAGAAGCACAGAATATGCACTCACTCACAAAACGGTAAGGTTTAGAATCTATTTAATACATGTTAACCCTCTTTAACATCATTAAAGGTGAAGTGAACTTTCTGCTTTCAGTATATGGTAATACACGTCATGTAAAATGCATTCAAACTCGCATTGTTAGCATTTAGCACTGAATAAAGCACACGAGGCTTACCTGAGGTGATCTGTCATAGGTTTCTGTTGTTCAGCTGTGAGAAATAGAAGCCGCTTCTAATAAATCAATTCGAGGTGTTGGTTAGAACCAAAACTCCTTTTAATATGGAGAATATTCCCTCAATCGCGTGTCGTTGCTTTTATTTAGAACACAGTTTAAAATCCCTCAAACTGGCAACCCGGCGTACCTTTATTATGATTCAGGACTGCAATACCTAGTTCAACCACTGGGTGTCAAACTTACATACTGCACCTTTAAAAACTCGTGAAAGTCTTGTGACCATCAGGAAGGATTTTTCAGAGGATTTTTTTTTTCGCGTTCTCTGTTCTTGCGGTCTCCCGAGTTCATTCTTCTGAGGTAACTTGGCAAGAAACTTGGCAAGACTGGTCTCTACTAGAACACGAGTCCGTTCTCTGCGTTTTTGGAATTAAGAAACAGCCAGTGAGTGGGTTCAGGTGACTGGGGTGACTTCGATGACTTCCTTACAGTAACTGGGAGACTAGAATTAGATAAACTTTCAGAAAAAAAAAAATAAAAGGAAGAAAGGGGGCTAGCTGCTATTTGCATAAATTATACAATTCAGATATTAAACTGTCAGTTCCAGGAGACTTGATTACTTTAATTTAAGTGGAGGGCAACGCAGTGGCGCAGTAGGTAGTGCTGTCGCCTCACAGCAAGAACGTCGCTGGGTCGCAGGTTCGAACCTCGGCTGGGCTGGGTCATTTGGCGTTTCTGTGTGGAGTTTGCATGTTCTCCCTGCGTTCGCGTGGGTTTCCTCCGGGTGCTCCGGTTTCCCCCACAGTCCAAAGACATGTGGTAGAGGTGAATTGGGTAAGCTAAATTGTCCATAGTGTATGATTGTGAATGTGTGTGTGGAAGTTCCCAGAGATGGGTTGCGGCTGGAAGGGCACCCGCTGCATAAAATCGTGCTGGATAAGTTGGCAGATCATTCCGCTGTGGCGACCCCGCAAGGGACAAAGCCGACAAGAAAATGAATGAATAAATGAATTTAAGTGGTTGGTCACACAACTTTATATGAAATACACATTTTTTTTCCATTTGAATTTAGAAAAATCACTAGAGGTTTTGCCATCAAATTTTGATGTATACAACCTACAATAATACAGAGCAATACTCTAAAATCGCTTTAGAGTCATCTAATAATTTTTCATACAATTTTAATTGATGAATATTATTTAACTCAGCTTGATTTATTTATTTTTTTTTTTTTACTAATTTACTAAGTTTATGGCTCATTCTCCTCCAACCATCTTGTCCTAGACCTTATAAAGGCTCCTTTCGCCTTTTTTGGATATATATTTTATCCAATTTACTTTGTAATTCTGTCATATTTATTTTTCTATATCTAAAAAGTTATAAGATCCTTTGGTAAAGAGTTAGGGAAATAAAAAAAAAAATGTATCTTCCTGTTCTTTAAATACATTTGTCTAGAACTACCAGTATGTCTAGAAACCTCAAATTTTAAAAGTTCCTAATTAGTAGAATATATATATATATTTTATCTGTATTAGCATTTTTAATATAATATTTAATAATATGTACAATCTCAGTTTTTTTTCTATTTTCAGTAGGGAGTTAAGTTTCCAATATGATGATTTTTCCGAATATAATTGAGAATATCTGCATATTAAATGTAAATTGCCTTGTGACCAAGAGAAGTTTGAATCGTGTCAACTAAAATATGTTTAGAATCAATATTTTTTTATATAAGCCAAAAATCAGTTCTTGATTGTCTGGAGAAATCAGAGTTACACCAAGTATACGTGTTTTTATTTGGATATTTTTGTATAATGTTATATAATGTTTTTATATTAGCAAAAATAAGACTTTATCCAGAAGAAAAATATTATCTGAAATAATGTGAAAGATTCTTTGCTTTGTTAAACATGATTTGAGAAATAATTTTGACTTTGTTGTAAATGAGACCCCTGCTCTCTTCCTCCCAAATTTCTTCGCCCGAATTTCAGCTTTCATTTGGACTAAATCCCCCAGAATCCTTCATAACTGGAACTGATCACGAGTCCAGCTGATTTCCATCTCCAGCGCTTTATATACACTCCTCATTCCCCAAATAATTTAGTGAAGTCTTGATTTGCCCTGCTGTCATTGTTTATTCTATGACTGTTTTCTGCCTACCCTGTACCTGCCTGGTATTGTACTTTGATTTAAATTGCCCTTTCTTTAAAGTGTCTGTCTTTAACCAATTGTTTATTAAAGACTGCAAATGGATCTGACTACCGAGTCACACTAAACTCAATTTACAGAGTGCCTGCAATCTTATTCAGATCAAATAGGGTGACGAATGGACAACTGCCCTCTCTACCACTAGGGGGCATTATAAGTACACCATAATACCCTTCTGCCTCGCTAACAGTCCATCAGTATTCATAGCATTCATAAATGACTTCTTCCAAAACACTCTGGATTGCTGGGTCATCATTTATATTTTGACGACATACTCATCTACTCTAACACCAGGGAGGAGCACATTCAACAAGTCAACAGGAGTGCGTGGAGTCCTGAGCTGTATGAGGATTCTAGAAGGCTAGAAGCTGCACATTCTTCCCCCCATCCAGTAGAATGACTGCTACTGATAGGGTGGATAATTCAAAAAGAGCAGATGAGGATTGGTGTTGAGGAATTTCTAGAAATTGAGGAGGCCAAGTGGAAGAAAACCTCCAAACCCAACAGAGGGCACTGCATCAGTAAATAATTTGATATCTACTGGGGGAGAAATCAAAATCACTGTAAAAGAATGAGAGATCATTTCAGAGCTTGAGGAAAGATACCAACAGGGAGAGTTCATCAAAGCTGGATTTTGGAAGAAGATCGTTGTCTTCCAATCCATGAATGGAGGCAGCTAGCTAAAGGAAGTGGATGACAAAACTGTGACCTTGGGGGAGAATATGCATGGTGAAGTTTAAATGTCCAAGTATTGATAGAAGTTTGTAATGTAATGTAATGTGTATTTATATAGCGCATTTATTGTGTATGGTCATACACCCAAAGCGCTTCACAATCATGAGGGGAGTCTCTCCACACCACCACCAGTGTGCAGCATCCACTTGGATGATGCGACTGCAGCCACAGGACAATGGCGCCAGTGCGTTTACCACACACCAGCTAGTGGTGGAGTGAAGAGACAATGGGTTTGCACAAAGTTTGCATTTTGTGCAGTTTTGTTTCTCAAGGAAAATCAAAGATAGTGTTATAATTCTATAGATTTTCTCTTAGGGTAGGGAAGCTTGGAATTTTTGAGAGTCTAAATGCAAAAATGACAAAAATGTAAATAATGGCAGAGATGTCTGAAACACCTGCCAATATTGATGTTTTGGCAGGTGTCACTCAAGTGGCAACATCCTGCTCTCCCTTGTGAAGCCAATACGGAAGTAACTGAAACTGAAATTATCGACTGGCCTTTGGGGGCTGGCTCCAGAAAATTTAAGATGTACACTGACTGCCATGCTAAATTGGCCAATTTTACAGCTGATAAAAATGTTTACAACCTAGTACAAAAGATGGTTTTGGTGCAAATAGCTAATATTACTCTTCATGACAGCTGTGAGGGGAGGGATTTTTTTATAACTCATTTGTTTCATTTATATTAAGTCTGCATAATTAAGTGCGTGACCTCTTGAGTGAGCTAGGTCTCGCTGCTTGTCGTCAGCTGATTTCTAATGAGTTGCCTCTAAACTCTGCATATATATCGTATTTTTATTGTTATTTTTATAATAATTATTAAATTATTATTTTTTTGTTTTGTTTAATGTGGCTTTTAAAGTCAATTGCCTTTTGGGATTATTTCTTACAATTATGAGATAATATGGCATGCTGTGTGCACTTAATTGTGCTCACAAACCATTTAAGTGGCCTCCATTTCCCAGGTGACTTTCTATCTACTTTTATCTATAAATGTATTTGGTTTATTTAAGATAATTTATTTAACATTTATAGTTTATAATTTATTCTTATATACTTTTATTTATACATGTATTTTTTATTTAAGATAATTTATTTATCATTTATAATTTTATTTACAACTGTAATGCACTTAAGAATCTGACAGATTGATTAGCTGTAGGCTAATCTGAAATGTTGTCGCACAGTGTTATGCCTGGATTTACATCTGCCTTAAAGGCAGCACTTTAAGTAATTGTCTTTCATTCATATGCATTAATTCCAGAGTTCTAATTCCAGAGTGTCTCTACAAAAGTGTACATTCAGGATGCAAAGGCACATGGAGCACAAGATGGGCACATGACCCAGGAGTCATGCAAAATGTCTTCTGAGGCACTCAGTTAGGTTGTCGAAAGTCTTGTAAAGCATTATTGTTGATTTACAACAATACCAAATTTTGTGCCCATATATGATAAGGGGTTCCACAGAACATCTATTAAAGAAGTATTAGCAAAATTAGTCAAATCAATTGGCTCTCTGTTATCCTGTGATGGGTTATCTCGTTTTAACCCCTTGAGGCAGTCTTAAATAACTGAGACCAGACAATATGGCACCTGACCAAGATTTCAGATTATGTATTGGGCTGGTTTTTATTCTGCAATCTGCCAGTGAGTCCCCACAGGGGTTAACATGTTTTTCACTTAAAAACATGGGCCAGAACACAAGTAGTTCAAGCTGCATTGAGATTAAGGCCCAATCCAAATTCTATTTTGTACCCCTACCCCTTCCCCTTGGCACAGAGTGTGAAGGGGAAGGGCTTCAAAATTTACCACTAAAAAGTGGGACACCACTACACCACCTGTACACATCATCATATGTCATTTCAATCTCTTGCTTCATATGAAATCGACGATCGCGAGTGCAGTAGTTATTTCAGTTGTGTTGTTTTTTTGGTATTTAGGAAATCACTTAAGGCATGTATCATGTTATCATAACGATATAATGTGGCAATAAGATCGTAACTGTACTGTGCATTTACACCCTGGCCATATTTATCTATGTAAATACACAAAAACAAAATTAACATTATACCAGACATTGTAAAAAGGTCATTCCCAGCCACTAGACTTTTCTGACAGGGTATTCGAGTGTCATCGAGTGACAGAATGTTGTGGGACTACTATACAGGAGTTATAATTATGGATAGTGAAATTTAGCAGGGATTTTTTTCCTTTCTTTCAAAAGCGTGACAGTAAAACACGAACGCCGTTATGAATGTATTATAAGATATGCTTATTTGTTGTAAAAATTAGTAATAATGACAAAAAAATACTAATTTGTGCATCTCCTTACTTCCGTGTGCAGCCATGTTGTTGTTGTAGCTGGTGTATTCTGGGAAATTTTCGCACCCCTAGGTTTCGAGTGTGGTCCTGAAAAACCTTAGTTTCAAGGGCTATCTAGCCCTTTCCCTTAACCCTACGCTTCAAGCTAAATACAATTGGGACACCAAGGGCAATGGCTAAGGAGTAGAATTGGGAATGGGCTTAAGTGCAGCTGTTTTCAGCATATGACCCTAACAATACGCTAACCATTTTAATATTAAATTATGTTGGCCTGTCACACCAATTGGCATTTGCTTTTAAGTCTTGAATGCAGTATATGACCATTTAAAAGTTTTTATGTAAATTGACCAATTATCTTATATTGACAATAAAGACATTTACAGATTTTTTTTCCATACGTTTACTATGTTAATTTTATTAACACTGCAATGTTGGGAACAGAATAAACCATACAGTGAACAAATTAAAAGAAACAAAATAAATAACACAACCAATCTTAAATGAAAGGAATAATTTTGTGTTAAGATGTTACTAATAAAATACAATTCATATCTTTTACTTTCACAGCGAGATCCACAAATGTAATTTTAAGTTTTTGTCCACAAAAGCCTTTAATGTCTTTTACGAAAGAGTTTGTGACACTCCTGGTATGGCAGGGATATGTGCATTATACTGAAATCTCAGCATGTCCAGTTTTCACCTTACATTCTATGTGCTGGAAGCAGGACTTGCATTGCAGGCATATATTGTATCTAGAGCAAATCTAAAAAATGGGATGGCCACGGTTAGGAGTACTGCTCTGTAAAGATCTGGTGAAAATCCTTAATCTTGGCCAACACTATCTTCAGTTTATCTTTCAGAGGAAGAATTGTCATTCTGTAGATGAAAAGTGAAGAAACAAATGGTACATTTCATCAACAGAGGTACTGAAAAAATGTGAAGAAAGAATAAAAGAGAGCTCATATCTAAAACATATACATGATTTTTACAAAATGTCTAAAAAAAAACAATAACAAAGGACATATATGTGTGTGTGTGTGTGTGTGTGTGTGTGTGTGTGTGTGTGTGTGTGTGTGTGTGTGTGTGTGTGTGTGAAATGAAAATTGCAAAATAAATTACACACAATTTCCATATCAATAGCTGTCTTCAAACTGTGTGCAAAGGGGAGAGTAACCTGAAATGGTAGGTGCCATCTCGCTGTCCAAAACCACTGCCTGGAACCAAACAAATGCCAGTTTCTTCCAGAAGCTTCATACAGTAGAACATGTCTGGAGATTGTCCATTCTCCTAAAATTGTTGGAAATTATTTGGTTAGGTGTTTCAATTTATCACAATGTAAGCTAACGCACTAATATGCCATCAGAAACATGATTTTATGCAAAATTCAGCAAAAAGAAAAAAAACTGCTAATTTAAATGAAAGAGCTGACACTAATACTATAATATCATGAGCATAATACTCTGCTTGAGTAGGATGAATATATCACACTGATGTAGAAAACTGATGTATGGGGTATCCTGGGGCATGAACAAAATATTCTTTGCAATGTTGAAAAGTGTGAGTCATTTCCCACACACACTTGATGTAAATAGATTGCTCTGGTCTTGGCACTGCAGTGCCAAGTATCAGACTGCACACAATTATTTTAGTCATTTGTGTTTCAAGTAATTCAAAAAAAGCCATCCCAAAAATAATTAGCAAATCAATTATAGTCTTAATTTCATATAATTTTGCACACACACCATTTTATAAGGTACATCTTTTAACATTTTGTTATCAAACGTATCTAATTAGCAAATAACATGGGAGCAGATTACTGCATTTAGAGATGTAAACATGGTCAGGCCTAGCATCAGAATGATGAATAAAAGTGACTTGAGTGAATACATAGGTCCACAGCTGATCCAACTAATCAAAGTGTTCAAGACTAGTCTTGAACACCTTGATTATTTGGATCAGGTGTGTCTGATTAGGGTTGGAACAAAAATGTGCAGAGCTGTGGCCCTCCAGGAATTGAGTTTGAGACCTATAGTAAAAGTGACCACATATTTACAGATGGTCATAAAAATATATACATTTCTTAAATTTAACTGAGAAGAGATTCATTTTACCTTGGCCTTCTGTATGGCTTTCGGTGGGAGGTGGATCCTTGGGAAAGTGTACATTGCACCCTGCACTGGGTTACATTTTATTCCAGGTACTTGATTTAAGATGTCTTGTGTCATGCCTGCTTTCTCTGCTAAAGCAGCCAAAGTGTCTGAGCGTTCCTGATGACAAAGAAAAAAATATGTTTCTATTTTAATTTACAAAATTATTTAAATACCTAACTAAATAAGAATTGTGAAACAAGAAATAAATCTATGAATTGAGTATGTTTATCAGCACAAATTGCCTTGATTTTATGCTTCTAAATGAAACTTGGCTAGATGACAGTTGTAGCGCAGCAGTTCTGAATGAAACAGCTCCTTTAAACTTTGATTATTTGAGTGTTTGCAGAGTTAATAGGAGAGGTGGAGGCATCGCTGCCCTGTTTAAAGATGTCTACGAGTGTAAACAAGTGTCATTTGGTGACTATTTGTCTTTTGAATATCTGAGTATAGCACTAAAGTGTGCTCCACGCATTTTACTGATCATTATCTACAGACCTCCAAAATATTCTCCAACTTTTATTGATCATTTTACAGAGCTGTTATCAATAGTAACCTCTGAATTTGATTATTTTACTATTGCTAGGGATTTTAATATTCACATTGATAATCCAGAAATCAATGCTGTAAAAGAACTCATGACTGTTTTTAACACTTTTGATCTGACTCAGCATGTTCAAGGACCCACACACAATCGTGGACACACTCTTGATCTACTTATAACTAAGGGTCTACTCATTTCATCGACTGTTGTTAAGGATGTTGATCATTTCTGTATTTTCTTTGATATATTGATCACTCCAGCCATTAAAGACAGATCTGTCTCTGTCAGAAAGAGATACATAAATGAGAACACTAGTGAGCAGTTTATGAAGGCCATATCACTCGCACAGAGTATATCTGCAGACTCTGTTGACTCTCTCCTTGATTTGTTTAACTCTAAAGTTAAGAATGTCATAGATGACATTGCTCCTGTTAAAGTCAGGAAGAAAACAGGGATGAAAAACGGGCCTTGGAGAAAATCAAAAGCAGTCCAAATGATGAAAAGACAGTGCAGAAAAGCTGAGCGTATGTGGAGGAAGACGAAACTAGTAGTCCACTATAATATCTATAAAGACAGTCTTCATGCTTTTAATGTGAAACTAAAAACCGCTAGGCAGACTTTCTTTTCAACCCTTATAAACAGCAACTTAAATAATGCGCGTACACTCTTTGCAACGGTAGAGAGACTCACAACCCCCCCCCCCCCCCCCCCCCAGTAGGATTCCCAGTGAACTAATCTCTGAAAGCAAATGTAATGTGTTCACTCATTTCTTTACTGATAAGATGAATAATATCAGAAGGGCAATCAGCTCATCCAATCAGCCAAGTTGTGCCGACGTCAGACAAGCTCAACCACAACTTAAGAAATCAGACATTATGACTGATTTCATGGCAATTAATGGTAAAATCTTAGAGGAGATTGTGCAAATTATGAAAACATCAACCTGCAGTCTTGACACGCTCCCCACATCATTCTTCAAAACGGTGTTTAACTGTTTAGAAATGGATCTCCTAAAAGTGGTAAATGCTTCACTTCTTTCAGGGATTTTTCCAAACTCACTTAAAACTGCAGTTGTTAAACCCCTCTTGAAAAAGAGCAATCTGGATAACACACTATTGAGCAATTACAGGCCAATCTCAAATCTCCCTTTCATTGGAAAAATCATTGAAAAAGTTGTTTTCAACCAGGTTAACACGTTCTTAAACTCCAAGGGGTGTTTAGACAATTTTCAATCTGGTTTCAGAGCACATCACAGTACAGAGAGCGCTCTTATAAAGATAATCAATGATATCCGCCTAAATACAGATTCAGGTAAACTAACAGTGCTGGTATTGCTCGATCTTAGTGCTGCATTTGACACTGTCGATCACAGCATACTTCTGGATAGGCTGGAAAATTGGGTTGGGCTGTCTGGGACGGTCCTCAAATGGTTCAGATCTTATCTTGAAGGGAGAGGTTACTATGTAAGTATAGGTGACCATAGGTCGAGGTGGACACCGATGACATGTGGAGTCCCACAAGGCTCGATTCTGGCACCTCTCCTGTTCAACCTTTATATGCTCCCTCTGAGCCAAATAATGAGAAAGAACCAAATCTCCTACCACAGCTATGCTGATGACACTCAGATCTACTTAGCCTTACTGCCTAATGACTACAGCCCTATTGACACCCTCTGCCAATGCATTGATGAAATGAACAGTTGGATGTGCCAAAACTTTCTTCAGTTAAATAAAGAGAAAACTGAAGTCATTGTGTTTGGGAACAGAGATGAGGTTCTCAAGGTGAATGCGTACCTTCAGTTACTAAATCAGCATACTATCATCTCAAAAACATTGCAAGAATCAGATGCTTTGTTTCCAGTGAAGACTTAGAGAAACTTTCTCTAATGCTTTTATCAGCAGCAGGGTGGATTACTGTAACGGCCTCCTCACAGGCCTTCCCAAAAAGACAGTCAGACAGTTGCAACTCATCCAGAACGCTGCAGCCAGGATTCTGACCAGAACCAGAATATCAGAGCACATCACACCTGTCCTCAGGTCTCTACACTGGCTCCCAGTTACATTCAGAATAGATTTTAAAGTATTATTACTTGTCTATAAATCACTAAATGGCCTAGGACCTCTAAACATTACAGATATGCTCACTGAATACAAACCTAGAAGAACACTCAGATCTCTAGGATCATATAAACTAGAAATTCCAAGAGTTCAGTCAAAGCAGGGTGAATCAGCTTTCAGCTACTACGCCCCTCGCTGCTGGAATCAACTCCCAGAAATAATCAGATGTGCTCCAACATTAGACACATTCAAATCTAGACTGAAAACACATCTGTTTAGCTGTGCCTTTACTGAATGAGCACTGTGCTACGTCCGACAGATCGCACTATTATGTTTTTCTCTTTTTTTTCATTCTTTTACAACCTGTTTTAACATATTTTTATCTGTTTTTTATTATCTGTTTTTATTTTATTTTTTTTCTTACACTTGTCTTTTTATTCCTGTTTATGTAAAGCACTTTGAATTGCCACTGTGTATGAAATGTGCTATATAAATAAACTTGCCTTGCCTAAATAACTACAACTGGTAGACACAAAGATAAAACCTACAAAGATAACGACCTACAAATTCTTAGGTTTCAAATTTACTTCACTGCTTTGTCCTATTTAAAGTAATTTAAAAAGTATAGGAGAGTTTTAAAAGCATGAGTCACATATTCTAAAACACAAAAAATTTATGAGCTATTTGGAAAAAATTGGACAAAATCAGCTTAAAAAAAACAAATAATCCTTACAGATATTTCACACTTATTACTGTTAGTTTAATCATATGTTACTAATTTTAATCTGAATAACTTTATTTAACTGATGATGACAGTGATAGCAATATATATTTTTTGTAATTCCAAATATGTGGTTTCTAGAATGTTACATTTTTACAAAAAATACTAACTATTTTAAGTCTCCCAAAAGGCTGGTCATCCTTGAGAAACAAATACACAATGCAAATTTAATGCATACAATTTTCACGCTTTTGTCCAAAGTGACTTACAACTGAAGAGGCATTACACAGAATAAGTGCTAATTATACAACAGAACTGTTAGTGTTTAGAGAATTAGGTGCTAGAGTTTTTTTTTTTATAGAGAAGTGTTTCTACAGGTGGTTTGTCAAGCCCACTCACCTGTGTGAGGCACACTCTGTTTGGGTTTGTCATGTGGTAAGATGGGGGAGAGAAGAGGGGGTCCTGGTTTTGTTCCCAGGAGTTCAGGTGATTACGGAAAGATGGGTTTTTAGTTAAATGATAAGGTTTTGGAAAGTGAGGTTTTGGAAAGTGACTTATTGCCTCTCTGCGATGGTACCACAAGGCAATACTCACCTTTCGACCGGAGGCTCCTGTAGGAGATGTAGACCTTCAGAAGCAGGTAGAGGTAAGAAAGTGCAGTGTCAGTGGCTGTTCTTTAAACAAGCATTAATGATTTGAACTTGATACAGGCTCAACTGGTAACCAGATACAGAAAGATAAAGAGAGGGCTCTCTTGGGCTCATTGAAGACCAGACAAGCTGCAGCATTCTGGATCATTTGTAGAGGTTTAAGGGTGCAAGACAAAATTCCAACTAAGAGAGCATTGCAGTAGTCTAACCTTGAAATGACAAGAGCTTGGACTAAAAGTTGTGCAGCATGATTTGTTAGGAAGGGTGTAATTTTTCTGATGTTGAAAGTGCAAACCTGCCTGTTTAAGCTGTGTAAGCAATGTGCTCTTTGAAGGACAGCTGATCACTCAGGATCACCCAAGATTCCTTACAGAACTTAATGGGATAATAGTAGATGACCCCAGTTGAGGAATTGTGTTGAATGTATGGAGTGGCAGGGAAGACGAGAAGTACTGTTTGCCAGATTATCTGTGTGATGGTTTTTCATCCAAACCGAGCTAGCTACAGGCAATGCAAGAATCGGTTGAAATGAAAAATAGACATTGGCATATCAATGGTAAGAGAAACTATGTGATTGGATGATGATGCCAGTGATCTGGTGTAAATAGAAAATAGAAGGGGACCAAGAACAGATACCTAAAGGAACTTCTGTGACCAGCTGATTCTATCATTCTATCACAGCCATGCCAGGTTCTCCCCTTCCTCAATCACCTCATCCCTCACAATCAAAATCACCTGATTACTAATCAGCCCCACACCTGCACGTCTTTCTAACACATCATATTCTCATCTTCTACTCTCCAAATTGAAAGACAGCAGTCACACTAGAGTTTGAGCTAGCGAAATTCTGTCGTACCGTGTTGCGAAAAGGGGCGGGATTAAACAAGATGATTAGACATTAAAAAAGCGAGCGATTGCTCCGTGTTTTAAATTTCTGTTCAAAGAGGTCATGTTTTGATCCTGGATTGGTCTCACGCAGTCAAGTGATGCGATTTCGCAGGTCAGAGTTCACAAAGCTTGAACTTTGCACCGCAGCGAAATGCGAAACTCGGCGCATGACCCTGCGTTTCCAGTCTGACGCATTCGCGTGCATATGAATGGAAGTCTATGGAGGGAAAAGTCCAGTGTGACCGCGGCTTAAGGAATTTCTAATCAGTGAGTAGTTACCTACTTGTCTCAGTATGATTCCTAGTGTCTGCATCCTTTTTCTTGTGTGATTACTCCTGGTCTCCTGTCTGGTCATTGATTATGTTTACATGGACATCAGTAATCAAATTATTTGCTTTAATCTAATTAAGAGAATAAGAAGACTAAGGTGTTTACATGAGTTGCTTTTTATAGCGTTACTTTTATGATCACGTTTTACATGTTACAGCATATAATTCGATTAACGTCATTGCCTCACCGATATCGGCATTTTCTCCGGAGTTTCATGTAATTTCGGGTGTTTCATTTTTAATTTGTGGACTTTAACTGCAGTTTGGCACTTTCATTTTCATTCACGAATATTTCATGCATGCCCACCGTGACAAAAGAGATATTGGATGCAACTATGAACTGCTGGAAGAGTTGTTTTGATGGAAGTTCATACCGCATGCTGAATGGAAGAAAAAAAACTTCCGCATTTCACGATGCAGGTGTCTGTGGTCTGCACTGACTCGGTAGGTTCAAAGAGTGTCAATCAGCCGTGTGTGTGTGTGTGGACTACCCTGTCGCAAAAAGCAGCTTAAAGTCCTACATGACGGTAATAGTTCGATTAAGGTGTTTACATATATGTACTGCACTTTAATAATGCAACTAAAATTGCCATACTCCACATGTCTTAATTCGATTTCTCTTTAGTTTGATTATGACCTTAATCTGATTAAATTAATATATATAAAAAAATAAATAAAAAAAATTAATAAATAAATAAATAAATAAAAAAAATAATTAAAAAAAAAAAAAAAAAAAAAAAAAAAAAAAAAAAAAAAAAATCGCTGTTTACATGGTAGACTCTTAATCAGAGTATTGTCTTAATAGCATTAAAATCGAATTATTGGTGTCCATGTAAATGTAGTCAGTGTTGGTCTTTCCTTTCATCTGTCATTCACATACCCCTCCTTACTGTTTTGACTGCCATCCTGTTAAGTAAACAGTTTGTAACATAAGGTCTGATCTAATTACAGCCACCTCCACCACCATCACCATTGCCGAGCACTTCCGCCTTTACCCCGTCTTCTTCATCAGCAGTCGACCAGCACCATACTCAGGCTTGGCGAAGGAACGCAATGGCTTTTTGCTCCAGGGTTCGCTAGTGTTGGAGATGCAACCTTTACAATACCCCACTGATTCTTTCAAAATTGCGTTTATGATTTCTCTACTACAGGCAAGGCACTGCGGTGGGTGGAAACCAGAAGGGTGTGGTAACCCAGTTAATTAAGCTGTTCACAAAACATTTTTGAGTGGACGCTCAGCAGAAGAAGCATCAATGGGTAAACAGTTATAGTTATACCACCGAAACAATGTCAACACAACTCACACCCTAAAATTTCACACCCTCACAGCAGCCAGTCAATAGGATGAATGGGCCCACCAAGGTCTTAAACCACATGTAAGAATGCATCTGGCCTCCTATGATGATATTGTGAGTCTCAAAACCTGGATTCAGCGGTCAATACTAGGGTTGGGTATCATTTGCGATTATTTCAATACCAGTGCTAAATCAATATACAAACTAACCTTACATTAGCTTACTACTAACCTGTGGAAATGCTGCAATCAAAATCAGTGAACTCTTTCTAGGGTTGGGGCTCGAGTCATCATTAGCCCCTTTCACATAGTTATACCGGTAAATATCCGGAAAATTACCGAAACGACTATACTGGTAAATTCAAAAAAGCACAGGCAAGGACGTTCTGGAATTTTTCCTGAAAAGACCGTTCACACATTTATTCCAAAATACCGGTAAATTCTGACATCATTAAATGTTTACACATTTGAAAACATTACTAATTATGTGGATGGATAAGTATTGTAAACAACTTCTATGAAAACATATGGAGGAACGCTTTCGCATGTCGAGATGTACATAATATGTATGTGTGCTGGCGCTCACCGGAGCACACCTGCACTTCACGTGTACACATGTCAAGCAGAGCTTGAAGGTAAACAAATGGCATTTTATAACGGATAATTTTTAGATACTTTTTTACACAGTTGGCATTAAGAAGGAACATAGAAATGTTATCTGACTAACATCTAGCAGCTAAATGTGTCTGGAAAAATATTCAAAGGCTTTTATTTTCATTAACCACACGGACGTGAATGCGTCTGAGTGTTCTGATTGGCTAAAGTAGACGTCTCACTTCAGTGCATTCTAGAAGTGAACACGCTTTTTCCGGCAATCTTCCTTCTGCATTTACACAGCGCAGCATTCCGGCAAATTACTGGTAATGTTCCAACTTATCTTATTGGAAAATTGCCGGAACAAGTTTACCAGTATTTTCAAAAAGGGCCTGTTCACACATACAGATCTTTCCGGAAAATTGCTGGTAATTTTCCGGAACGGTCTGTATGTGTGAAAGGGGCTATTGAGTACGCTTACATGGACACCAATACTCCAATTTTAATAAGATTAAGACAATACTCTGATTAAGAGTCTACCATATAAACAGCAAGTTTTGATTACCTTAATCTGACTAAAATCATAATTGCACTAAACAGAAATTAAGTAGGCTAAGCATATTTTAGTGGCATTATTGAAGTTCAGTATTGACATGCAAACACCTTAGTCAAAGTATTACTGTCATGTAGGACTTCTCGTCACAATTGGCGACAGGATATTCCATACACACAGCTGTTTGACACTATTCCCTGTACCTACAGAGTCAATAAAGGACTGCAGACACCAGCATCGCAAAATATGGAAGTTTTTTCTTTCCATACGGCGTGCAGTATTTTTTGCCTACTCCTTATTTTGACCGTTTCAAATAATGTTTGTTAAAGTCATTTAAAGAATGACTGTTTTAAATAATAGTTTACACTGCACAGCATTGTTGGTTTACAAAGAAAATAAATAAATAATAATAATCCTGTTGCACTACTACACTTGATTTTGGTTTTATTGTAAAAAAACAAAACAAGAAAACGTGTTAAATGAGAATCTGAAATAAGTTATGGCATACTTCAAAAAATAAAGATTATTTAGGATTCAAAAATGTTTTATTTTGATTATAATTTTAAATAAAATGGTCTTACACTTCATCTTTTCTGATTTTCATATGTATTAATTCCAGTACTTTTACCATAAACCGACATATCAACTATTCGGTAGAGGTTGATGTTCTAGAAATTATGTGCTGTAACATGTAAAACGGATCATGAAAGGAACATTCAAAAAGTAACTCCTATCATATTATTGTCATTCAGATTAAGGCAAATAATTAGATTACTGATGTCCATGTAAATGTAGTTACTCCCAGATGATGTCGCAAGCTGTCAAAGACAGTGCATTCCTCTAACTTGAATGTGCCCTCAAATGTTTCATGTTAAGGTTACGTGTTTTGACATATTTTTGTAAAGCATCTGCTGCACGTTGCTGTGTCAGAATTCTTGCTTGTAAAATATAGTCATACTTTAGAACGCTTAGTTTTTTGTGATCATGTCTTTTGAATTTGAAGGTTTAGGGGTCGCTTACCGGATGCCAGAGATGGCAAAAGTACACACATCCTTTACTTAAGTAGAAGTACAGATACTCATGTTTAAAACGACTCTGGTAAAAGTAGAAGTACTGACTACACTTTTGTACTTAAGTAAAAGTAAAGAAGTACTGCCTGAAAAATGTACAAAAGTAAAAAAGTAAAAAGTACTCGTTTCAACCACAGTCCCAAAGACATGCAGTATAGGCAAATAATAATTCAACTAAATTTGCAGTAGTTTATATGTGTGTGTGTGTCAATGTGAATGTGTACGGGTGTTTCCCAGTACTGGGATGCAGCTGGAAGGGTATCCACTGATAAATCCAGTGATAAATCAGGGACGAAGCTGAAGGATAGTGAGTGAGTACCTATAGGTAGGTAATTATCCTGACGCAAACTCGCAGTGTTCAGCATGTAGTTTTGCTGCTGTTAGATCAAAAACAACACCTGCCATTCATGTTGATACACTCTGTCTATCTTTATGAATAATGTCTTACATTTTACACTAAATTCTGTACAAAATATATTGATTTTTTCTTTTGCTAAAATAAATTCTTATCAGATATGACTACAAACTATTTTTTTTTTTGCATTAGGCTAAAGCTGCTTATTCTCTTCAAAGAGCAGCTCTCATATATAACCTGCTATTTCAGCATTTTTTCAGGTATTGTGGTTATTTTATTTAATGGATAAACATTAATTCTCTTACAGTTTTTTCTCAGTCCCTTTGGTCCATTTCTCAGATCAGAATTGAAATTCTCAAAACTCCCTGTTCAATCTTCAGATCATCATTGTGTCACTTGTGCACATCAGAAAAGCAGTTTCTCTTTTTGAACAAGTTGCAAATGCTTTTGTTCATCCATGCAAATGATTATGTGCAATTCTAGACAAGACATAATATAGATCGCGCCACCAAACACATGAAAACGAAAGTAACGACCGTGGTTTAAAAAATGTAAGAAGTAGAAAGTACAGATATTTGTGTAAAAATGTAAGAAGTAAAAGTAAAAAGTTGTCAGAAAAATAAGTAGTGGAGTAAAGTACTGATACCAGAAAAAACTACTTAAGTACAGTAACGAAGTATTTGTACTTCGTTACTTCCCATCTCTGCCGGATGCACTGTACAGCGTGCATTGCCTTCTATAACTTCTTAAGCAACAAGTACAAATGCAGACAGTGTTCGTAACCCTCAAAGTTGTTTAGAATTAAATGTTTAGAGATGGTGTACCAACACGTACCTATCTGTGCCTTTGATGCACCCCTTGATGCTTCTTACATCCCTGTCGCAGCACCAGTGGCACCAAAATTAGGCACCAAAATTAATATGCTGATTCGGTCATATGCCGATTCGGATAAGAGTTACATAGGTACTGGTGCATTATTGGCACCGGGTATCAGTACCCAACCCTAGTTAGTACATCGTTCATCCCACCTAGAAGCCTGTAGCTGAGAGCTTCACACCACAGCAACACAATCCCTCCTCCGTCAGCCTGTTTTCAACCCCTCCAGAACCCAAATGCTATTCATGCTAAACAAGAAAACATGCCTCCACTCACTACTGTTGTGATGCACTCATCGACTCCAGTTCAGCGGCAATTTAATCTTCAGAGCCCTTTGTTGTCAACTCCACTGTAAAATCAGATCCTTTGAGAAGTGTACAATCCTTCATCAGAAAGCCCTTAAACTGCAGTCATGTCAATCGAGTGACAGATTCCACCTTAATGTGGATCAGGCTGTTCCATGAGGAGTCCATTGATCTTCTGGTTTGGAGGGTCTACAGCAGATATCATCTTAAGGAGACCCTTGCTGGTAAAGCACAACCCTCTGCTCTCTTGGGGCACTAGGGAAATTTTGAAGTGGGGAAAGGAAAAAGGAAAACGTAAAAGGAAATCATGTCTTTTACTTCTCTCTCTGTTCCACTTCTGTAGTAAGCCCTGTTAACCACTGTTCTGAGAAGATTCCCCTTTGTTACAGAGAGTATCAAGAAATGTTCTGCCCTAAGAGTGTGAACCTTATATTCCATGGGATTGTGCCATCAACCATGTGAAGGGTAAGCCAGTGCTCTATCAAGAACCGTTACCCTCTTCCCCTTGTCCCAGCTGCCCTGTTACATCAGACTGGACCTCCACAGCGCAATACAACCTCTTTCGTATCAGAGAAGGAGACAAGTGGAAGACTGACTGCTTTCGTCACCCCTAGCGGCCACTATGATTATCAGGTGTTGCCCTATGGATTAGCCAATGCTGCTTCTGTATTTCATGAATGAGGCACTCAGAGAGTTTCTGTACAAGTTGGTTCTAGTCTATATTGATGATATCTTGATTTATTCTCGAAGCTTGGCCGAACGCTGACATCACATTGCGGAGGTCCGTGCCCGGCTCCTCGAACACCATCTGTTCCTAAAGGCAGAGAAATGCTCCTTTCACTAGACCACCATTCACTTTCTCGGATGTGTCATCAACGAGAACGGTGTGAAGATGGATGAGGGGAAAGTGGAAGCCATCACTTCTTGGCCACAACCCTCTTCCTTTAAGGAGTTATAATGCTTTCTAGTGTTTGCTAGCTTTTATAAAAAGTTCTTTAAAAATTATAGTCAAATCTCTAGTCAGCTTTCTGGCCTTCTGAAGGGAAAACCCAAGTCCCTAGTCTGATCCAAAGATGCTATTCATGGTTTCCACACACTCAAAGCCTTTACACAGGCCCCCCGCTTAGTACTTCCTAATACTGAACAGCCATTCTTCGTTGAGGTAGATGCTTCCACCACCAGAGCAGGGGTCATTCTCTCACAGCAGCAGGGGTTACCACCAAAGCTTCATTCATGGGAATGGCAAAGGATGGGAGGAGGTTAATGCAGAGGAAGGAATGCACCATGCAAGTAATGCGCCATGGCAAAACTCCCCGTCATTGTCCTGCTGAAAAACTAGTACCCCTGCCTGTTCTGAACCGCCCCTGGTCGCACCTAGGAGTAGACTTTATGACTGATCTCCCCGTCTCAGGAGGTAACGCATGCATTATGGTCATTGTAGAGAGATTCTTTAAGTTTTGTAAATTGATCCAACTATCTGTGTTACCCACTGCCATGACCACAGCCGAGTTAATGTTTAACCATGTATTCCTCAATTAAGGTTTGCCTGAAGATATTATTTCAGATCGAGGTCCCCAGTTTATTTCCAGTGTCTGAAAGGCTTCTAGGTGTGACCGTCAGTCTGTCCTTGGGATACCATGCCCAGAAAATGGACAGACTGAAAGATCGTGGAGGTCAGAAGGTGGATCGTGGAGGTTCTTACAAACCTTCTGTCTTGGTCACCAGCACTTCTGGAAGCAGTTTTTGGGCTGGGCAGAGTATGCGCAAAATCCCCTGTGCCAACCTGCCACAGGACTCGCGCTCTTCTAGTGCATACTTGGTTTCCAACCCCCTCTATTTCCCTCAGAGGTACCCTCTGATGTTCCAGCTGTCGACCACTGGTTCCGGTAGAGCAAAGAGATCTGGGATTCAGCTCACCATCATCTCCAGAGGGCTATCACCTACACTTACCCCCAAATACAGAATACATCCCACGTTTCACATCTACCTATTAAACCATATTATGCATCCGTTTCCACTGAAGAACCCCCTCCTCCAATTTTCACGGAAGAGGGATCCATCTACCAGGTGAAAGGTGCTCAATTCCAGATGGCATTGGGGAAGACAGGAATACCTAGTTGATTGGGAAAGATATGATCTAGAAGAAAGATCATGGTTTGCCAAGGACGATATCCTAGATCCAGTTAAAAAAAAAGGAATTCCATGTACCATCCCAATTGCCCTGCTTAGGAAAAGGAAGACCCTCACCCCAACATTGGAGAGGGTGGTCGGGAGACTGCCATGGAGGTCACAGCCATGCCAGGTTCTCCCCTTCCTCAATTACTTCATCCCTCACCATCACTGTCACCTGATTACTAATCATCCCCGCACCTGCATGTCTTTCTAGCACATCATCCCCTCACTATAAAATCACCCCTCAGTCAGCACTCAATGTTCAACCTCATGATTACCTAAGGACTACGCTCTCCAAACGGTCAGTGATTTCTAATCAGTGAATAGTAACTTACCCGTCTCTGAGTAATTCCCAGTGTCTGCGTCCTTTTCCTAGATTACTCCTGTCTGGTCGTTGTTGGTCTCCAAATCTGGTCATCATTACTGTCAGCTGTCATTCACATACCCTTCCTAACTGTTTGACTGCCATCCTGTTAAATTAATTGTTTAAACTTTCAATGTACCATCTGTGTCCTTGTTCTTCTGTAACAGATATGCGACATTGTTTTGAGTGCATCATCAAAAATAAAAAATAATAAAATACAATTTTCCTCAAAACTGTCATGTCCCACCTGCCATGACTTCATCCCCACCCGTGAAATCCCCCACACTTTAAGAAATGCTGTTGTAACCAATGAAATAAATGACATGGCAGTCCATTTCCAGGGTCAGGATCTAAACCTCATTGAAAAGCCATGGAAAATCATTGGAAGCCAAATTATGGCTAAGAAACTGCAAGCGAAGAGTGGAAAAGATTGAAAGAATAGTGGAGCAAGATCACAGCAGAGCAGTGTGAGAGAATATCGGTGTACTGTGGCCACAGATGTGCCAAGCAAAGGTTTGTGCACTTCCTACTATATTTTGACTGTTGTAAAGAAGGCGATGCGTTGGCGCAGTAGGTAGTGCTGTTGCCTTACAGCAAGAAGTTCGCTGGTTTGAGGCTGGGTCAGTTGGCATTTCTGTGTGGAGTTTGCATGTTCTCCCCGCGTTTGCGTGGGTTTTTCTCCGGGTGCTCCGGTTTCCCCCACAGTCTAAAGACATGCGGTACAGGTAAATTGAGTAAGCTAAAATTGTCCATAGTGTATGTGTGTGAATGAGAGTGTATGGGTGTTTCCCAGTGATGGGTTGCAGCTGGAAGGGCATCCGCTGCATAAAAACATATGCTGGATAAATTGGCGGTTCATCCCGCTGTGGCGACCCCAGATTAATAAAGGGACTAAGCCGAAAAAAAAATGAATGAATGAATGTTGTATATAAAAAATAAACTACATTTATTATGTAAGATACACTTACATTTTGAACACTATGTTTTTCACAAAATAAAGTCAACTAGTATTAGATCTCTAACTCTATTAGAAGAAAAAGAGCACAAGCTTAGGGTTTTATATTAAACAGTGTCCAAATTAAGTAAAACTTTATTAACTTTATTCATTTCTATTATTATATCACAGGAGTGCTTATATTATATCACAGACAAAATTAGTACCATGAAACTGCTGCTACAGCATCATCCCAGTTAGAGCACTGCAGACCCTCAAAGGACAAACGTCAGACTCTCAACAGAAGGAGAGAAAGAACTTATGGACTCCTCCAAATCAGCGAGATTTGCGGTTAATCATATACCAACTAAACTATTAAAACAGCTATTCAATGAAGTTGCAGAAACTGTTCTTGATATTTTACTACTATTAGTATAGGTTATTAACCCCTATAAGTTGCCTGTTATTAAGCCTTAAATAAAAAAAAATCTCAAAACTATTTCTAGATAAATGTTAAGGGCTTAGATCACCAGTATTTGTGTAAACTCCTGTTGTAATGCAGCTCTCTGCATCCACGGTGTTCAAATAATTCCCTGAAATTGTTTATACCTAAAATATCAAAATTCATTGCAGTTAGTAGATCTTTTTCATGTGTGCCTAAACCTAGGGACAGTATTGCTAGCACACGTCAAAAGACTAATACTCTGTCAGTTTAAATCTAAATTAAAAGACACTTTGACAGACCAGACGGTTGTCGTGAACTGAGGACATCAACATAGCACCAGAGAGTACGTAGATGAGTCAGGAACATAAGTGATGCTCAGAGATTTTGCAGTATACTTATTATTATTGTGATGTTTTACATATAACGTATCACAGTTATTTTAATGTTGAGAAAGCAATTTAGATCAATAAGATGTTTCAGACCTTAATGAATATGTCGTATGAGGGTTCATCTGGTTGAGGTGGATTAACAACCACATCTAAAAGAGCCTGTCCAGGCACCGGAGGACACAGACGCACAGACACCAGCTTAGTAAGTTGAACTTTCACTTCAGGGTCAAGATTTACCACCTCCATGTAGCCGCCACGAAAACCACACCTTGAAAAAGCAAGACAGACAGGTTAACAGATATTTACTTGATCTATTTTAGGGCACTTATACTATACTATTTATTATATTCTACTATATACTTATACTATACTATATTCTTTAAATTGCTTGCAGAAGTGTTTGTAATTGATAGATAACATGTGATGCTATTGCTTAAAATCAAAAAAGTAACATCTACGTTGAAGTTAAATAATCAAAAAATATTATATTATTACAAAATATTACAGTCCGTATGATATAACTAAACCAACCTATTTGTACAAACAATAACAAAAAATATGAGTTGAATTAAGTGGTAATATCTCTTTAAGCAAACAACTAAAGGTTTACTGAGTCTCCATTTATGATACTTGCTGAGCTCTGTATTTGTGTGATCACTGTTTCAGCATCATACAGTCTTGTATCATACACAACACTCAACGACATGCATAACTTTCGGGTAAAGACCAAACAATACCATTACTTGTTTTGGACATATGTATTGGTTTGTAACTTCATCAAACATTAGACTGGTGTAAATCACATATTGTCAGGCAGTCGTTGGATTCACCCGATTCACCTGGACTTATGCACATCCATTCACAATCACCTGATTACAAATCACCAGCACCTGCGCGCTCACACACACACACACACATACAATAAGAAGCACCTCAGTCCGTTGCACCAGTGTCGGTCCTGATACTAACACCCTCAGTTTCACCTGATCCCATTTACGCTGTTCCAGTGTTTTACCTGCTCCAGAGTTTATCCTGCTCCAGTGTCTTTGTGTTTACTCCTGGCTCCTCGCAGTCCTGGATTTCCTACGTGTGTTGTGTGTCTGCACCGGATTTCCTCACCTCTTCCATAAACTCATATTTAACAGTTAATACTTTAAATACATTGTTGTTTTCAATAAACTGCTCTGATTTCTACACTTCTCGTGTCAAGTCCTCAGTTTGTTGTGACAGAAAAACAGACCGAAGACAGAATTAGAGATGGATGCCAGACACATGACACCATCACCATGGACACCCTCACCGAATTGGTCAATGCACTCCAGGCTTCGCTCCTTCCCGCACTTCAATTCCCAGCGACTGCCTCTGCCTCAGTAAGTCCCATGGTCTTACCTCATAGTTACTCCGGCTTAGTTAAGAAGCTTAGTGTAGTGGTTTTCTGTTACAAGTAATTTGTACATTGAGATGCATCCTGGTCAATTTCCTACTGAGTGATCCAAAGTAGCCTTACTTATTTCATTGCTAACCGGAAAAGCTCGACCTGGGGGCAAAAGCAATATGGAATGCTAATAGTACAATAATCAACTCAACATATTCGTTGTTCACTAACCACTTTACTGAAGTTTTCAGTGTGGCTACAGGAGCACTCTCTATTTCCGATCAGCTGTTTAACATCCGCCAAGGAACTTCTACAATCTCCAACTACACTCTACAGTTTTGAACTCTGTCAGTGGCTAGCGGGTGGAATGAAACAGCACTCATATGCGCTTTCAAGCTAGGTTTGGCCATCTACGATGATACTCTTAACCACTTGCCACACTTATGAAACCGCTCACCAGTCTGCTTTCAGCGCTGCCTGCCCTCCAGTACCAGAACCCATGCAGATTGATTCTACTCGCCTCTCTAAGACAGAACGGGCCTGTCGTATATCACGTGGGGAGTGCTTAAACTATAGAAAGACTAGTCACTTCATCAAGGAATGCCCAGTGAAACTCCAGTGTTCTCTCGATCTGTCTCAGCCCTCATAGATTCTGGATCCTCTGCTAAGTAACATCATCAACTATATTCAGTTGAAGCCATACAAAGAAAGCCACTAGGACGAGGGAAGGTACGATATCACTCGCCCGTGGTCACCCTTCAGATCAGTCTTCATCAAGAGGAGTTGAGTTTTCTGGTACTGGAGGAATCCATCGTCGATATCATCCTGGGACTCCCCTGGATAGCTCATTGTTCTCCAGAAATCAGGTGAGAACAAAGTGAAATTTTATGATGGGTAAAACTGTATTGAGAACTGCATTGTACCTGTAAAGCCCCCAGTCTCCAGGTCTATGTCTTACTCTGTAGCGGCTACCTTCAGCCCAATGCCCACTGAAAGTCCCACCTGAATCTGCTGCCTGGCGCTAAACTCCCCAAAGGAAAGCTTTATGCCCTGTTTATCCCGGAGTGCAAGGCAATAGAGAACTACATGTCTGAGGTGCTCAAACAGGGATTCATTCAACCATACACCTCTCCGTCCACTTTGTGAGTAAGAAGGATAGAGGTCTGCGTCCTTGTATCGACTACCGTGCTGTAAACTCCCAGATCATTTCCCAGTCATATCCACTTCCCCTGGTCCCAGCTGCTTTGGAAAAACTCAGTGGAGCTTGCATCTTTAGTAAACTGGATCTGAGGAGTGCTTATAACTTGGTTTGTATCTGGGCAGAGGATGAATGGAAGACAACTTTCATCACTCCGGCCAGCCACTATGAATACAGGGTGATGCCCTACAGCCTTTCAATCTCACCAGCAGTCTTTCAAACATTTATGAATGAGGTACTCAGAGAGTTTCTTTACCCCTTTGTGATCATTTACATAGATGATATCCTCATATACTCTATTAATCTAACTGAATAAGCTGGCAAGCTGGCCCACGAAGCCTTCAAAAGGTTTAAAAACATCTTCAGTACAGCCCCTTTCCTGAAACACCCTAACCCACATAGTCGGTTTACTGTGGAAGTGGACACTTCCACCACCGGAGTAGGGGCTGTGATATCTCAGCTGTCCGGTGAGCCTCCACGCCTCCATCCTTGCACTTTCTTTTCTAAGAAGTTGTCCCCGGCGAAGCAGAATAATGACATCGGGAAAAGAGAGCTTCTTGCCACCAGGCTCGCTCTAGAGGAGTAGCAGCACTGGCTGGAGGGGGCTGAACGCGTGCTGCCATCCTAAATGAGCCTGCTCTGCTGGGTTGCCCAGAAGGAAATACCTACGTACCTTCCTCCCTGCGGAAGAACCGTCTGGGCATGACACACCAACTACCGGGCTCTGGACACCCGGGCAGGAGGAGGACCCTCTCACTCCTCCAAACCCATTACTGGTGGCCCAGTATGACTGAGGATGTCAACAGGTATGTCCGAGGTTGCTCAGTCTGTGCCATGTCTAACACCCCTTGTCATTTGCCCTCAGGGAAACTATGGCTGCTTCCAGTCCCATGAAGACCCTGGTCCCACATTGGAGTGGACTTTATAAACTATCTCCCCATTTCTGAAGGTAACACGTGTACTGGTTGTAGTGGATCGTTTTTCCAAAGCCTGCAGATTAATTCCCCTCAAGGGTTTGCCCACTGCCTTCGAACCTGCTGAAATGTTATTCCCTTATGTCTTCAGAAACTTTGCAATCCCAGAGAAAATTGTGTCGGACCGGGGTCCCCAATTTATATCCCATGTCTGCAAAGACTTCTTCGAATTACTGCGTGTTACTCTCTGTCTCTCCTCAGGTTATCACCTCCAGACGAATGGCCAGACTGAGCAAAAGATCCAGGAACTCGGACGCTACCTCCTGTCATACTGCCCAGACGAACAATACAGCTGGAGCCAATTCCTCCCCTGGGCAGAGTATGCACAAACCTATGCATAAAAAGAGTCCACAGGATTAACACCATTCCAGTGCATGCTTGGTTAACAGCCACCTTTGTTCCCGTGGACACATACACAGTGCGCTTACTCTGAAGCCCAGGACAGCGCACACACACAGCGCCGCGGCCGACACAGAAACCGCCAGCACACTCTCTGTTTCTGTAGCGGATGTAACGAGATCTTTCCGTCGCGTGAACATCCGAAAAGCTACGGGCCCAGATGGCATCCCTGGACGTGTACTTAAAGCATGCGCACACCAGCTAGCGGGGGTTTTCACGGACATCTTTAACCTCTCGCTCTCTCGGTCTGTGGTTCCTACATGCTTTAAGACAGCTACTATTGTGCCAATACTGAAATCAGCTAAAACCACATGCTTGAATGACTGGCGTCCGGTTGCACTGACACCCATCTTCAGCAAGTGCTTTGAGAAGCTGATTAAAAACCACATCTGCTCTGTACTGCCCGCTAACACTGACCCTCTGCAATTTGCATACAGAAACAACCGTTCCACCGATGATGCTATTGCTTTCACCTTGCACACTGCTCTATCTCACCTGGAAAACAAAAACACATATGTGAGAATGCTGTTTGTGGACTACAGCTCAGCATTCAACACCATAGTGCCTGCCAAGCTGGTGGTGAAGCTCCAGGCTCTGGGCCTACACAGATCTCTGTGCAACTGGATCCTGGACTTCCTGTCAAGCAGACGCCAGGTGGTCAGAATGAACAACATCACCTCATCCACACTGATCCTCAACACTGGTGCTCCACAGGGCTGTGTTCTCAGCCCACTCCTGTACTCCCTGTACACACATGACTGTACATCCAAACACAGCTCCAATGTCATCATTAAATTTGCTGATGACACAACGGTGGTGGGCCTAATCACCGATAATGATGAGACGGCCTACAGAGAGGAGGTGCACGCTCTGACGCAGTGGTGTCAGGAAAACCACCTCTCACTCAACATCAGCAAAACCAAGGAGCTGGTGGTGGATTTCAGGAGAGAGAAGAGAGAACACACTCCCATCACCATCAACGGGACACCAGTGGAGAGAGTCAGCACTTTCAAGTTTCTTGGAGTACACATCGCTGAGGATCTGACATGGACTGCCCACACAGACGCAGTGCTGAGGAAGGCACAACAACGCCTCTTCTTCCTCAGGCGTCTCAGGAGGTTTGGAATGAGCCCCCACATCCTCCGCTCGTTCTACACCTGCACTGTGGAGAGCATCCTCACTGGCTGCATCACCACCTGGTACGGAAACAGCACCAGCAGCAATCGCAAAGGTCTACATAGGATTGTGCGTACTGCTGGACGTGTAGTAGGAGGTGAGCTTCCCTCCCTCCAGGACATCTATACCAGGAGGTGCATGAGGAAAGCCAAGAGAATCATCAGCGACTCCAGCCACCCAAGCCATAGACTTTTCTCTCTGCTACCCTCAGGCAGACGGTTCCGCAGCATCCGGTCACGCACCAGCCGACTGAAGGAAAGTTTCTTCCCTCAGACTATCAGGCTGATGAACACTTAACACACCCCACACAAACTCTTCCATACCCCACACTGCACACCGTCAAGATGTAGCATGCACTGCACTTTAACAAATCCATACTTAAAACAATACTGCCTACGTATCGCTGTCAACATTGCCAATTTTACATTGTCTTGTTTTTTTGTGAGTATGTTGTTGTATACTGCACTGTCTGTATCCTGCACTGTCTGTATTTTGCACTGTCGTTGTATTTACACTGTCTGTATTTTGCACTGTCGTTGTATTTGCACTGACTGTATTTTGCACTGTCGTTGTATTTACACTGTCTGTATTTCGCACTGTTGTTGTATTTGCACTGTCTGTATTTTGCACTGTCTGTATTCTGCACTGTCTGTATTTCGCACTGTCGTTGTATTTACACTGTCTGTATTTTGCACTGTCTGGAGCCAGCACCTAAGCTTTTCACTCATCATAGCACACGTGCTGCTGATGATGTGACATTAAAAGTGATTTGATTTGATTTGATTTGGACAGAGGTTTATATCCAACTCCAGAGAAGGGTGAGACGGAACAAGAGGTTCGCAGATGCCTGACGATCCCCCACTCCTCGGTACCAAGTAGGGGACCTCATATGGTTATTCAACAAGGATCTGCAACTCTGTCTCCCATTGTAAGCTGAGTCCTCGCTACATTGGTCCTTTCAAGATTCTGAGGCAGATGAACGGCGTCATGTATCAGCTCCAATTTCCACCCAGGTATAGAATTCACCCCACTTTCCACGTGTCATTACTGAAACCCTGATCCTCTTCCACAGCAGAACCCTCTAGAGCTGATGCGGTGCCCCCTTCTCCCGATGTCTTAGAACCCAACCTGGTCTACACCGTAAGGGAGATCCTGGATTCCCGATGCCGTAATCTACTAGAATATCTGATCGACTGGGAGGGTGATCCTGGGTGCCCAGAGCAGATGTTCTGGATCCATCTCTCCTGGCAGAATTCCACCAAGCCCACCCAGACGGCCAGCCCCTCAAGGTCACGAAAAACCCCGGCACTAGTTTAGAGCATCAGGGGCCATCCTTGGAAGAGGGGGTAATGTCAGGCAGTCGTTGGATTCGCCTGATTCACCTAAACTCATGCACACCCATTCACAATCACCTGATTACTAATCACCAGCACCTGTGCACACACACACACACACACACACACACACACACACACACACACTATAAGAAGCACCTCAGTCCATTGCACCAGTGTCGGTCCTGATACTCACAGCCTGAGCTTCACCTGATCCCATCTCTAGCATTTCACCTGCTCCAGCATTCATCCTGCTCCAGTGTGTTTGTGTTTACTCCTGGCTCCTCGTACTCCTGGATTCCCTACATGTGTGGCCCCATGTCTTTCACGAACTCTCATTCAACAGTTAAGACTTTAAAAACATTGTTGTTTTCAATAAACTGCTGATACACTGATTTCTACACTTCTCGTGTCAAATCATCAGTGTTGTGACACATATTGCATTAGGATGATGAGGCCCTATTTTTTATGACTTAAGAAACTGGATTACAGGTAGGTAGTCGGTAAAGAAAACGGAGCATGCTTTTATTAGATTGATCACTCAGACTGACTGCTCTTCATATACAATCATTTTTGAGTGAGCTACAACTTGTTAGGAACAAAACAAGGAATCTGAATCAGTTTCAATTAATTTTATAACATTCACTTTGGAATAATTCTCACAAATAACATTTGATGTTTATTCTGTGTTGGACACTTACTCTCCCATGTAGCACTTTGATGTTGAGTGAAATGAAGCTAGTTCCACTTTACTAGAGTATTCTGGACCCATTTCAAACAGCACCTTCTTAAAAGAGTGAAATTTGCATCCATCGGCATAAACGTTGTCCTGATAGACCTGGATAAAGCAGGGCATAATGAAAATGTGTAATAATAATTTAATAAATAATAATACCAATATAAATAATGTTTTTTTTTATTTAAATAGGTAAACAAATCCAAAACTTTCTGTTCATATAAATAACATAATATAAATCACCTCGTCAGACATGAGAAAAAGGTTTTCTTCTGCAGCAAATCGGATCACATCCTCGATACACTGCCGACTTTGCACTTGACCTTAATGTAAATGCAACCAGCATTAGTTGTATGTTTTCCAGCACAGTGACTATTCATATTTTTAACTACTGCAACAACAATACAAATGAACAAGACAAAACTTCCATTTACCAATTCTTTATATTTAAATACATAGTCTGGGTGCTTCTTGTTTCTTAAATTGTGCATCCTCGTTTTCTTTTCTTGCTTCAAAAATATGAGAAAGGGATCCAAGGAACGATATAAGGACAGAGGAAAAGGTAGTCAAAAGTGACAGTTTTTTGAAACTGAGACTTAAACTGTACTTTCAGCTTTCATTTGATGTATACTTTGTTAGGTTAGTTTGGCTAAGATAAAAAACATTTGTAAATCTGGAATCTGAGGGTTCAGAAAAAAAACTAAATAAGGAGAAAATTGCCTTTAAATTGTTTAGTACTTAGCAATGCACATTACTTGTTAAACATTTGATTTTTTGTATATTTACAGTAGGAAATGTATAAAATATCCATGGAACATGGTCTGTACAAACTATTCTAATGATATTTTGCATAAATAAAAATGTACAATTATAGCTCATATGGCTCAGATAGTTCACCCAAACATTACAATTTTATCATTGTTTACTTTACTTCACTCATAGTTTACTTTATTGTTTTAAACCTTTATAAGTTTCTTTTTCTGTTAATCCAGCCTGATCTCACGAGGAAACGTAAGTATTTTACGTTTTGTCAGTTTAGTGGCTAATTCATACGAATTCGTACGAGTTCAGTCGTACGAAAATGTACGATTTTAATAAGGAGGCGTGGCACCTAACCCCACCCCTAACCCCAACCGTCATTGGGTAATGGGCAAATCGTACTAATTTGTACGAATTAGATCGTACGAATTCATACGAATTAGCCACTAATCAAAAGTTACGAATTGGCCGTGAGATAGCGTTGGTTAATCACAAAATCAGATATTTTGAAGAAAGCTGGAAACCTGTAACCATTGACATCTTTATTTGTTTTTCCTATAATTGATGTCAATGGTTAAACTGAAAGTCTGAACAATCATACCAGGATATTTTACATCACACTACATCTACATTTTACATCTACATTATACAGTAATAATTCTGTGTTGACAGGAGTAAGTCCAGGATTTTTACATACTGGTAGGCCACTATTTGACAAAATGCAGTGAGACGAGATAAGAGCCACAACTTAGCAAATGTTTTTCATGATTGTATCTTAACAGACTATATCAAATTTTTGCTTTTTTCCGTACAAGCAGGTGTGGCCTAATGATTAGAGAGTCAGACTAGAGTCCCGGTACCACAGTGATTGTTGGTGAGGAGGAGAGTTAGGCACAGAACCCCCAACTGCTCCTGCGGTAGCCTACTGCTCAGGGAGTGTTTTAGGGGTGTAAGTCGCTTATAGGATAAACGTGAATAAATGTTATGTAAATTTAATTTGTCACACCTGTGGGGTTGCCGGGATTGATAATGCAGAGTGCTCTAGGGCTGCAGTGTTTCTTTGCTTCCTGCAGGGCGCGTCGTAACTCATTAATGTCCAAACTCCAGCAGTTGTCTTCATCCAAATAATAATTGATTTGCACTGCACCCAACTCAGCCAGAGCAGCAGAATATAGTGGGTACTGAGGAATTGATATCATCACTCCTGTACGGGATGTTCCTTCCCCTGACACCATTAACTTAAGCATGGTCTGACACAAAAAAAAAAGAGTCAGGTTTCATTAGTTAAAGTATTTTGTAAAGTAATTATGAATAATACTTCTACAGCATTTATTAATCATACATTAAATATATTTATTAATGTATTTTTAACATCCAAACTTATGCTTGTTAGTTAATGACCACCATTGACCACAATATTCTTATAGACCGCTTAAATTCTACAGGTGTCCAAGGTCAGGCCCTTCAATGGTTTAGGTCATACTTAGCTGATCGTTACCAGTTTGTGAATATTAATGGACAGCTTTCACAAGTCAGGCCAGTAAAGTACAGGGTCCCTCAAGGATCAGTTTTAGGCCCTTTGCTGTTCACAATTTACATGCTTCCCCTGGGAGACATTATTAGAAAACACGGGATCAACTTTTACTGCTATGCAGACGATACTCAATTATACATTTCAACTAAACCTGATGAGATGTCTGAACTGTCTAAGCTAACTGAGTGTATTAAAGATGTTAAAGACTGAATGACCAACAATTTTCTTCTCTTAAACTCAGACAAAACAGAATTATTACTTATCGGGCCTAAATCCTGTACACAGCAGTTCTCACAACTCAACCTGCAATTAGAGGGATACAAAGTTAGCGTTAGCTCTACTATAAAAGATCTGGGTGTCATATTAGACAGCAATTTAACTTTCGAAAATCATATATCCCATGTCACAAAAACTGCTTTCTTTCATCTGAGAAATATTGCTAAATTGCGAAGTATGCTATCCATATCAGATGCAGAAAAACTAGTCCATGCTTTCATGACTTCTAGGCTAGACTACTGTAATGCTCTGTTTGCTGGTTGCCCAGCATCCTCTATTAACAAACTTCTGCTAGTACAAAATGCAGCTGCCAGAGTTCTTACCAGGTCTAGAAAATATGATCATATCACCCCAATTTTATCCTCCTTACACTGGCTGCCTGTTAAGTTTCGTATTGAATATAAAATATTGCTCCTTACCTATAAAGCTTTAAATAATCTAGCTCCTGTTTATCTAACCAACCTCCTGTCTCGCTACAACCCAATCCGCTCTTTACGATCTCAAAACTCAGGGCTTCTGGTAGTACCTAGAATATGAAAGTCGAGTAAAGGAGGTCGAGCCTTCTCATTTATGGCCCCTAAACTTTGGAATAGCCTTCCTGATAATGTCCGAGGCTCAGACACACTCTAGCTCTTCAAAACTAGATTAAAGACCTATCTTTTTAGCAAAGCATACACTCAGTGCAGTACATAACGGTATGACGCATGATGTGCCCCACACATGTTTTTGCTTTTGTGGTATGATTTTGATTTTGTGGTATGAACAGCAGCTACGCTAATTATTCTCCTTATTCTGTATTTCCACCTGGGGGTACTCATCTCGAGGCCCTCAGACTATGCAGTGCCACTGACGCGATCCGAGACCAGCGACGAGATGATCCCAAGGTTTTCGGGACCAGGCCGTATCCTGAGCAGCTGCTGTGTTGGTCATCGTGGAGTGAGAGCATGAGACTGACTCCTGTGATGCTCCAAGGACAGACGAGTCTTCGCTGAGGTCCAGCTTCCTGCGCCTAGACTGCAGCTCTGCACAGAACGTTTGGCCATAGGAGAAATGGTCGTGCCCAACTGAGCCAGGTTTCTCTCGAGGTTTTTTAAATCTTCGCTTTCGCTAATTGGTGAAGTTTTTTCCTCGCCGCTGTCGCCACTGGCTTGCGTGGTTCGGGATCTGTGGAGCTGCGCATCGATGGATTTGCTGATCGGTGTTTGGACTCTCAGTAGCGATTATTAACCCACATTGAAATGAGCTAAACTGAACTGAACTTAATCCCTGAAAACTGAACTGACACTGTTTCAATTCACTATAATCTTCCATGTGAAGCTGCTTTGACACAATCTGCACCATGCATTAACATGAACTATTCATTCATTCATTCATTTTCTTTTCGGCTTAGTCCCTTCATTAATCTGGGGTCCACACAGCGGAATGAACCGCTAACTTATCCAGCATATGTTTTACGCAGTGGATGCCCTTCCAGCTGCAACCCATCACTGGGAAACATCCATACACACTTATTCACACACATACACTATGAACAATTTTAGCTTACCCAATTCACCTATAGCGCATGTCTTTGGACTTGTGGGGGTAACCGGAGCACCCAGAGAAAACCCACGTGAACACGGGGAGAACATGCAAACTCCACACAGAAATGCCAACTGACCCAGCCGAGGCTCGAACCAGCGACCTTCTTGCTGTGAGGCGATTGTGCTACTCACTGCGTCACCATTAACATGATCTAACAATAATCAATTGCATTTTCATTCAGAATAGCTTATCAATTTCTTGTATACCATTTTGTATAACAAAACTTCAGTTCCCATAATTCTTTAATTCTTTAATTTATATATTATGTTCAGGTGTTTGTAACTTATTGCCCTTTGTGTTTGGTTTTTCATTGCAACTGGATTTTGTGTTGTGAGTACTGTTGGTTCTTTGCTTTGTCCCTAGTCTGTTTAGAGTTTTTTTCTAGTTTTGTTTTGCTGTTGTTTGCTAATAATTTTTGCCTTCTGGAGATGTTTTGTCTGATATTACTTAGACTGTGATATGTAATAAAGCTGCACTTGCGTCCTAACCATAGTGACTAGCCTCATTTTGTGACATAATCCAGATGCCAGTATGGATCCAGCAGCTATATTTGTCAACCTACAGCAGGGGTTGCTTCAGGAACCTATGGACTTTGTATTAGAGAAAAATGAATCCTTCCACAGGGTCTATGGTGAGAAATTCACTGAGGTATTTTCAAGCCTTGTTGACTCTCCAGCCTCAAGCTTCATTGTCATTCCGGCCTCAATCTTCGTTGAGTCTATGGCATCAAGTTATGTTGACTCTCCAGCCTTAAGATTCAGCCTCAAGGTTTGCTTTCTCTCTGGCCTCAAGTTCTGTTGACTTTCCGGCCTCAAGCTGTTGATCACTCCCCTAAACATCAATAAATATGCACTCACCATTGTTTCTGAATTTGTCCCAGCACCTGTATCTGAGTTTTCCACACAGCTGGTCCTCAAGTCATCTCTTGTGGGATCAGTGTCATCAGACCTGCCATGGTGGTCCTTGGCACCACCTTAGATTTAGGCACAACCATTTCTTCTTTGGCCAAATGTCTTGGGTAGAGCTGCAGTCTAGGTGCCAGAGGCTTCAGAATGATGGAAGTGCGTTGTGGAGAAGCTACAGGTCTGAATAGGTCACCGGATCAACGTGAAAACTCGTCTATCACTGGGGTCTTTCAGGGTTATATGACAGCCATAACAGCCATCTGCTCAAGATATGGATGGTTCTAGATAAATGGTTGGACATCAGTTCAGCAGGACTTTGTAGATGAGTTTAGACAACTTATATAATAATAATAATAATAATTAAAACATTTATATAGTGCTTTTCTGCACACTCAAAGCACTTTACACAAAATTACAGGCAATCTCCTTATCCACTACCAGTATGCAGCATCCACCTGAATGTCGTGACAGCAGCCGTATTACACCAGACAGCACACCACACATAAGTCAATTATGATATAAGAATGGTTAGGAGGTCAGTGGGCAAATTTGGCCAGGATACTGGGGTTAAACCCCTACTCTTTTTATTTTTTATTTTTGAAGGACATTCTGGGATTTTTAAATGACCACAGAGAGTCAGGACCTCGGTTTAAAGTCTCAGTAGCAGTATAGATCCCCCGTCAATATACTGGGGTGTTAGGACCCACACAGGCCACAGCTTGAGTGCTCCCTGCTGGTTAACTAACACCACTTCTGGCAGCAACCTAGCTTTCCCATGTGGTCTCCCATCTAGGTACTTATTGGGCACAACCCTGCTTAGCTTCAGTGGGTGACCAGTGTATAGTCCAGAGTATTGGTGTTGGATCAACGGTGCATTTGCAGGTGTATTTAAATATAACTGTTATTATATGCAGGTATTTATAAATACAATAGCCTTTCATTAAAGTTGTCCTAAAACTATTGAACAACTCCCATTCTTGTCTTAAGACAAGATCAACTTTTTTTTTTTTGATCCACTTCAAATATTGACTACTGTAAACACACTAAAATTTGCTGGTTTATTTTATTCAAAATGTGGGTTAAATATAGACAATTCCAGTATTTGGGATACATTTTTAAAACAAGTTTTTAACTTAGTGGTTTATAAGGTGCATATTTTACCCAATTTTGGATAAAATAAATACAACAGAAATATAAATCTAGAATTTTGATTAGAGATTAGTGTGTATTATTTAAATTAATGCATTCATACAGTAAGGACACCATATGCAAGTAATTATTTAACTGTTAGTATAGTAATCAATGTTGCACTATAAAATGGGCCATTGGCAAAGTGGATCCTATTTAACATTAAGCTTAGTCTTTGCCTTTCTTTTTATATATGTTTTCTTGTTATATTTGCTTACCACAATTGCATCACTGGCTCCTGTTGAGAGATAAATGTTGTCAGGATCACATGCAATTCCTCCATCACGACGTTCAATGTAGCGTGCAACATCCTGTCGAATCATTTCAATTCCCTGACTAGTACTGTAAGCACCTGAAAGATCAAAAAAGACAATTGCTAAAATTATAAACACTTTTTAATTTGACCATTAAACACAATCTAAATATTTTATAGTGACTTAAAAAGTCTCCTGTAGTTAGAGTTTAAAATTAGGCCTTAATGCACAGTGTACAACAGCCCTATAAATAATGAAAAAAATTGTATTCAACATTTAGTATTGGTCAGATTAAAATGTGAAAATGTTAATATTTTAGCTTTTAAGCAAAATAATTAAGTCTCCCAAGTATTTGGCTCTGTGATGAACACCACTATAAATACAATGTGAATATTCTTAAAATTCAAATTATAAATAATTGTTCATGGTATTTTAAAGTGCCAACTATATCAATATTGTGCATGTTCATTATGATAATATGTTGGATTATTACATATCGGTATAACCTATGTGTAATATGCAAAAACAAATTCCAGAGTAGGAAGTGATAGATAAGGAAGATATATAAATAATCTAAATAATGACAACCTTATCAAGATGTTGATAAACAACAATGGAAATATCAAAACAAGAAGATCAATAATGAAAAGTTTGATGAAACAAACAAACAAACAAACAAAACAAAATCTGGTCTGGACAGAAAATGGTCCAACTTGTAGTCACACCAATCTTGTAGCTGGGAAGTCTTGTATATTACAGGAGTCCTGTTTGGTAATTTAACTTAGCTAAATATAAAGTAAATATGTTTGAAATATTGCTGCTTTTACACACTTAAAAATATACAAACAAGTAATTCAATTTATGTTATTATTTTATTTATATCATTATTTACCCCTTTTTCTATTATTCCCAAATCTGTATTGTTTTCCTTTTGGGTTAAACAAGAGGTTCATGGTTCAAGCACACACACTGAAATTATATTAAGTTAAATGACTGTAACTTAATTGTATTAAGTTTAATATAAGTTAAGACTAACATTTTGGCTTTCACTTTATTGCTTAGTATTCCGATAACATGTTTAGTTGTGATTGTAATGAATTGTAATGTTTAATCAAGCAACTACTTAACAAAAAAAGATTTAAAAAAAATACATTTTGAAGAATGCTTGATGGGACCATTCAACTTCCACTGTAAGAAGAAAAATACTATGGAAGTCAATGGTTACAGTAAGCAGCACTCTTTCTAAATATTTTCTATTGTGTTCAACAGAAGAAAGAACCAAAAATACAACCCAAAATCATGGGACAGCATGGAAAACACAAAATTTACAAAATGTACTTGGACTTTTATTTCATTATAGACAACATTATTAACAAACGTTATTCCCTATGTTCCTCATAATATATTTATTTATTTATTTATTTGTTTGTTTGTTTATTTTCCAAAAAAAAAAAAAAAACACATTTCAAATTTGGTTCTTGCAAAAAAAAAAAAAAAAAGTTGGAACAGTAAAGCATTTACAATTTTGTAATATTGCCATTCTTTTTCAACACACTGAAAAGATGTTTACAGACTGGTCACCAAGTAATAAAGTGCTTCAGATGTAATTTTATATTAACAAATGAAATGAAGTTGACCAGACAAAACATGAAATATTTATGTTCATATTGTCTGCAATTAAATATAAATCAAAATAAATTTGGAAATCACTACTTTCTTTTTTATTCGCGTTTTCCATACCATCTCAACCTTTCCTAATTTTAGGTTGCAGATTTTGAACAATTGAAGGGTGAGTAAATTATTATGTAGATTCATTGAGAAGCTGAAACACAATTTAAAAACTGTTTGAATGTTGGGTGAAAAAGTTATTAATTTAATTTAAGTTAATAATATTTTATTAATTTTGACAATGTAAACAGCCATTTTAAATTCATGTTTACTTAATAATGTAAAACCTAATTAAAATATATTCCAGTACCAAGGCTTCCTCCACCACAAGCTTGTAGAATGCGGTGTGCTCTACTTTTGGCATCTTCTGGAAATTTGTTGTCTTCAAGAAGATCTGGATAAGAGCACAATGCCAAGACCTGACAAATAAATGAAGCATACATACTGTATGTACAAACACTACTGCTCAGAAAATAGCAAGACATGCACAATAGCTCAAAAACACACCTGTCTGAAGAAGGTGATGGGTTTCTGGCCCATTGCATGGCAGTCACCGATGTTGGCTTTAATAACCTCTGTAAATGGCTTTTTTATGCCCTATGTTGATTGAGCAGAGAGACAGTGGGAATGGAATAAAGACAAAGAGAGAAGGAGACAAAGAAACAAGAGAATGCAGACCATTTTCAACTGGGCTTCCTAAATTATTTGAAAACTATTCGGTAATTTAGTTATCTTACAAGTACGTTATCTTTGTATATTGTCCTTTGAATTACAATAAAGATAGTATTATAAAATAATACAAATATTTGTTATTCATTCATTAATTTATTAATTTATTTATCAGGGGTCGCCACAGCGGAATAAACAACCAACTTATCCAGCATATGTTTTATGCAGCGGATGCCCTTCCAGCCACAACCCAGTACTGGGAAACACTCATGCACTCTCACATTCACACACACACACACACACACACACACACACACACACACACACACACACACACACACACACACACACACACACGGTCAATTTAGTCCATCTAATTCACTTTATAGTGCATGTCTTTGGACTGTGGGGGAAACCAGAGCACCCAGAGGAAACCCACACCAACACAGAGAGAACATGCAAACTCCACGCAGAAATGCCAACTGGCCCAGCCGGGACTTGAACCAGCAACCTTCTTGCTGTGAGGTGACAGTGCTAACCACTGAGCCACTGTGCCACCCCAATATTTGTTATTTTATTTTTAAAGACATTTTTATATAGCAAAACACAATGTAGGGTGTTAGCAAATAAAGTTAAAACCAGAAGTTTACATACACTCTAAAAAAGGAACATAACCATTTTTAAAAAAAAATGTCTGGTGTTAAAATCATACTAAATGTTTACTATTTTAGGTCCGTTAGGATTACCTAAATCATTTACATTTGCTAAATGCCAGAATAATGAGAAAAAACATTTTTTAGAGAATCGTTTTATTAATTTCTAGACAGTCAAAAGTTTACATACATTTCCTTGGTATTTGTTAGCTTTGCTTTTAAACTGTATAACTTTGGTCAAATGTTTTGGGTATCCTTCCACAAGCTTCTCACAATAGTTTGAAGGAATTTTGGCCCATTCCTCCTGACAGAATTGGTGTAACGAAGTCAGATTTGTACTTTGTCTTGCTCGCAAAAGCTTTTTTAACACTGCCCACACATTTTCTATAGGATTGAGCTCAGGGCTTTGTGATGGCCACTCCAAAACATTCATTATGTTGTCCTTAAAGCACATTTTAACTAATTTGGCAGTATGCTTAGGGTCATGGTCTGTTTGGATGACCCATTTGTGGCCAAGTTTAAATTTTCTGGCTGATGTCTTGAGATATTGCTTCAGTATTTCTACATAATGTTCTTTCTTCTTGATGCCATCTATGCTGTGAAGTGGACCAGTCCATCCTGCAGCAAAACAGCCCCACAACATGATGCTGCCGCCGCCATACTTCACAGTTGGGATGGTGTTCCTAAGCTTGTAAGCTTTCCCCTTTGTCCTCCAAATCTAACACTGGTCATTATGGCCAAACAGTTCAATCTTAGTTCCATCAGACCACAGGACATGTCTCCAAAAATTATTCTTTTTCCCAGTGTAATTTAGCAAATTGTAATCTGGCTTTTTTGTTGATTCTGGCTTGTTGACTTTCCCATGTTGTCACACAAGGAAGCAGTGTGTTTTCCTTAAATACTATTCTACAGTTGTGCCTCAAACTCAAATGTTGTCAATTAGCCAGAATCAGAATCTTCCAAAACCTTGACACTGTCATCTGAGCTTTTTCAGATGCATAATATCCTTATTGTATGTAAACTTGACTTTCAAGAAAAGGTATAACAATTTCTCAAAAAATATCTCTCTGATTATTCTGCTATTAAGCATAACAGAAACCTAAAAGAGAAAAGGTTTAGTCACATTAACATCTGACTTTTTTAAAAATGGTTATGTGCCTTTTTATACAGTGTATGTAAACTTCTGGTTTCAGCTGTAAGTGTCACAAATACCAATGTTTTCATCTCACTATACTGATTTCAGCTAATTCAGAGTTTACAAAAAATCAAATCAAAACAAAAGGATGTTTGAGGACAAAATCCCAACAAATGTCTTACAATACAACATCTGAATGATGTGAACAAGATGTGGTAACAATTTGAACAAATCGGTAAGAGTAGTATAGGAGGAATGATGGCCATCTGAATTTTACCAATCCATCTGAATTTATGAGTAAACGGCATATTCAACTTTTGCCCTTTTTTTGCATAAGAGCAGGGGATATACAATGAAAAGACTGGTGCTAGTGTAATTTATTCCCCATTTTTTGCTTTTACTATGTCAAATAATATCTAAAAATAAATATGTGCAATGCATTTTCTATGCTTTATTATACACTATTGTACCAAAAAAAAGTCCTTAGGCATTACTTCGGGATTGCATTGTTTTTCTAATAATTCAATGGCCCATCATACATTGTTTCTTAATCAATCATATTACAATTGGCAAGAAGATGGCAACAATTTTATTAAAATATAGTTTGTATTTACTTAAGAATATAAAAACATCAGCAATTTCTGTAAAATGGGTGATCTGCATCAAAAGTTTGCATTCCTAACTTCATGTGACATATGACATTTTGTGTAAACAGCAACTATTCATTTCACAACTGCAGGTTGAGTGCTGTATAAATGTCATATTTAAATTAAATCTTAAAATAAAGGGTTGATTATTTCAGAGAACTTGTGACAAGTCTATTTTTTTTTTTAATTTCTGCACTTTTTTTCTGCCATGTTCAGTGCTCTTGTAACTTGTCCACTATGTGCAAACCTCTTCTGACAATTCTCTCCCAAGTAGTTTAACTGTACACATGAAGAGAGATGGAAGAATATGTTTAGTTTGATTTATGCTGTGTACTGTATGTCACTGATGTGTATTAAATAGTTCGGAAGATGAGACTAATGATCTAAATGCTTTTCATGTTTTCAAAATCTCACATGCCAAAAAGTATGAGATTGCATTATAATTGTTCCATATTTTAAAATAAAATATATTAATTTTTTTTTTCAACACAGCGTTAAATGTTTTGTTTTAAAAATCACTCGATATATGTATGTGTAAATTATATGCAAAATGTAAGAAGCAGGAGGAGTCATGCAGGGAATGTGTGTTTGCAGCAGATAAGAGATTGTCATCTGTGAGAAGCTGACAGTGGATAGCCAACAAACATAACGCATACAAGATGTTAGCTTTCTCCATAAAACAAAATCATAAAACATATAGGGCTATAATTACAAACAGCCTATATCAGAGGAAACCTTTTGTTTGGCAATAAAAATGCATTTTTGTGGCTGATCACATGCATTTGAAAAAGTTTTTAAAAAATTCATTTTGATAGCAAAAATAAAATACTAATCCGAAGTTGGCTAAAAAACAATAAAAGTGAATATTTCTGTGATTAAATACAAATATTCACAAACACCTAAACCTGTGTTAAGGATTTTTTAAAGAGATTTCATATCACATCAACTTTTAAAATATACTATTTAAACATCATTTGATTACGTCCCACTGTTTTTAAGTCTATAAAACTTCAATAAATGTATTTGTATGTAAACTGATACTCACCATCTTGAGTTCTTTGTCGATCTGAACTGCTCTCTGGACTATGGGACCTCGTACAGCATATTCCAATCGCTTAATGTTTGGGTTCATCGTGTCCACCGTCAACACTCTCTCATGATACTCACACCCATTTTCAGTCATAGTTTCTCCCTGTATTCACAGTAATTCTGGGATAAACCTACAGATAACAGAAATAAAAACTCAATTCTGAAACAAAATGGCATTAATCAGTGGCGTCATGCTGTCACCCAAACACCCCCCCCCCCCCCTCTCCTCCTCCTCCTTCTCGCCCATGCCCCTTCCCATTCCTCAGTGGCAGTGATAGTGGGGGAAATTTTTCCTGTGATTGTGATGAAGTTTGTGAAAAAGGTTTTACAACATAGGCAATTACAAATAATTTATTGTAGTCATAATGAAAACTTTTTACTTCCATTAATTAATTAATTGTATTCCTCTAATATTGTCAGCATAATAAATCAAATACCTTTTAAGGTTTAAATTATAAGTATAATATGTATTATTTCTGATTCTGATTCTAATTCTGATGATGCATAAAGACCACCTTCTGATGACTGATCAGACACCCTCTCATAAGCATGTTGACCTGAAGAAAAGTAAAAACACATCTACGTTCAAGAATGAATAAACGTTTTAAGGGGGGAGGGGTGGGGGTTGTGCCTTGGGGATAGATTAATTAATTAATTATATATTTATTTATTTATGCAGAAATTTATGGATTTTTTATCTATTTATTTATTTGTTTGCATATATATTTATCCATTTATTATTTTATGGAGGAATTTGTGGATTTATTTACTTATTTATTTATAAATTTGAGTGTTTATTTATTGTTTTTGCAGGTTTTGTCCTCCATACCTGCAAAAACTAACAAATAAATAAATAAATACGCAAATATTTAAATAAATGAGTAAGTAAATCCATACTTTCCTGCATACATAAAATAAATAAATAAATATGCAAATAAATAAATAAATGTATTTTAAAATCCACAAATTCCTGTGAGACCGATTCCTGCAAAGACCCGTGACAGACCAGTCTCTGCATGGAGGGCTGGTCTTACGACCCACTGGTGACCCCCTGAGACCTGCAGCTTCGCACCACGATGGGACATATGCTGAACCAGCATCCTTTAAAGGGGTGGTCCAGAGTGTATTTTTAAAGCTTGGTTGTGTTTTTGATGCAAAGCAATGTGTGCTTATGCTTCATTTATTAAAAAAAAAAAGACGTTATTTATATATATATTTTTTTTTTGTCATTTATTTGCCCACTTTTATTTAAAATTTAGGTTAGGGTGGGTAATAGTACACCAATTACACAATTTGTAGGACTACACTTAGACACACAGATACTTATCAGCTCACCTCTTTTATGGGACCTCTGACCTTCTATACTGTATGTCACGTGCATGTCCTTCCCTGACATCATGTCGTCACATCTTTCATCTCCATTTTTTATATTTATCAACAGTAATCAATTAATGAAACATCCCATAACGCATTAACTAACATAAGCATTATTCCTGACTATATCATCAAATATTTACTCTGAATGGCAGTTACATCCACCATAGAACCTGTGTTTACAATAAAATCTTCCCAAAACCTAAGATTTGAATACCAAAATTCAAGCTGTTCCTGATGGTCAGTGGAATTGAGGATAAGTCAGAAGAAGTGCAGTGTACCACATTTCTGCATGTCGCGGGTGAGGAAGCAATTAAAGTTTGCAATTTTGAAAGTTTGCTAACTAATTTTGAGTTTTGTGATGATGAGAAAAATTTGTGTTCTCAAACAAAAATTAAGACTGTTGAAAAACCGAGAAAAAAAAAACTTCCTTAGATTTGTCACGTTCTTTACGAGGGCTCAAAGACAGTCAAGGAACATTGATTCTTACTTGACAAATCTAAAGAAAAAAACTAATTCAGAGACAGAATTGTGTGTGGCATAAGAGATGACACTGTAAGAGCCAGATTGCTAAGAGAAGTAGATCTCACATTAGTAAAAGCTCTGGATATTTGTAGAGCAAACGAAAATCACATCCAGCTATGTGAAATCGCTAAATGGAAAGATGGACGTGCACAATATTAAAGTTGTGAAAAATGAAGCTGTGAAAAATGAACAAGAAAATAAATTCCACCAGAGGGAAATGAATCAAGTGACGATACAAAATGTGGTTACAAGCATGAACTAAGAAAATGTCCAGCCTATGGACAGACATGCAGAATGTGCACTGAAAAGAATCATTTTGCAAAAATGTGCAGAAATTCTCGTAAACATTCACGAAAGATGCACAGGCTTGAGCAGACACAGTAATGGAATGAAATAAGAATAAGTTCAGATAAACAAGCAGAAATATATTCATCCTTTTACCATAGAAACACAAAAAGGTCACGAACACCGGTCTGAAGTGTTGAAAATTAGAGAGAAGCAAGTAAAATATAAGTTGGATACAGGTGCAAAATGTAATGTTCTCTCGTTGAAAACATTCAATTCACTCGAATTAAAAGAGAAGCTCTTAAATTCCATCTGGAAGTTATTTACTTACTCTGGACACCAGATCATAATAGAGACATAATGTCTCTGCTGAGGATGACATTCTAAAATATTTCAAAGCATGCCAGGATATCATCACATTCCAGTAGATCCATTAGTAAAGCCTGTTGTACATGCTCCATGAAGTTGGGCTGAAAAAAAATAATTGAAGAACTGCACTGAATGGAAGACATGATGTAATCGAAAAACAAACAGAGCCAACTGACTAGGTGAGTAGCATTGGGACAATTAAACCAAACAAAATATGCAAATGCATCGACCCACAAGATTTAAACAAGGCAATTAAACATGAACACTAATCTTCTACTTAAACTCCCCTAAAAACTCCTCCAGAGGGCAAAAGAGTACAGCCTCAAGTTGAACAAAAAGAAATCTCAGAGCGTTGCAAATCAAGTACCTGTAAATCGGTACTTACAGCAGGACTGAAAACTGATAAAGAGAAAGGGAGAGCTGTGGTTCAGTTACCTCCACCAAGAAACAAGCAAGCACTGAAAAGATTTTTGGGTATGCTGCAATACAAAGCCACACAAGTTAATTCCCAAATCTGTCAGACGCAAGTGCTCCCCTCAGACAGGAAAGCGACCAAGAGAAAAGTTTTCAGAAACTGAAAACTCTAGCAACGAGTGCTTCAACACTCAAATTCTACAATGTCAACGAACCTTTAATGCTGTCAGTGGATGCAAGCTTTGAGGGCATGGGTGCTGTTTTTGCTACAAGACAAGAGACAAGTCGTGAATGGATCAAGAGCCCTCACTGATTGCCAACATCGACATGCTCAAATCGAGAAGGAACTACTTGCGATTGTTACTTACTTACAGATGTGAACAGTTCCACCAATATGTATATGGCAGAGAAGTAATGCATACCTGTCAACATTGCAACATTGGGATGTAAAAATAAGGGACACTTACCCCCCCCCCCCCCCCCCCCCCCCCATAAAAAACCCAAAAAATAAATATATACATCTGGAGCTGTTTCATTGTTAATAAACTTCTGAAACGATCAGAAATACGTTTTTATTATTATTTACAAAGGATATAATAATTAGGATACATTAGAAAAAGCTGCAAATAAATTAGCAAACAGTTCAGCTCATTAAAACTAATAGCTATTATAAAGAAATAGAATCAAGTTATCAAATCTCATCTTTTCTTCACTGTATAATTTAAACATTCTGATTAAAGAGCAGCGAATGAATCTCTCATTTAGATTTTTTTGGTTTGATTACATTAAATAACAGAGCTGTCACTTTAAAACTGCACAGATCTATAATAAAAACATTTGACTGTTTTCCTTACTGTTTATGCTCATTTAAGATAAAATTTGTTGTGTTTAAAAGAAAACCCAACAAGATCGACATGTCTAGATGTTGTTATTATTATTAATATTATTCATCCATTCATTTATTTTATTTTCGGCTTAGTCCCTTTATTTATCTGGGGTCTTTATATGAACTGACTGTTTTGAGGATTGCATAGGGGCAATTGTAATGAAAAGGAAATGAATCGCGCCGTTTTATGTTTATTTCAAAGTGTTTTCGTCAGGTTTCCATTCCTAAATGAAATGAAAGCACAGAACTGGTTCACATTTAAGAGCAAGGGCGGCCCCTGGTGGTTCGGCTGTATGGGTTGCATATAGGGAGGTTCAGCTCTTCTCAGAAAGATTAAAAATACGGGAGAAATACGGGTAAATACCTTTACGGGATGACAGCGGGATAGAACTGTAAAATGCGGGAGAATCCCGGGAAAAACGGGAGGGTTGACAGGTATGGTAATGGTAGAAAGCGACCAGAAACCACTTGAAAGTAACTTTAAGAATACTTTGCATCAAACACCTCTGAGGCTGTAGAGGATGTTACTTAGACTACAAAGGTAACCTAAGAATTAGCTACAAGCCAGGCAAGAGAATGCACATAGCAGATGTGCTGAGTTGTGATTACCTGGATGAATGCAATGAGGTCCTGCTAGAAGAGGAGTTAGTTCCTCACCTCTGTCACTCTGTCAACCTGAATTTTCAACCTAACCCACTTCTCTCCTCCTTCCACCTGTGTGTGTGCCTTATCACCTCCAGCAGGTGCCAGGTATGCCCATGTGACCAAACATAATATGTCACTGTGAAAAGATCAAACCATCTATGAACAGATAAACAACCTTTAAAAAAGTAATATAGCTCCTATATTGCCTGTAAAGAGTTATAGGTTACTTGCAATGTATGTTAATTTACTGGTATGTGGACATACTTACCTGATGTAATGCTATCCTTGACTAAATGTAATCATGCATTTCTGACCTTTTGAACAGGTCAGGTTTTTTTTTTTCCTTCTGATTGGAGATTGATTTATATTAATGCCGAGCCAACCCATTTGGACACTTGAAAAGAAAGAAGAAAATTCATCCTACAGAACCAGGAGAGTTTTGTAATTTTTTGTAATTTTTTTCCTGACTCTGGGTAAAACTTTTTTTTTTTTTTGCACAAGAGACTATTGACCTAAGAACTGTTAAGAAACTGTGAGAACACTTTGAAATCAAACACATTTATTTCGCATGTGTGTGTGTATATCATAGAATTTATTGTTGATTCAGAATTCACTGATTTCAATTCATCTTTATTTCTATAGTGCTTTTACAATGTAGATTGTGTCAAAGCAGCTTAACATAGAGGTTCTAGTAAATTTAAACTGTCAGCCTAGTTTTCATAATTGAAGTTCAGTTTAGTTCAGTTCAGTGTAGTTTAAATGTCACTGCTAAAAGTCCAAACACTGAAGATGCGCAGCTCCATAAGTCCCATACCAAGCAAGCCAGTGGCAAAGTACAAACTTCACCAACTGACAAAAGTGAAGGAAAAAACCCTTGATAAACCAGGCTCAGTTGGGCATGACCATTTCTCCCCTGGCCAAACTTCTTGAGTCTAGGCACCGAAGGCTGGAAAATGTTGAACATCCATCGTGGAGAAGCTGCAGATGTGTGTATACCGTAAAAAATTGTTTTGAATTTAAAATTCCTTATTTGAATTTCTTATTTGAATTTGAAATTCATAACTTAAATATTGAACATCTGAAATTTAAGACAGCTGAATGTTTCAAGGCAGATTTTTTTATAGATGCATTTTCAAACTTGCATAGACTGCAGATATCCAGTTTGTAAAAATACAATAACAATTTTTTTAAGATGAAAATATTCAGAACATCAAATTCAATATCCTAAAATTGAAAACCAGAAATTCAGATCATAAAATTCAGATTCAGCAGAAAGTAGGTCAGGGGTGATCAACAGGGAAGAGTAGACGATCACCGAAAAGTCAAACTAAGCATTTTGGCCAATCACAGAGCTGCAAGAGTTTACTGGTGTATGTGAGGCTCAGGAGGACACAATTTTTCTGCAAACTGACTATCGAGGGTTAGCTATTTTCAGTAGTTTGTGTAATAAATATTTACAATGTACCAAATTCATATATTTAATTCAATTACACCTCATTGGTTAATCAATTTTATTGACATTTTTGGTGTTTTGAGGGATAAAGAGCTGATTCTGACCTATACTGTAACCTCTGATGGGACAATTTCCAAAATGTTGACAAGACTAAGTTTACTATATCTGGTATCTAAAATCTTTTTCACTTATAACATAAAAGTAAGGCTTACAAAATAACTTAGATTACTATTTTATTTTTAACCTTTGCATGGCCTCCGTGATTTTTAATGACAGCATTAAATATCATGAATAGAAAAGTATGAATTTATGTGTCAGAATTCAATCATTTTGGACAAAGTCTTTCTTTAACAGACACTGGATAATATACTTTATACTATTATAATATATACTGCAAAAAAGTACTGTCAATCTGTTATCAACAAATTTTTAAAGTCATTTTAATTTAATTTAAACATGCCAGTATTAATTTATATTATGCCAGTGCGTAAACTATTAAAGTCATTTAAAGTAATTTGTAATGTTTCAAGAAAACAAATATAGTTAAAATATATTAAACAAGACTGTAAAATTAACTATTAAAAGTGCTGATAATCACCAGTCTTTGATTGTAAGTGTTGTATTGGCGTCTTTAAGGTTGTATTTCAGCTTTAATGTACTTTTTAAATAAATAAATAAAAAACAAAGCAGCTGCTTGCCATCGCGACAGCAATAAGAGCCAATAGACGGCCGATCGCTTTCACTCCAAAATGGTCGAACCGCGACCGCGAGGCTGTTGCTGGGTGCTGCTGTTGCAATGGAACGTTCTATTGTGTCGCCTCGCGGTGATTCTATGCTCTTTGGTAGCTGTATTTAATCAAAGTAAGATAAATGAAAAAAATAACATGATTTTTTTTAAAAAGAAGCATGAGCACACATTGCTTTGCATCTTATAAACACAACCAACCCTTAAAAATACACCCTGGGCCACCCCTTTAAAGCAACAGAGACACTTTGCTATGGAAATAGAAAGAAAAAAAATAACTTTTCTTTAGACAACATGACACTAATTCTTCCTTTCCTTCTTCTATTTATTTTTTGCAATAGGTATGAATGTGTGTTTGTGTTAGTTTTGTTTGTAGTCATAGTGTCTTGTGTATATTTATGAATATCTACTGCCTTATACTATCTTGTTAGCCTGCTTAAGTATTTAAGTGTTTTTACTATTTTTCAGATAGCAATATTTGTTTTGGAGTCATGACCATACATTTATCTTATATGGGGTTCCATAAAGAGTTTTTGGCTTAAACTTCTGGATCAAAATACTGTATGTAGTGGATGCAAATTTACTTGCAATTCTGATCAATTTCAGTGGTCATTTACATTGGATTCTGTAATACAGTAAAAATCTTTTTTTGAAATAACCTTTGAACCACTCAGATTGCGTCCTGACAGACTATATTTCAAAACTGAAAGAACAAATGTGGTTCTCTGTCATTAAAGCAGTGATATACATACATACAACTCCCCCGCCACAACAATATTTTGCTTAATTACTTTCATGTGAAAATGATGTAAAAATTACTTTAATGAACACATAAAGTTAGTTCCCACCAAGATGACAACTGACACAGTAAGTGACAGTACATTAATTATCTGGGTTTTTCCACATGTGGCAACCAGTGACAACATTTGTTGTCATAATTTTCAAAGATTCTGCATAGAATTTTTAAAAACCTTATGAAATCTGAGGAAAATATTCATGCTGTATGTAAACAACATATGGTTAAAATGCTTATTAAATTGCACAGTACCTTGTTTGATCAATTGTGGTCCTAAATCTCTGTCTTAGTTTTTAATCTACTCTTCTATGCTCAGTTTCAAAGACAGCCCCACCAACGTGAAGACCTTGTGTTCATATATGACATCAGAGCTTGTTTATGCCCACCCCTCTCATTCCGTTCTATTCAAGGAAAGTTTCCAAGACATTTCTGAGTGGACATTTGCGTCTTTGGATTGTAACTGCTCAGGAGAGAGTGACATTTGATCTTGGTGGACAGATGATGTTGACCCACATGACATTTAGTTGTGAAGAACATGACAAACTGTACAAATGCTGTAGTCCATCAGCATAAATATACAAATATACATATTATATTACACATCAAACATCAGCCAAAACTTATGGACCATGTCTAAATATAACACACATGGTTGAAGAAAGCTAAGGCAGGGATTTTTTTGCAGCATTAAGAGTCCAATCATATAATGCTTTCCGTTCCTCTGACTTTCATTCATGTGCATACTAGTGGGAGACAGAAAAAGAAAGCAAAGTTCAAGTTTGGTGACTTCTGAATATATCACACGAAACATGTCGGATAATATGATCAGTGTGACCTCTAACTTTAAATCCACGTGAACATGCAGTTAAGAGCAGTAACGTAATCTACTACAAAAAGATTAAAAATACTACAAAACACTGAAATTCTTTATTAAGGCTTTATTTACCCTATGAAAACAACTGAATTGAATAGAGAAATAGAGGAATAAAGAATGATATGCGAGCAGCTAAAGATGCATCTGTAGCATCAACATTTAATTTGTTAACAATAGCAATCCCTAAGGGGTCTGGATGCAGACCTCAGTTGAAGGCTAAGCTGTGTGCAATGCTTTTTAATACGCACACCTAACGCTATCCCTCACAGTGACATCCCTATCTCCATTGAGTGCATTGTGTGAGACTTGCAGTTTCAGCTTGCATAATCATGGTTGCATCCAGATACTATTGGAGCCTATTTATGCTTTTCTGGTGATTTGACGTGCTTCTATTATCCTCATTTGTAAATTGCTTTGGATAAAAGCATTTATGAAAAAATTTAATATTTTGAAACGGATGATATCTGCCATTCATTAAAAAGTATGAGCAGATACTTATGTTCGAATTTATGAAGTAACTGGAAAAAGGGAATTAGTGCAGGCCCATTTTTCCCAACACAACATAAAAGAATATTTAAATATGATTTATTCAGATTCAGAAACTTCATTGTATAGCATTAAAACAACCATCTAGATTTTTTATAGATATACACTAGGTTATTAATTGTGATTGTTGATTTATTTATCAATTGGGAAACTTTGAAAATATAAATAAATCATAAAAAAAAATGAAAAGATGAAACAATATATCCTTAAAAGAAGAGGGATAGGTCCGGTAGATATTTTACACCCTCCGATGCAGTAGATGGCAGTAGGAGGCGACATAAAATAAGACGAAGAACACCGAGCCAGAGCTTATTACACCAACTGGACTGTAATCACGTTTGACAGCTGCGAACCTCAACAGCGTTTTGCCCGGTAAGGTTTGGCTTTGCTTAGCCATGTTAAAGTCGAAATGCTGTTCAGGAACGCGTGCCTAGAGTGTTTGAAGTTTACTAATTGTTAAAGTGTGACGGGCCATTCTGCGTCCATTAGGACATCTTAATATCATCATTATCATCGTCTTGTTATTGTTAGTGAACAATTCTTCCAGAGTTCACTTGAAATTATACTTGCGTGTTTTGCCATGACTGTTATTCATCCTGAGTAAAAAGGTCACCCACACACCCATGGAAGACACTGAACCAGATTCACACTCTGAACATGTTTGTCTTGGTCGCACGTTGTGCAGCTGTGCTGTTTAAACATATGATGCCATTAAATGCGTGTAGGTAAAATAAGTTATGTGCTATGGTACTACATTGACGGAATTGAAAATAACTTAATTTAGAACAAAATTGCAGTTAATTTTTATTCGTTACATAAGTATTGTAACGTATTATTGTGAAATTTGCGTGTTGTAATGCCATTCAGCAATTGCGGATTCTAAAATCGTGAAAAATCTGGGTGACTTGTGAAAAGAGGTAAAGTTGGTTTTATATTCGCACATTCAGACTTTCTCCTTAATAATATAATATCAGAAATGTATTAATTGCAAATTCTAAATAGTAAAATCATATTAGCAGCCAATGACTCTCAAAGTACAACAATGTTCACAGTCAATTAAATAGTGTTAATGTTGTTTTGAAGGCATACTTGCATGTAATTTCAGTCTGAATATTCAAAGTACCATGTTAAACTATACAGGGAGCTGTCACTGAACGAATGTGCGAATATAAAACCAACTTTACCTCAATGACTTGTGATGCATTTTTAAGCTCAGCATGTTTTTTTTCATGGAATAAAACGAATTTTTCAACTTTTTTTGTAGGGCCAAGCCCAGCTGCTGCACCATATTTACTTTATCCCTGGAATTTAATGTTAATATTTAAATTATTTAACAATACATTTACATTCAGGTAAACAGCATTTTTTTTTTCTTTTTTAGTATAATGTGTTATATTTTGTTAAAATTCATGTAAATGAAAATGCTGATTTGATTATCAATAATCAGTTTAATTATCAACTCAGAACAACCCTTCCTTTACAAACACCCATTTTGGGAAACCTTGAATGTCTTATACACGGTAAATACAATACAAGTACACTTTATAGTGATGGACAATACATAGTCATATCAGATTATTGTTATTGACTCAATAAGAAAATAAATAATCTGATTATAAATCATGGATTAGTGTCAGTGGTTGATTCACTTTAGATGGTGGGTGGTCTAGAGAGATAGCAAAATGTCAACAATTGTTTTTTTTTTTCTGCAATTTTAGAAATATAATATATATATATATATATATATATATATATATATATATATTGTCCACTCTATTTGTTAGCTTTGTTTTTATTTTTTGTCTTACTTTTAGTTTGTCTTTTAAATTATAAAGAGTTATCTGTATACACACACGCGCCCACACACTCACTGGCCACTTTATTAGGTACACCTTACTAGTACCAGGTATTCCATTCTTAGGTACTAGTAAAGTGTACCTAATAAAGTGTCCTAATATATATAATAGGTAGGCATAGATAATTTTTTAAAATCTAGATTAATCTCACTGTAATCTTGGAATTAATCTAGGTTAGAATGGCTCATTTGAATTCTGCCGAAGGCATTCAGAATATGTGTGTTACCCAAATAATGACTAAAAGTAAGTCTTTGAGAATGGGGTTTCTCCAGCCAGGTGGCGCATTAGACCAGGGCTCATCTCCTGTTTCCAAAATGCATCACAAACTGCTTGAGAAACTGTTCTACTATGCTAATTGGTGATGAAAATAAATTATGTTCAATAAGATGTACCTGTGTTTACTAACTGTTTCAGTTAGACATGAATTTTGAACTGTAGGCCTACATAAGCTCGAAACAGCAATTTTTGATTACTCTAATCCAACTAAAGTCATAACTGAACTAAACAGAAATGGAATTAAGACGTGGAGTATGCATATATTAGTGGCATTATTGAAGTAAAACCGCAATCAAACTATTACTCCTATCAAACTAGTACTCCTATGCTGGTGCCGACGACGATGGCTGCCTTTGTGCAGTTTTTGTTGTGTCTTGTTAGTTTGTCCTGTCTTGAGTGACATTCCTGCAATTAGTTTCACCAGAGTTGAATTGTTGGACATTTGGACACATACACCACCAAAATTTTTTCCAGACTTGGACTTATGTGATGTTTTGTTGGACATTGTAGTCGGCAGAGCCGCGGTGCTGCACAAGAGACAGTAACATATTGGATCACTTCTATACCACAATAAAGGATGCATACCGCTCTGTCCAACAAGCAGCTTTGGGGCACTCTGACCATTGTTTGATTCATTTCATACTAACCTATAGGCAGAAACTGAAAACGACCTCACTGACTGGAGTGTATTTGAAGCTGCTGCAAACAATCTGGATGAGCTCACAGAGACTGTAACATCTCATATCAGTTTCTGTGAAGACATGTGCATTCCTACCAGGACTCAACTCGCATACAACAATGACAAACCATGGTTCAATGTAAACTCAGACAGCTACATCAGGCCAAGGAGGTTGCTTATAGGAATGGGGAGAGAGCCTTGTATAAGCAGACCAAAGTTCATGAAGTTTTTCGAAAAACTGGTGCTGGCCCACCTGAAGCACATCACTGAACCCTCACTGGACTCTCTTCAGTTCGCCTACAGAGCAAACAGGTCTGTGGATGATGCAGTCAATATGGGACTGCATTATGTTCTGCAACACCTATACAGACCAGGAACCTATGTGAGGATCTTGTTTGTTGACTTCAGCTTTTAACACTATCATCCCAAAATTTCTTCTGCCCAAATTAACTCCGCTCTCAGTGCCCACCTCTGTCTGTCAGTGGATCAACAGCTTCCTGACGGACAGGCAGCAGCTGGTGAAGCTGGGAAAATTTTCATCCAGTACCTGCACAATCAGCACTGGCGCCCCCCAGGGGTGTGTCCTCTCCCCAGTGCTCTTGTCCATGTCTGCACTTTAAAGGACTCCTCTGTCAAGCTCCTGTAGTTTTCAGATGACACCACACTTATCGGCCTCATTCAGGACGGTGACGGGTCTGCTTACAGACAGGAGGTTAAGGAGCTGGCTGTCTGGTGCAGTCACAACAACCTGGAGCTTAACACGCTCAAAACAGTGGATATGATAGTGGACTTCAGCTCTCCCCCCACTGAGCATCATGGACAGCATTGTGGCAGCAGTGGAGGAATTCAGGTTCCTGGGCACCACCATCTCTCAGGATCTGAAGTGGGACACTCACATTGACTCCATTGTCAAAAAAGCTCAACAAAGGCTGTACTTACTTCATCAGCTGAGAAAGTTCAACCTCCCAAAGGAGCTGCTGAAACCGTTCTACACCTCCATTATTGAATCAGTCATCTGCACGTCAATAACTGTTTGGTTAGCTCCGCTACCAAATCCAACCTCCAAAGACTTATCCTGAGCGAGCAGAAGGGCTGCCAGAATCACTCTGGACCGCTCACACCCAGCACACTGCCTCTTTGAACTTTTACCTTCTGGTCGACGCTACAGAGCATATATATATATATATATACGGAGTGCAGAATTATTAGGCAAGTTGTATTTTTGAGGATTAATTTTATTATTGAACAACAACCATGTTCTCAATGAACCCAAAAAAACTCATTAATATCAAAGCTGAATATTTTTCTTTGCAAGGACACTGCCATCCATGGATTCTGTAAGTGTTTTGATCTATTCACCATCAACATTGCGTGCAGCAGCAACCACAGCCTCCCAGACACTGTTCAGAGAGGTGTACTGTTTTCCCTCCTTGTAAATCTAACATTTGATGATGGACCACAGGTTCTCTATGGGGTTCAGATCAGGTGAACAAGGAGACCATGTCATTATTTTTTCTTCTTTTAGACCCTTTCTTGCCAGCCACGCTGTGGAGTACTTGGACGCGTGTGATGGAGCATTGTTCTGCATGAAAATCATGTTTTTCTTGAAGGATGCAGACTTCTTCCTGTACCACTGCTTGAAAATGTATTCCAGAAACTGGCAGTAGGACTGGGATTTGAGCTTGACTCCATCCTCAACCCGAAAAGGCACCACAAGCTCATCTTTGATGATACCAGCCCAAACCAGTACTCCACCTCCACCTTGCTGGCGTCTGAGTCGAACTGGAGCTCTCTGCCCTTTACCGATCCAGCCACGGGCCCATCAAGACTCACTCTCATTTCATCAGTCCATAAAATCTTAGAAAAATCAGTCTTGAGAAATTTCTTGGCCCGGTCTTAACGTTTCAGCTTGTGTGTCTTGTTCAGTGGTGGTCGTTTTTCAGCCCTTCTTACCTTGCCATGTCTCAGAGTATTGCACACCTTGTGCTTTTGGGCACTCCAGTGATGTTGTAGCTCTGAAATATGGCAAAACTGGTGGCAAGTGGCATGTTGGCAGCTGCACGCTTGACTTTTCTCAGTTCATGGACAGTTATTTTGCGCCTTGGTTCTTGGTTTGGTTTGGTTTTTCCACACGCTTTCCACACGCTTTTGTTGACTATTTTGAATGAAACACTTGATTGTTCGATGATCACGCTTCAGAAGCTTGGCAATTTGTGCTGCATCCCTCTGCAAGATATCTCACTATTTTTGACTTTTCGGAGCCCGTCAAGTCCTTCTTTTGACCCATTTTGCCAAAGGAAAGAAAGTTGCCTAATAATTATGCACACCTGATATAGGGTGTTGATGTCATTAGACCACACCCCTTCTCATTACAGAGATGCACATCACCTAATATGCTTAATTGGTAGTAGGCTTTCGAGCCTATACAGCTTGGAGTAAGACAACGTGCAAAAAGAGGATGATGTGGTCAAAATACTAATTTGCCTAATAATTCTGCACTCCCTGTAATGTTGTGTGCATTGCAATATTTTAAGCAAATCTGTGCTATTACAAAGCATTTTACTTGCCTTATGATGGTTTACAACAAACTGGCCAACTCACAACTACTTTTGGAAAAAAATATCTTTGTGAAGCTTGTTTTAACCGGAAAAGTCTGATAGGATTAACAACTATAGATAATTTATTTTAGAATTATTTTAGAAACTGTGTTTTGATTCTTGACAGAAAGAATTTACATTATTGGATCCTGTGTGTCAATCAAGCATGTGTATGAAATAAACTATAATTCTTTACTAAAGACCATTAAATAGTCTTTCATAATCATAAGTCAAAAATGTTGTTAAATACAGTTGTGAAAATATTCTCATGTTTATTTTTGTAGTTATGAGAAAAATTAATTTGAAAGATTTTACAGTATCTGACTCTTGGTAGTGTATTCAATAGAGTGTATTTTGAAATTGTATTGAATCAAAATAGCATAATTTTGACAGACGCTATAAAAATAATTCCCAGACTTAAACATGCATGAATGAAGCATATGAAACAACAAATATGCTAAATGACAATGGTGCATGAAGCTAACTCTTTCTTTAATTTTCTGTAAGTCAGAGTTCTCAGCCGAGATGTCTGTTAAGGCCATTTCTGAGCGGACAGGAAAAGAGTTCCTGTATAAATACATCTGCACCACAGCAGTTGTGCGAAACCGTTTCTGCTGTGCGACGGTCACTACAGACACTGTCTGGGACTGCCTTACAGTGGACCACCCGTGGCTGCTAACAGAAGTAAGAACATGCATGTGTCTTGCTTTTCTATTTTGTAATACTGCATCATTTTTATGTTTTTGTTTGTGCAGAGGCTGGTTGTGAAGCCAGATCAGCTGATTAAACGAAGAGGAAAGCTGGAATTGGTAGCAGTTGACCTGAAACTTGAGGGTATCCAGAAATGGCTGAAATCACATCTGATGACAGAAATTACAGTAGGTTTTTAAAAATATTTTGTATTTGTGTTCACAACATACAGTTTGTACTCCCTATGAATTTAGCTTTTTTGGGTATTAAAATGTACCCTCACCTGCATGAACCCACTTTAATAAATATTGTTTAAAGAGTAAATAAATAATTTGATCATAGGTTCAAGGGATTTTTTCCCACTGTTTTTCAGGTTGGGAATGCAAAAGGGGTTTTAAAGAAGTTCCTCATTGAGCCATTTGTTCCTCATATACAGGTATATATTATTAATTTTTTTATCAGTGATATAGATCTATGTCCAGGGTGTCTCCGGGGTCTTAAAAGTATTAAAAGTTGTTAAATCAATGTAGAATAATTTAAGGCCCTTAAAGTCTTAATGCTATTTTGCAAGGTATTACATTTTATGTCATTTTTGATCATCCAATGTATGGTTGTATGCTAATGTTTGCCTGAATTAAATCTGCGAATATCAGGATGCTGTGTATTTTATGAAGTCCATAAAATCCTGCTAGATTTGGCATTATGCTGCTTTGTTAGCTGCCGCCACCTGCTGGATTAGCTAGATTTAATAGATTTTTATTGATTATATGAATAATGTTTTAGTTTTGGATTAGTTTCTTACATTAATAATTAGTAAATATGCTGTAAGTTAAAATCTCGCCAGTGTTTCCAGTTGAAACCTAAAGTGGTTATACAATGTATGGAAAGAGTCTTAAAAAAGGTCTTAAAAGGTATTACTTTTCACTCTCTGATTCCTTTATATACTCTGATGTCAGTTATATTTATAGTTATTCCATTTAGACTGTGTGTCAACATTTAAATTGATCTGTATTAGGATTTTCTATCTAACCTAAGTTATAAGGGCATACAGTGCATCTGGAAGGTATTCACAGCCCTTCACTTTTAAAAACTTTTTGATATGTTACAGCCATATTCCAAAATGGTTTTAATTCATTATTTGCCTCATTAAATTCTACAAACAATACCCAATAAATACAACATGTAAGATGTTTGTTTGAAATCTGAAATGCAAATATATTACAAAAATACAGATTTTTCTTTATATGTGCATAAGTAGTTACAGACTTTGCTGAATACTTTAAGCACCATTGGCACCTGTTGCTGATGATGCTACAATCTTTTCTATTTTTTCTATTTTTGGGAATAGTTTCTTACTTTATTAGCCCAATGAGTTAAATCAGTCTGAAGCTCTTCCTTCAACAATATTATGTACAATTTAAATTCGTTTTAATTTGTCTTTAAAAATATGAGAACCTTTTCAGTAATAGGAAACTTCTAATTGAAAGGTTTTTTTTTTAATAAATAAGAGTAAAATATTAGTTAAGAAAAAAATTATTATTAAGAATGTATTTGTGCATCTGACAAAAAAATGGGTTAGCAAGATAAAACAAAACTGTTTTAAAACTCAGATCAACCAATTTTACTACTAATACATAAAATATCAAGAATTCAAGGAGCTTATGGTGACACTTCACTTTACATGTCTTCACAGTGTTTTATGGGATTAGTTTCAAGTTGACAACTAAGATAATTTAATCAGGCTTTACTGGTCCATTACCTGACTCTGATCAACTTTTTTTTTTAAATCAACTCATGATTTGCTCCTTAGCTCATGGAGCCCAAAGACATTCACATTCTTTTAAACGTACAGAAACTGTGATTCACCTCTCTCTTCTGCTGACATTTACAAATAAAAGTAGAAAATAATTGTCCCTGAAAGAGGACAAAAAATACCTTATTGGATTAGTGCAAATGAAAGTTGTGAAGTAACTATATGAGAGTTGAACATTTAAAGTCATTTTTAAAGGTTTGAATATGTTGATTTTGAGCTCTTTTATATTACTTATTGACTTATTAATTTAAAGTTTTAATTCATTTTATTTCTGTTATTAATTTCTCACCCTCATGTCATTCAAATCCCACATCAGACCTTTGTTTATTTTTGGAACTTAAATTAAGATATTTTAGAAGAAATCCAGGAGCTCCCTCATTAGATCCTCCTTATAGGATTAATTTGGAGCAGGAGAATCTGGACGAGTTAAGGGCCGATCACACCGAATACGCTTTTACATTCCAAAAACGTGAGCCGCACCACACTGCCTTTTTTGTTAACAAGAAAAAAAGAAGCACTTTTTTTATGTCGCTAGGCAATGATTGAATATTGTTATAATTCTAATATTTAATAATATTGTAATATTCATAAAATATATTTGTAAAGTCATACAGCTCTGGATAACTTGAAACAGTGACCAATAGTCTCTCCTCCATCTTTAAATGTCTTCGTAGTCGTCTTGACAACACAACCACTGCTATCACTTCAACAGAAACAGCACCTCTGCTTTCATTTGATTGGAGAATGAAAAAGACGCGACTAACGTAATGCGCTTTTTCCGCTCAGAGTTGACTTTTTTTCGACTGCGAGCACACAGCGCGCAACAACAAAAACGCAAGGCAGCATGCAAAATGCTCACGGCCATTGGTAAATCATTTAAAAAAGGTGCCTCTCATCGTAAAAAGCGAGTTCGGTGTGATTGGCCCCTTACTTTGCTTAGAGCAGAATGGTTGAATTAGGATAAAAAAAGGTTATATTCTTGGTTGGAAAAATCATATTATGAATACTTTGATGCTGCTATGAATATAAATTTATATTATCTGTTATATGCAAATGTTCCAGCATAAGTAAAATTCTATTCATATTACATCACATTCATATGCTGTCTATAAATCCAATCAGATACGTTAATTATTTACTTATACATTATCACATGCTTCCATCTCTTTTTTTAGTTTGAATCAATTAAGACGGTGTCCTGCTGTCACCTACTGGGTGGTTTTTAATTTGATATCTATTTGTACCTTAATTAATAAATTAAATAATTTCATAATCTAATACTGAATTAAAACTTAGTCTCCTTGGTGTTATTTTTGCAATTGTAAATACAGGGTAAATACATTAATTCCACTTCTAATGACACTTTTGGGTCCATCTGCATAGATAGATAAAAAAAACATTCTGATTTTGTTTGATTAGTAACAGCCACAAACAACACTGCTTTTCTATTTAATTTAATTTAAATTTTAAACATAAACTTTTGTTAATAAATGTAAAATACCCTAATATATAGCAAGAGAACTGACAAGTGCATATAATGTGAAGAATATGAATGTGTTTTTTAATCAGCTGTCCATGCACAAAAATGCTGGTATTGGAATTCTCAAGTTTTATTTATTACATATTCTTCAGGATTCAAAAAGGTCTCAAATGCTTAAATTTGACTTCAAAAAATGAGCAGCACCCATGTAGATGGCTGAAATCCTTATTTGCCAAATGCTGACAAGTATACTAACTTCATCTGCAGTAAAGCAATACAACTTCAGCACTCCATTTATAGTTTCCTTTTCAATCAGACATTTCACTCTCATCTGTAATTTTGTTTGAGATGTCAGATGTCTTGCCTTAAATGCAGACAACAGAAAACAGCATAGTAATCATCTAACCATGTCTGTAGAAAATATTCAGGTGACTGGGGGAATTCTCTGTTGGTAGTGCTGTGAGACAGAATATATGTTCTTGGCTGCTACTGTCAAAATGATCGAAGACTTCCGCTCTAAACTCCATCACTTTATGTTATATATTATAATACTGGTAATTAAATTGTAATCAAATTAATTCAAGTATAATTCCGGTAATTTTAATCAATTCAATTAAATTACTCCAACTGTTATTAGAACCGTTAATTTATTTTAACTATTTAAGTAAAATGATTAACATTTATAATATTATATTATATTATATTATATTATATTATATTATATTATATTATATTATATTATAATTAATAAGCTCTCTCTATAAACATTTACATTTCTTATTAGCCTTTTACTATTCTGTGTGTTTCTCCCGTGTGTTCGGTGTGTTGATATGGAAAACATCTACTGACCTTTCAACAACACCTCTGACAACTGTTTGAGTAAGATGGTTTCATATCAGGTATGAATACATATCTTTTGGGTTGTGGTGGGTGTTTGTTCCTAATTAGTTTATGTTGTTAGATGATAAAACTTTGCGATGATATTGCATGTCTAAATATTTACAAGCATCTGTAACAATGCTCTGCACCTGTCAACTACATCTGTGTGTGTGTGCATGAGTATGCGTGTGTGTTTTACATAAATAAATGTTTAATTAACACTTATCTTATGATTATTGTCTTTATTTAAACTTGATGAAATAATACATGTAAATGGCTACATTCTGGAAAACACATTTTACTGTAAAAAGTGTCTCACAAACTTTAACCTAAGCTGAAATGGATCGGTTATTTATCGGTCACAATTTAATTTAAACATTCTCATAGAAGGACTGTCATTTCATTTTCTATGTTGTATATGGTCATGTTTTGAAAACATATTTTTGACCACGAGTATTGTGATTTTATTTGAAAACCGTACAACACAGGAATTTTGTCAAAAAAGACCCTCAGTTACAAATCAAACTCTTGACAGTCTATCAGAAGAGCGGATTTCTGTAGTTAGAGTTGATTATAGCTGAATGTCTCTTTTCTTATAAGCGGTAAAAACTTTCACAGTGACAGGGTCTTGTGAATTACCTTATAGGATATATTTAGGTAAATTTACTTTTGCATATAACATTTGAATTTAAAGATTGCTTTAGAATTGTATTGTCCTTACAAAGTGAGGAATTTTATTTATTTAGAAAAGATCTTTAAATTAGAAGTAGATGCTTATGCACAACAGACCTGACTGTTATATTTGAGAAGATTGTAATGGTTTAAAATAAACTTTGTTATTAAGAAGATAGCTGAGATAGATTACGCCTATATTAACAGCTGAAGGAAACTAATTTGCAATGTTGGTTTTGTCAATAAGTAAAAGAGGATATGGCTGCATTTACACTTCAGTTCTTGATGGTCAATTTCGATTTTTTTTTTTAAATCTGTTAACAGGGTTTCATTTTTTTTTTTAATTTCCTTTTGACAAGTTGTTTTGCAATAGTTCATGACAGAAAAAGTTCTCATTTGGCCATATTTTTTTTTTATCTAGGCTTTTTTTAAACCAGTAGGCATTTTAATGTCATGTCCATGGCGTGATTTATGCATGTGATGTGTGCAATACTTTTATATTGATTTACATTGTCTACGTCGTGGATGTTGTGCTCGCACTTGCTTTTTCTCTCTCATTAACATGCTTAAATGCACTAACTTGTGCTATATGACAAAGCTAAAAGCTTTTTTGTTATTGTATATGAGATTTAAGGTTTGGGACTCAGTATCAAAAAGCATTAAAGATTACATAATTTGCTACGGTTTTTAATGACACGCAACTCACGTTGACAGGTGAAATTCGATCTAACTGCTTGTACAGCTGACACGAGGGCACGTATCTGATTCATATCGTATAAATTTCCACATATGAACAAGGCCTGAATATGATTTGAGTAAATCAGAATCCATGCATGTGATTTTTTTTTTCCTGCTTACACATACATGGGCCATATCCAATCTGTGCCACATGGGCAAAAAAAAAAAAAAAATGGAATTGGGTCACTTGAACCATTCAGTGTAAATGCAACCTTAGTGGCCTTTAAATCTTTTTTTTTTTTTTTGTAAAGCATTGTGTCTGCCTTATTGTGTATGCCTTATGCTTGAGATGAGTCCCCTGCCCTGTGTGTTCAATTTAAGCAAATTCTCAATGGGTGATGTAGGGGGTATTTCTTTGAAGGAAACAAATAGCTTCTTGATGATACTCCTAATTTGCAGATATCTAAAAAAAAATTTAGATATAGGTAACGCAAAATGATGTATAAGCTTTTCAAATGAGCAGAAAGCATTATAAGTATACAGTAAATCTTTTAAGAACTTAATTCCCCTTTTCTCTCATACACTCTCAGAAATAAAGGTACTCGAGCTGTCACTGGGTTGGTACCTTTTCAAAAGGTCCAAATTTGTACCTAAAAGGTCCATATTAATACCTCAACGGTACATATTAGTACCTAAAAAGTACAAAAGTGTTACTCTTAAAATTTATAGGTACTAATATATACTTTTGAGGTACCAATATAGTCCATCTACGATGGTGGAAATAAGCTGTTAGAGACAACATAGGACCCAATATGAAAGCTGACTGTAGACCATAACAATTGTGCTTCTCAATTCTCAATTGTGCCCAAATGTGTAAGGTGTGAGTCAATACAGGATTAGGGGAGGAGATGTAATTATTTTCCCATTAGAGAGAGTGAAAAACAAAGCATGGAATTAAGTTTGAATTTAAATCAAGATTGTTTCCTTTGTACCCACAAAGGGGTATTTTGGGGATCCATGGTAGATAACTAGTATATTACTTTCTGAATATTGCTTGCCCAATAATAAAATTTAAAAAAATAGGTACGTAGTGCCATCCCTCCCCGACTTCTTAATTTTTGTAAAAAGTCTTCCTGATGTGAGGGATTTTATTCCACCACACAAAGGAGGAAATAAAATAGCTTCGTAAAATAAAATAGTTTTTTTTAAATAAATATAAATCTGTGGTAAAATAGATAGTGTACAAAAATTGGCCTTAAATGATCTGGTGACCTTTACACCTACGTATTTGGAACTCTCAGAAACGATTCTGAAGGGGATAAAAGAAGAGTCTCTATAGGAAGCTGGAGTGATCGGGAAAATTGTTAATGTTTAGATTAATGCCAGATAATTTTCCAAATTCTTTTAGTAATGAGACAATTTGAGGTATTGAGGTAATTGGGCTTGACATAATAGGCATAAATGAGAAATCTTAATTACTGTATGTTGCATAATGCCTTTAAAGTCAGAACTGACAAAGCGCAGCAGCCAGTGGTTCAATTGATACTGCAAATAACAACAGCAAGAGGGGACACCTCTACTTGGCGACTCGATGCAATGGGAAATATTCAGAGTATACATTGTTTATGCACACTGTAGCAACCGGAGAAGCATATGGCGCCGTCACAAGATGGCGCCAAGCATGGCCGCGGTGTTGCGAGCTCCTAGCAGACTTCGTTGTGTTTTGTATGTTTTACTTGTATTTTTGTTGTTTTCTGTGCTGGATGTACACACTCTTATTGCCTACAACAGACACACACTTCGGGAAATTGGCTCCCTCGTCGCACACCGAAGACCGGACTTTGAGTTCTTCAACGACGCTCTGTTTACAAACACAACAACAGAGCCCTTTGTCTGGGCCACACAACCGAGGCGACGACGCAAACGCAGCCGGAAAAGAGGAAAGAGAGCCGGTGTCCTGGTCAGACTAAGACGCCGTGGATTTCAACCCCCGCTCCCCACCATTCTGCTGGCTAACGTTCAGTCAATGGACAACAAACTTTGCGAGCTACGGGCGCGCATTTCCTTCCAACGGGAAACAAGAAACTGCTGCATTATCTGTCTTACAGAAACCTGGCTATCTGCGGAGGTACCAGACACAGCTGCTGAACTTTCGGGGTTCTCCGTGCACCGCGCGAATAGAACAAAGGAACTCACAGGGAAAAGCAAAGGAGGAGGTGTTTGTTTCTTTATTAACAACTTATGGTGTGATGAGAGAAACATACACTCAGTTAGATAATTTTGTTCTCCTGATCTGGAATACCTTATGCTTCGGTGTCGACCATACTGGCTACCAAGGGAATTCATATCGGTGATAATTACGGCTGTCTACATACCCCCTCAAGCCAACACAGAGCAGGCGCTCAGGGAACTGTATGGGAGCATAAACGAGCAGGAAACCGCACACCTGGAGGCAGCGTTTATTGTCACAGGGGACTTTAACAATGCCAATCTCAGGAAAATCGCTCCAAAATACTTTCAACATATCACCACAAACACGCGTGGTGATCGTATTTTGGACCATTGCTACTCTCCGTTCGGGGATGCTTACAAATCCCTCCCCCGCCCACCATTTGGCAAATCAGATAACTCTTCTGGTTACAGGCAGAAACTAAAACGGGAATCACCCACCCTCAGGACGTTTCAGAGCTGGTCAGACCAATCGGATTCCATACTTCAAGACTGTTTTGATGACGTTGACTGGGAGATGTTCCGGGCAGCTTCTGGTGACGACATCGAAGTGTACTCAGACACCGTTAGGTGCTTCATCAGAAAGTTCATAGAAGACGTGGTCCCAACAAAAACGTTCTCCGTATCTACCCTAACCAAAAACCATGGATCAATTGCGAAGTTCGAACAGCCCTATCAGTGCGAACTTCCGCCTATAAATCCAGAAATGCTGAGGAACTAAAACAAGCAAACTACAACCTCAGGAAAACGATCAAAGCAGCAAAACGTCAATACAAAGACAAGGTAGAGGGTCAATTTAACACCAATAACGCAAGGAGCATGTGGCAGGGACTTAATTACATCACGGACTTTAAAAGTAACAAACCCGCCACTGTGAACATTGCTGCGCCCCTCCCGGACAAGCTCAACTCGTTTTATGCCCGCTTTGAAGCCCAGGACAGCGCACGCACACAGCACGCTCCCGCGGCCGACACAGAAACCGCCAGCACACTCTCTGTTTCTGTAGCGGATGTAACGAGATCTTTCCGTCGCGTGAACATCCGAAAAGCTACGGGCCCAGATGGCATCCCTGGACGTGTACTTAAAGCATGCGCACACCTGCTAGCGGGGGTTTTCACGGACATCTTTAACCTCTCGCTCTCTCGGTCTGTGGTTGCCACATGCTTTAAGACAGCTATTATTGTGCCAACACCGAAATCAGCTAAAACCACATGCTTGAATGACTGGCGTCCGGTTGCACTGACACCCATCTTCAGCAAGTGCTTTTAGAAGCTGATTAAAAACCATGTCTGCTCTGTACTGCCCGCTAACACTGACCCTCTGCAATTTGCATACATCAGCTACATGTATGTTAGATCCAATTCCAACAAAATTACTGAAAGAATTTATACCTATTATAGGAGAACCTCTCCTTAATGTTATCAACTCTTCTTTATCTTTAGGCCATGTTCCAAATCCTTACAAGCTAGCTGTTATTAAACCTATTATTAAGAAACCACAACTGGACCCGAGCAACTTAGCTAATTATAGGCCTATTTCAAATCTTCCGTTTATGTCTGAAATACTAGAAAAAGTTGTTTCTACCCAATTATGCTCCTTTCTGCAGACAAACAACATTTTTGAAGTGTTTCAGTCAGGTTTCAGGCCTCATCACAGTACAGAAACCGCATTAGTAAAAATAACCAACGATTTACTCTTAGCTGCTGACCAAGGGTGCATCTCACTATTAGTTCTACTTGATCTTAGCGCCGCAATTGACACCATTGACCACAATATTCTCATAGACCGCTTAAATTCTACAGGTGTCCAAAAACAGGCTCTTGAATGGTTTAGGTCATACCTAGCTAACCATTACCAATTTGTGAATATTAATGGACAGCTTTCACAAGTCAGGCCAGTAAAGTACGGGGTCCCTCAAGGATCAGTTTTAGGCCCCTTGCTGTTTACAATATACATGCTTCCCCTGGGGGACATTATTAGAAAACACGGGATCAGCTTTCATTCCTATGCAGATGATACTCAATTATACATTTCAACTAAACCTAATGAGATGTCTGTACTGTCTAAGCTAACCGAGTGTATCAAAGATGTTAAAGACTGGATGACCAACAATTTTCTTCTCTTAAACTCAGACAAAACAGAATTAATTACTTATTGGGCCTAAATCCTGTACACAACAGTTCTCACAACTGGACCTGCAACTAGAGGGATACAAAGTTAGCGTTAGCTCTACTATAAAAGATCTTTGTGTCATATTAGACAGCAATTTAACTTTCAAAAATCATATATACCATGTCACAAAAACTGCTTTCTTTCATCTGAGAAATATTGCTAAATTGCGAAGTATGCTATCCATATCAGATGCAGAAAAGCTAGTTCATGCTTTCATGACTTCTAGGCTGGACTACTGTAATGCTCTGTTTGCTGGTTGCCCAGCATCCTCTATTAACAAACTCCAGCTAGTGCAAAATGCAGCTGCCAGAGTTCTTACCAGATCTAGAAAATATGATCATATCACCCCAATTTTATCCTCCTTACACTGGCTGCTTGTTAAGTTTCGTATTGAATTTAAAATATTACTCCTTACCTATAAAGCTTTAAATAATCTAGCTCCTGTTTATCTAACCAACCTCCTGTCTCGCTACAACCCAACCCGCTCTTTACGATCTCAAAATTCAGGGCTTTTGGTAGTACCTAGAATATCAAAGTCGAGTAAAGGAGGTCGAGCCTTCTTATTTATGGCCCCTAAACTCTGGAATAGCCTACCTGTCCGAGGCTCAGACACACTCTCGCTCTTCAAAACTAGATTAAAGACCTATCTTTTTAGCAAAGCATACACTCAGTGCATTACATAGCGGTATGACGCATGATGTGCCCCACACATGATTTTGGTTCTCGTTTATATACACTATGAACAGCAGCTACACTAATTATTCTCCTTATTCTGTATTTCCACCTGGGGGTGCTCATCTCGAGGCCCTCAGACTATGCAGTGCCACTGACACGATCCGAGACCAGCGACGAGATGATCCCAAGGTTTTCTGGACCAGGCCATATCCTGAGCAGCTGCTGTGGTGGTCATCGTGGAGTGAGAGCATGAGACTGACTCCTGTGATGCTCCAAGGACAGACGAGTCTTCGCTGAGGTCCAGCCTCCTGCGCCTAGACTGCAGCTCTGCACAAGACATTTGGCCATAAGGGAAATGGTCGTGTCCAACTGAGCCAGGTTTCTCTCGAGGTTTTTTAAATCTTTGCTTTCGCCAATTGGTGAAGTTTTTTTCCTCGCCGCTGTCGCCACTGGCTTGCATGGTTCGGGATCTGTAGAGCTGCACATCGATGGATTTGCTATTCAGTGTTTGGACTTTCAATAGTGATTATTAACCTTACACTGAACTGAGCTAAACTGAACTGAACTTAATCTCTGAAAACTGAACTGACACCGTTTCAATTCACTATAATCTTCCATGTGAAGCTGCTTTGACACAATCTACATTGTATAAGCGCTATACAAATAAAGATGAATTGAATTGAATACAGAAACAACCGCTCCACTGATAATGCAATTGCTTTCACCTTGCACACTGCTCTGTCTCACCTGGAAAACAAAAACACATATGTGAGAATGCTGTTTGTGGACTACAGCTCAGCATTCAACACCATAGTGCCTGCCAAGCTGGTGGTGAAGCTCCAGGCTCTGGGCCTACACAGCTCTCTGTGCAACTGGATCCTGGACTTCCTGTCAAGCAGATGCCAGGTGGTCAGAATAAACAACATCACCTCATCCACACTGATCCTCAACACTGGTGCTCCACAGGGCTGTGTTCTCAGCCCACTCCTGTACTCCCTGTACACACATGACTGTACATCCAAACACAGCTCCAATGTCATCGTTAAATTTGCTGATGACACAACGGTGGTGGGCCTAATCACCGATAATGATGAGACGGCCTACAGAAAGGAGGTGCATGCTCTGACGCAGTGGTGTCAGGAAAACCACCTCTCACTCAACATCAGCAAAACCAAGGAGCTGGTGGTGGAATTCAGGAGAGAGAAGAAAAAACAAACTCCCATCACCATCAACGGGACACCAGTGGAGAAAGTCAGCACTTTCAAGTTTCTTGGAGTACACATCGCTGAGGATCTGACATGGACTGCCCACACAGACGCAGTGCTGAGGAAGGCACAACAACGCCTCTTCTTCCTCAGGCGTCTCAGGAGGTTTGGAATGAGCCCCCACATCCTCCGCTCGTTCTACACCTGCACTGTGGAGAGCATCCTCACTGGCTGCATCACCACCTGGTACAGAAACAGCACCAGCAGCAATCGCAAAGGTCTACATAGGATCGTGCGAACTGCTGGACGTGTAGTAGTAGGAGGTGAGCTTCCCTCCCTCCAGGACATCTATGCCAGGAGGTGCATGAGGAAAGCCAAGAGAATCATCAGCAACTCCAGCCACCCAAGCCATAGACTTTTCTCTCTGCTACCCTCAGGCAGACGGTTCCGCAGCATTCGGTCATGCACCAGCCGACTGAAGAAAAGTTTCTTCCCTCAGACTATCAGGCTGATGAACACTTAACACACCCCACACAAACTCTTACATACCCCGCACTGCACACCATAAAGATGTAGCATGCACTGCACTTTAACAAATCCATACTTAAAACAATACTGCCTACGTATTGCTGTCAACATTACCAATTTTACATTGTCTTATTTTTTTGTGAGTATGTTGTTGTATATTGCACTGTCTGTATTTTGCACTGTCTGTATTTTGCACTGTCTGTATTTTGCACTGTCTGTATTTCGCACTGTCTGTATTTTGCACTGTCTGTATTTTGCACTGTCGTTGTATTTACACTGTCTGTATTTTGCACTGTCTGGAGCCAGCACCTAAGCTTTTCACTCATCATAGCACACGTGCTGCTGATGATGTGACAATAAAAGTGATTTGATTTTGATTTTATATAACAGTTTAATTCATGAAATTAAGTCTGTAAGAAAGCCAAACTGTTTAAGAGTGTAAAAAAGGTATTCCCACTCTAGTCTATTAAATGCCTTTGCAGCATCGAGAGATATTGTTGCTTCTTGCTCACCTAGCATAGAATTTGTGTACATTTAAACGCCGTGAATCGTTAAAGGAATTACCCACGAATAAATCCTGTTTGGTCAATAGAAATTATAGAAGGGAGAACCGGTTTTAAGCGTAATGCAATAATTTTGGATAAAATAAAAGTCCACATTCAGAAGTGAAATTGACCTATATGGTTCACAATGAGTAGGATCCTTGTCTTCCTTTGTTAAAAGGGAGATTGAGGTCTGCATAAGTGTTGAGGGAAGTGTTCCAGCAGCAAAGGACTAATTTTAAGCTTCTGTAAGAAGTGTGCCCAGTAAAATTGCAAACTTCTTGCAGAACTGATCAGGAAACCACCATGTCCTGGAGCTTTACTGCTCTGCATTGCTGCAATAGCCTCCATGACCCCTGAGAATACTACATGTCTTCCCAGATCAGAATTTATAGTGGGTAAAGGTCTTTGCACACTGAAGTCCGAAAATTCAGCATGTTCACAAACGTTGCACACTGAGTCTGATGCTTATTAATTAGTCCATTTTGACAAAATGCAGAAATTCAAGTGCATTGCTTTCTTCTCTATTCTTCAAAATAGATAAATAAAGAGGAATAGGCTATGTATTGCCAATACTGCATAGACAGGAATGAGAGTTATCCTCATCAATTAGCTGTGCTGGATTATCCCCAAATGCAAAGTTTAATTTAGGAAATTAATGGAATTTTAATACACTGCTTGTGATACTTCACACGTTGACGTGCACAAACAAATCCTGAACAGAGACTGGTTGTGCCATAGTACTATAGATTCTGGCCACGTTGACATATGGAGCAATGGATCGAAGAGGACAATGAGGCATCTAGCTTTCTATGGGCAATATGTCAAATGTATGGACACACACATATACACACACACACACTCACACACACACACAACTCAAACAGCAGCAGGTGAGAAGTGAGTCAGTCACTGAATCCAGCATATCGGTTCTGTCTTATATGCACTGTGTTTGCCATAAAGTTGTCTGTGGCTTAAGTGACAGCCTTTTGTATTTTACCTTTCACTTGTACGCTGGCTCTGAACTGTCAAAACACCTGTCAAATTGCTTTTTCGGATGTGAAAAATTGAAAAATCGAACCCGGTTTGAATTTTTTATGACAGACGAAAGTTTCAGAGACAGTGTCGGAATTTTTTTTTAATGGGCAAAAATTACGAACGGAATTTTGCATTCAGTGTGCAATAATCTTCAAAAAAAAAAAAAAAAATCTATAAGTGCAGTATCGTTCTGACATTCTGAGGTGTAAGGTGGAGTAAAAATGGACAAAGCTTTCATTAATATCCTAAAGAGTATATGCCATAGATCCAGATGGAGCCTTAATATGAGTACTCATCCTTGAATTACTTAATTGACTAGATTAAAAAAACAGTAGATTACTCGCTTTGTCCCCAATTTCATAAAATGTGCGTCAGGTTTTTAACAACCTCTTCTCTTTCTGTGATGTTGATAGCAAATTATTCAGATTAAAGACTTATTCTTTCTTTTCATAAATGAGGACAAGAAGAGATGGCATACAGGTTATCCAACTTATTGATAGCTTCTGCAATATAGCTGAGAATAGAAAGTTCTTGCTTTTTCACATAAGAGAAGCGATCATTTTGATCACAAATAAGCTTTTATTACCTCCCATAATATAGGTGTGTCATTTAACTCAAAATAAATCTTAATCTCATTGATTAAATAATTAATAAATTCTTCATCTGTCAAAAGCAAAGTTTAGTCTCCAGGTCATAAAAAAATGAATGCTGAATTGGTATTATACAAACAAAGGGAGGGCATGATCGGAAGAAAAATTGCCATGATGCATGAAAGCAGGGGTATGAGACTCTTGTTCACTAAAAAAGTCAATGTGGCTGCATGAGTGATGTAACAGAGAAAAAAAGAAAATGTTCTGGAGGAAAGGGAAAAAAAATCTCCAGGGGTCTAATAGCCCCAATTGATTACAAAGATTCTTAATATTTATAGCCGATTTGGAGGGCTGTATAATTTTAGAAGAGGATCTATCCAGGGATGTGTCCAAGACACAGTTAAAATCCCCACCCTATTTATCTATAGCCATTAATCAATTTTATTTGAAATATGAGGTTGTTGGAGAAAAATAATATCACAATTTAATTGTTGTAAATGAGGAAAAAAAAACTCTTTTTAAAACATTGTTCATGCTTTTCACATTCCATGTTATGAAATTGACATCACATTTATTAAACCTAGATACGTATGATACCAAAAAGTAACTAGATAAATAAAAAAAATACAGATCAATCTGATCTGATCAATGCAAGGTATAAAAAAATAATCCCAAAAACAAATAAACAAACAAAACAAAACAAAAAAAATGTGTAAAAACACCCTTCTCGCCCCAGGCATGTACCATATACGCTGGTATACTAACAACCTTAACTCACCAAATTGTTTCTATTCTAATGTGACTAAATTAATTCCACGCATATACACATTTGCACACACAATAAACACATAGGAGAAACACAGAATAGTATAAAACTGAAATATAAATGTTTAAAGTGATAGTTTATTAATTATAATACTATATAATATAATATAATATAATATAATATAATATAATATAACACGGTGGCTCATGGGTTAACACTGTTGTCTCACTGCAAGAAGAGTCCTGACTGGGTCAGTTGGCATTTCTGTGTGAAGTTTGCATCTTCTCCCCTTGCTGGCATGGGTTTCCTCCAGGTGCTCCGGTTTCCCCCACAGTCCAAAGACATGCGCTTTAGGTGAATTGAAAAACTAAATTGGCCATAGTGCATGTGTTTGAATGAGTGTGTATGGATGTTTCCCAGTACTGGGTTGCAGCTGGAAGGGCATCTGCTGTGTAAAACATATGCTGGATATGTTGACGGCTCATTCTGCTGTAACGACCCCTGATGAATAAAGGGACTATGAATAAGGGAAAATGTATGAATTATATTACATTATATTAATAGCTTATCCAAAATTAAATAATTATATAATAATAATATCATTTTATTAAAATATTTAAAATATAATAACGGTTCTAATAACAGTTAGAAAAATTTTATTTAATTGATTAAAATTAAAAGATTTATAGTTTTATACAATTACATAATTATAATTTAATTTAATTACCGGTATTATAGTATATAATTTAAATTATTTTATAAGGATCTAATTATCCAAAATCTAAAATACATATTATATAATTTCATTTGAATACACTCCAATTACCGGAAGTATAAAGTGTACTGTATATAAAAGGGGCATGGCTTAGACCGGAAGTTCCACCCTAAAAAGACGGGCTTAGACCGGCAGTCATCAATCATTTTAACAGTAGCAGCAATATATATTCTTTCTGCTGTGTAGGCAGAAGTACAGATACACTGTGTCTCAGATACACTGTCAAACCGGACGCCCCATGACGTCATGTGAAAAGGGTCTATTCCCATCAGTATAATTTTAATATGTTTTCACACTGAATAGTGCAAGCTTAAAAAAAAGCTGGAATACACTACATTGTGTTTGTCCTAATTTGCTGTCTTGATGAGTTTTAAAACTGTGCTGTGCTACAGTATATATACTAAGGTTGTTAATTTTGCACATATCCAACTTGCAAACCATTTGTTACTTGGTTATTGTGATTTTTTAATGGATTTTAATGTTCGTACTTCAGAAATTCTTCATTCTTCAAATGCTTCATTTAACGTATTTTGTTTATTTTTTTAATTGTTCTCTTTCACAGGAAGAGGAGTTTTATGTGTGTATATACGCAAGCCGGGAGGGAAGTCATGTACTGTTCCATCATGAGGGTGGGGTGGAGATTGGGGATGTGGACAACAAAGCCCAGAGACTAACAGTGGGAATAGATGAGAAGCTCAAGGAAGAAGTGGTTACCCAGCAGTTACTTGTACATGTTCCTGATGAGAAAAAAGAGTAAGTATTCTGAGCAGCTTGAAGTGTTCATGTATCAATTTCTGATTATTCATGAATCACAAATTGCTGTTATTTTATGTCTGTGAGTTTAGGGGATATCTGGTGTGCTTGTTTACTTCTGTAACATTTGCAGACACTCTACTGATCAAAATATTTGATGAGACCTTTTCAGAAGGTACTAATCAGTATTATGACAATGCTTTTCTCTGCATTTGTTTTTACCCTTAATTCCTTTCCAACATCTTGTATATAATTGAATTAATATTTTCATTCCTCCAGGGGTGCGTTTCCCAAACAACGACATAACTCGCGGCTGAACTATCATAATATGATGCATCGTTTGAGAAAAGAACGATGTAGTGACAAGTGTTTCCCAAAACCCATAGTTTCTCTGTCACGGATCCACTGCTTGTACCACGTTAGTTATAACATAAAACGCCCATAATGATGCTCTAAACGGGGTGGAGTGACAACTTCTTTAGTGAAAAAACACATAATTTCTTTGTGCAAATTATATTGTTTTACACAAACACACATTTAAAATAAAATCCAATATTAGTTTTGGTAAAAACATGCACTCATTTTCCATATTAATTGAAATATACTGTATGTAAATGGCACATATAGGACCTATGTTTGCTTTACTACTATTATTGAGAAGTTGAACATTACATATTCTATCATAAAATCACTTACAAAAGCTAACACTGTTCTAATATCATATATAAATCATATAAATAAATAATGAGGCTTTTTATTATAAATATACTTTAATATGATTTTAATTACTTTAATAATAATATTAATGATGATGATGATGATAATCATCATTATTATTATTATTATTATTATTATTATTATTATTATTATTATTTAGTAAGATATTGTTTATTTTTCAATTTTTTTTAAAGTCTACTTTTACAATTTGACACATGTAAACCACAGCAGAAAGTTCTAACCAACAAACCCATGTCATATACAGAACAGATACTTAATAAATAACCTACTATAAATTAAAAAATTTTACGTATGCTATGTTTTTTGTTTTCACAAGTTTTGGAGACGTAACATAAATTCCGCTTTTAAATAATTCTGCTTTCGCCATGAGGCTTTGTTCAAAATGAAATCAATGTTTTCAAAGTGCACTGCAAAGGGAGCACAATTGTAAACATAAAGATCGCCAAAACTGAACTATAAAAAAACTTTGAAAGCAAATTACACCTAAGAGAGATGACTTTAATGCTTTAATAGGGGGGATAAGTTGGAATAGAACACAGTCAGGAACTATGTTTCTAACTACAGCTCCAGAGGTGTAGTTTCAAGTGCTCAAGTTTGTGACGCAGCTTGCGAATGTTCGTTGGAGTGATGGATTTGGGAAATGGCAAATCAACAAACTTGCGACCTTAGTTGGCTAACAATGGTTTTGGAAAACGCACCCCAGGGCTGTAGTTGACACTATGAAATCTGCTGAATATTTAGTTGATTTGTGAATGAAAATGTTACTCCACATGCGTTCTTTTCCTTTAATGTTTAAATGGATGATTGTGAAAACAAAACGAGTATAGTAAATGTCCAATAACAGTGCATACTGTATATGTCTTGCTTTACTGTTTCCTGTATAATATTTGTAAGTAATTTTGGCTGCCAATGCTGCCATCACTTATTCACAATATGTGGGTCTTAACCCTTAAGATTTCTGTTCATTTTCAGAACTCAAACGAAGATATTTTAATCAAATCCGAAATTTCTAAAACTTCTTTTGAAGTCTAACCAAATTTGACACTTCAAAATGTTCATTTACATCAGGGGTGACCAAACTCAGTCCTGGAGGTCTGGTGTCCTGCTGAGTTTGGCTCCAACTTGCTCCAACACACCTGCCAGGAAGCTTCTAGTATATCTAGTAAGAGCTTGATTAGCTGCTTCAGGTGTGCTTAATTAGGGTTGGAGCTAAACTCTAAAGGCCCGTGCACACAGAGACGTTTTTTGCTTGTGTTTTCCGTCGACGTTTAATGCTTCGTGACTAAATAAAGAGCATCAATGTGATTGTGCACACCAACGCGCAAAACAGCAGGCGTAAAAGCGTCATTTAAAAAAAACACCTCATGCTCATTTTTTTGTTTTGACGCGATGTGTCAAAACCTTCTCCACCAATCAGATTGGCACTTTTGTTCACATGCACGGAGCTGCTGAACCTACAGTAAACAGCACTTGGAGGCGCTCAAGCGCAAAACTGTCAATGCGAGCGCACATTGAAGAAGATGCCCAGAGGCGATATGAACGTAGAGCTGCTTATTGCACTGGTGAACAATAATCATTTCTTCATCGCTAGAGTTGGAGCTGCTACTTGAACCATCCATAACAACAAGCGTGTCAACTTTGTCTTCTTCTACTGTGTTACAAGCGGATGTCAGAAGCTTACAGTTGTGTAGCGCCATCTAACGTCAAGGAGTGATTTTGCATACTCTTCTGCTTGATGCCTGTGAAAATCACTTGGGTTTGAATCCGGAAAAATGTCTTGAAAAATGCTGACGATAAACGCAAACAAAAAGCGTCCCAGTGTGTACGAGCCTTAAAGGCCCGTGCACATCGGAACGTTTTTTGCTCACATTTTCCGTCGACGTTTAACGCCTCGTGACTAAATAAAGTGCGCCAATGTGATTGTGCACACCAACGTGCAAAACGGCAGGCGCAAAAGAGTCATTTAAAAAAAAAAAACGCCTCATGCTCGTTTTTTTGTTTTGACGCGCCGCTTTCTCTTCTTCTTCTCTGTTACAAGCGAGTGTCAGAAGCTTAAAGTTGTGTAGCGCCATCTAATGTCAAGGAGTGATTTTGCATACTCTTCTGGTCAACGCCAATGAAAATCGCTTGGGTTTGAACGTCTCGGAAAACGCTGACGATAAACGCAAACGAAAAGCGTCCCAGTGTGTACGAGCCTTAAGGCTGCGTCTGAAACCGCCTACTACTCAGTAGGTACTAGTAGGTTAGAAAAGTATGTTCTATAAAGTATGAATGTGAGAAGTATGAATGGAATTCGGACGCACTACATCTGCCATTTTGTCATGGTCTTGTGACCTATCTGCGTCAGTTGCGTTGCTTCACTCCCATTTATGAATTTTTTCGTGGGGCATCATCGAATAACGCAGCGTGCATAGAATGTGCACTTCAGAATCTCACCGAAAGTAATAAGTCATCCAGGTATTTCTCGCATACTGATTTTTGAATTCTATGAATTCGGACATACTACTCGGCTTGCATACTGATTTTAGCGTACTATATAGTATGGAAATATGCGGTTTCAGACGCAGCATAAATTTACATAAATCAAGCTGTTTAATTTGTGTCTTCTGTAGAGACACAATCACTTTTCACAATGAACAGATATAATCTTATTCACAACTAAACATTGATCTGTGAACATAATATGCACTGTTGATATGCAGTAGACACTTACAAGGACGCAAAAAAGATAAAAAAATATTTACTTGTGAATGAACAACAAATCTTGCACAATATTGTACAATCTTAGGTTATGTATAGTATATGTATAGTGTATGTCTATAGTTAGATTATGAGTCAGTAAGTTTAAATGTATAGGTTTAAAAATTGCTCTTATGTCCAGCGTTATTTCACCACTGGGAAACACCCATACACTCTCATTTACACACATACACTAATGACAATTTAGCTTACCCAATTCACCTATAGCGCATGTATTTGGACTTGTGAGGGAAACCAGAGCACTCGTAGGAAACCTTTTTGCTGTGAGGCGACATCGCTATCCACTGTGCCACCCGCTATAATGTAAAGCCTAAATGTAATATATTTTTTAAATAATGTGATTGTGGTACCAGTGGTCCTTCTTTAATCACAGGAGTTACGTTCTGAAAATAACCCGCAATAGGCAAAATTCACAAAGTAGTCAGCTTTATTATTTGCAATATATTATATTATGATGTTTTAAGGCTGTAAAACCCCTCAATACATACTTTATACACTTTTCTCAGACCAGCATTAACATTTTTCCTGCAGTCACTAATCCACAAAGCTAAAGCAGACTCTATCCTTACAATGGTTTTGTTGTGGACAGTTACAACAAAGTTATATTTTGTAATGGCTACTACAGCCGCGTAACTTCCATATTTAGTATGTCCAGAAGTTTAACATTTTGTACGATGGTTGGCATTTTTCTCTGACTTTTGGGTGCTATCAGAGGTACCTTAGAGTCACACTACTAGCTTTTCAAATCAATCCATAGATTTGCAATGATGTTTAAGTATGGCGACTGAAATGGCCTTTCTAGAACATTGTATCGTGTCTGAGCATGAATTCTTTGGTAGATCTGGAACTGTGCTTTGGGGCATTGTCCTGCTGAAACATCCAACCCTGTTGTAACTTAAGCCTCTTGACTGAATCCTGAACATTGTTTTTAAAAATCTGCTGATACTGGGTGGAATCCATGTTACAGCTGTTACAACCGGCTCAAAATTGTAACATTAGAGAGACAATACGGACCAGGTAAATTGAAAAGAGAAATAATTTATTAACAAAAGCATAAATAACAAAAGTATTTAAAGCAATCAAAGTCAGTATAGATGGAAGTCACTAGTGAAAGGGAAGTGCATGGTAGTGAACTGAGCTCATGATCCAAAACAAACTAAAATAAATCAAAAACGCCAGGCAGGGAGATCCAGCTAATCTAGCTTTTCTCTCATGTCAAATGTTGGATTCTTTATAGGCACCACATAATGGGTCTCAGGTGAGATGACCCACCCACCAATCTGCAATCATGCAGGATCTGCAAATCACAAAATACAACCACAACAAACAGGTCCCACACGGGACCTAACACAGCTTTGACAAGGTTTCCAGTACTTGTTCTTGCCACACACCCCCACAGCATGATGGACCCTCCACTGTATTTTACACCAGGGAGCAGGTTCGTCTGCTGAAATGCTGTTCATGCAAAGCGCCGGTGGTTGTGACCAAACAACTCAATCTTAGTTTCATCTGTCCACAGCATATTTTTCCAAAATGTTTCAGGCTTGTCCAGATGAGCCTTTGCACCTCAAACAACTCTGCTTGTTGGCAGAATGCAGAAAAAGCTTTTTCTGCATCACCCTTCCATTCAGCTGTTCTTTGTAAAGCGTGCGCAGGACTAAAAGATGTTCCTAGAGCTCTTTGGAGGTGGTCTGTGGTTTGTCTGTGACCATTCTAACTATTCAAAGGCTCTTTGCCTTTGCCTTTCAGATATTTTTCTTGCCCCACTACATCTTTCCTTCACAAGAACTTTTCATGTGGCCTTTCATGTTCTTACTTTATTTCTGACTGTGGAGATATAAACTTTAAAGGGCACCTATGGTGAAAAATCTACTTTTCAAGCTGTTTGGACAGACATATGTGTAACCACAGTGTATAGACCGTCATATTGGGGTGATATAAACACACCCAGTCCTTTTTTTTCTCAATTTAACAACATAAAAACGATGGACCAATTAGAGTGGTTTTGAGACCGACCGCAACTTGACATAGGAGTGCGGTCACTCCGCCCACCGAATTGATTGACAGCTGCATATTAACATGTGTCCATAGTAACGTTTATAATCATATCATCAAGACAGGACGTGCGCAAAACAACCGGGAATAAAAGACCTGTTCAGTTTGCTAGGATCATCAATCATCATCAAATGTGATTAAGAGTGAGTTTTACAAGTTTAAAATGTTTTAAAACAGTGCATGTGTGTAATGAATTACAGCGATTTACTTCAGCTTTACTTCATCACCACAGCCGCATGTCAGAACAATTATAAAAGAAGACGCTTCAATCCTGGTTTGTGAACGTTAAATCAGGTTTATTTTGTACATTAACGTAACAGATGTCCAAACAGCACTGGATATAAACTTGTCTCCTGTCACATTTGCGTGCAAAAAGAGTGCAAAGCTAAACACGCGCTGTCTGTGTGTGTGCATGTCTGCGCTCTGTGTGGGTGTGTGTGGTTGTGTGTGTGCATGAACTTTGTAACGACATTGTGTGTGACTCGTCGTTGCAGCTCCACAACAAATGCATCAAATACTCATTGGTAAAGGTCTTACTGTAGTATTTCTCACAAACGTTACGTGAGATCTTCTTCCTTTATGTCTGTCTGTTGTCTGAGGCAGCCGAGGGAGAAGATTATGGCACGCTGACAGGCACGTGGATACGGTGGGCATGAAGGACTAGCCTTAAAGGCACAGTACACAAAAACCGCAACCTGCTGCTCAAAGCTATAAATTAGTAACTTATACAAGGTATAATAAAAAGTTTGATGGGTGTTTTGAGCTGAAACTTTACAGACACATTCTGGAGACACAAAATACTTATATTAAATCTGGAAAAAGTGGTAACCTAGGTGCCCTTTAAATCTTTGTGTTAGCTTTTTGTATTCTTCTCCTAATTGATGTTGATGAATTATCCTACTTTTTATGTCATTAGGAAATTCTTTTGAGGTTCCCATGTTGCTACTTTCTGGTTCACAATAAGGAGAGGCACTACAAGCAGCTTTATATCAAATATCCATCGAATTTTTTTTTTTTTTACTTTTTAAGTATTCATATCATGACCAGTTGAACAAATTTGCAGCAACTAGATGCAAAATTTATGTATTTTACGCCAAAAAAAAAAAAAAAGGGATTTAATCCGTCAATGAAATGTTAGTGTTTAATTAGTGTTAAACATTGCATATATTTTCTTAACATAGACAATATGGCAACACGGGCAGACTGAGCAAACTTGAGCTTCAGCTCATCTACTGATCATCTACGGGATACATTTTTCATTAAAAAACTGGAAGATAGGAATTTTGTATCTTGTTTCTACAGCAGGGTCCTACGCAATTTTTTCATATGCTGCTTTTTAAAAACTGAAAGTGTCCTAAAGCTACTCATGTCACAGCCACTGAATATTTCGAATTAATTAAATATCATATAGGCTATAATGGATCATACATCTCAAATTAACAAAATCCAAACTGCTACACACCCCTGTTTTTTTTTTTTGTGCCCTTTAAATGGGAAAAGAATAGAATCTTCATTCTTTTACAGAAAATAGTACTATAGAATACAGTGTTGTCAGCACAAAAATAGTTATGTACACATTTAAAGCAAAATAACTCTCAACTTAAAAACATCAAAGTTAAAACAGATTTTTTTGTGAGGTTTTTAAACTTAAGATTTCATTTTTAATGAAGTTGTAATCTTGGCATTCTTATTTATTTTTGTGTTATTTATTTTTAGCAAAGGTTCCAAAGAAGGCTAAAAATAGAAAGTCCTACTGAAAATAATGGGAGAGCAAAGGGTGTGACTGTACAAAGTTTTTTTTTTTCTATTATATTTCAATAAAGACATCCCTGTAGTTCTGTGAACATCCCCTGCATTAAAAATCCTGTAAATATAAAGGTAAGCATGTAATGTTATTTAAAATGGAAAATGTCATGTGGTGCATAATGTTGTGTGTTATTTGGACACAATGTAATACATGTAGCAACTGAAGAGGTCCGGGGTAAAGGAAAAATGATGACAATGACAGTGAATGATGAGCTTAAGTTTAAGGATGTTGCTAAAGTTTGTTGTATTATTTCCTAACTACGATCGGCTTGTCAATCCCTTTAATTATTTTGTGAAAACCAAAGTATTCCCAAACCCTTAGCTTTATGTTGTCTGACGCCTTGTGATATTTGCCCTCTTTATTGCCTTCTATGTTGCTGTTTTTTTTTTTTTTTTTTATCCAAAACACAACAAACAGGCTGTTGTAAGGGTGCAGCTGATATTCATGCAAGTGATGTAATACTGAATTAGTTTTGACATTATGCATTGACATATAATTAAAAAAATTGTTCATTTCTTATATATGAAATTGATTATTGACAAAGACAAACGATTCACTATTTAAGTTTCACGTTTCAAAATCGATGCATATGGATCGGAAGGATTTGTAATCGATGCATCGAGAAAGTGAATGATTGTTACACCCCTAGTAGTATGCGAATAAATGTAATGTAAAATGAGGTTCAAACTCACATTGGTAGCATTTAACACTGAATAAAGCACATAATCAGTACATGAGGTAATCAAGGCAAGTTTAGGCAAGGCAAGTTTATTTATATAGCACAAAATATGTTTTAAAGGATGAAAAAGATAATAGTGTGATCTGTCAGATGTAGCGCAGTGCTCGTTCAGTAAAGGCATGGCTAAACATGTGTTTTAAGTCTTAATTTGAATGTATCTAATGTTGGAGCACATCTGATCATTTTAAACATGCATGAACATACAGTAGTAGCTGAAGGCTGATTCGCCCTGCTTTGTCTGAACTCTTAGAATTTATAATTTACTTGATACTAATGATCTGAGTGTCCTGTTACGTTTGTATTCAGTGAGCATATCTGCAATGTATTAACGTCCTAGGCCATTTAGTGATTTATAGACAAGTATTAATACTTTATAATCTATTCTAAATGTAACTGGAAGCCAGTGTAAAGACCCAAGGACAGGTGTGTGATGTGCTCTGATTTTCTGGTTTTGGTAAGAATCCTGACAGCAGCGTTCAGGATGAGCTGCAACTTACTGATTGTCTTTTTGGGAAGACCAGTGAGGAGTCCATTACAGTAATCCACCCTGCTGGTGATACAAGTGTGAACTACTGTAGTCCTCAACTTAGTGAGAACTTAGGCCCTGTTTACACTAAAATGTTTTAGTTTTAAAACGGCGTTTTAGAATGAAACGATATACGTCCACACTGGCGTTTCACCCAGCATTTCTAAACAGCTCTTTTTTTAGAACTGCTGAAAACCCACATCAAATGACCACACACATACTCTGGCATGTGCTGCAGCGTATGCGCACGTCTGAACTGCCGGCAGTCAGCACGTGCTGAGAGCACACCTCCCCAGGTGAGAGTAGTGCTGGTCGGACAGTTCATCAAGGATCTTCCGCTGGATTTCATCTCACTATAGTTGTCAAACATGATGTTTAATCCATCTTGTCTCGATCTAATGGTCTTTTGAATCTTTTAGTTGTTCTCAGGTAACACGTTTTATTATCTTATGTAACCACGTACACTGATTCTGCATATTGACTGATTACTTGCTTTTAATCCTATGTTGTATAAACTTATTGTATGTTATATTTTTATAATGGCCATTACTAATTATTGAAACTAATATTCATCAAAAGAGACATAGTATGTTTAATTTTGAAAAAAAAAATCTGAAAAAAAAAAATGAAAGAAGGCAGTTATGTTTTTTTTTTAAGCATGACGGTAAAACACGAACACAGTTATAAATGTATTGTGTTTTGCATTTAATAAAAGTAGATTAAATCATCCCAGTAAACACTGGTTATGTAAACAAGGTAAATGTAACCATACTTTTTAGCGAGTAATCAGAATTATGAAAGTTGCATGTAAACAGAATTGCTGATGTCTCCTTGTGTCGTGTAAACATCTTACAGCAATTTAGTCCCTACTCTGATTATTGGAAAATTATTGGATTATTTTCAGGTGAGTTTAAATGCTTAACTGTAGTTATTGTGTGTTGACATTTGAGATGAAGTAGTCCAAAATGAAATACATAAATTAATGTTCCCTTTCTACAACTGTAACATTTGCATCTGGAAAGACACTGAACATGATTATTAACTTACCGGTGTTTTATTGTACTTTTGTCTCCAAGAATTCTGTTCTGCAATAGTAAAGCATGTGCTAAACATCTTATCTTCTGTCGTCATATTATCCAAGATCTTAGTAACTTTAGTCCTGAGGATCTACCGCTCAACACATTTTGTAGGCTTCCCACGTTTAAAAACATGATTCATATCTTTAGCTTAGAGAGCTCCATGAACCGGACCATCAGTCAGAATAGACAGACAGACAGACAAACAAAATGTGCAGAGCAGTGGGTTCTCAGGAGTGGAGAACCACAGATCTGAGACACATTGCAAATGAGCAACATTCATTCCTGTTCAGAGAAATTGTCATGATCACCAGCAATCACAGCCAGAGATCGCTGGTAAACACACACACATTCACATGAACTACAAATCCACCATGTTCATGGACTACATACTCAGTCATGCCACACACACTCACCTGCTCCAAGTCTCGTTTGATTACACTCACAGCTGAAGCTGCTTTTGCACTGATTACTTGGACTATAAGAACACCTCTCAAAGACACTGTTGTTGCTGAGTCTTGCGAACCTAACAAGTGAACATTACGACGCGTTTCTCCTTGCCTTGCCCTCTGTGTTTTAGACCTTTGCTTTGTTTTGTTTGTTATGCCCTGTATCCCGCCTACCTTGTGACCTTCTGCCTGCTATTATGACTACGACTCTGGATTACCCATATACATCTGTTTGTTCCTGTTTTGACCACTGCTTGTTTGACCACTCTACTAATAAAGACCTGCATAGGATCCTCACTCCGTAGAAGCGTCTAATCCTTGTTACAGAAATGAACAAGAGAAGACTGGGAATAATAGGATTTTTTGTCAGATATATTTTATAATTTTAATTTAATACTGAATACAGACATTTTTTTAATTATTGGCATTAATAATTAATTTTTATTTGATAATAAAGAGTCTTTTGAACTGTCTTCTTCAGAGTGCTGGCAAGCTTCATAATGGGCCTCTTCAATTTGTATGAAGATCTTTACTTCACATATTTGGAGATCAACCCACTTGGTATGTGCTGTTGTCTTTATTTAAATATAAGTTTTATAAAAGATTACTGAATTTTGCAAAATTGAGCATTGTATATAAATCACAGGAATGTCATAAGCAGATGAATGCAGTAATCAATAAGAGGAGTTTACGGCACTGAAAAAGTCTTGTATAATGCCAATCTAGCAATTATTATTTTTTTTTTCTTCCCCAGAAATGTTTAGCAAACGTGTACTACCTCATGATTTGCTTTTGGTATGGGAGGAGTCATGGTGTTAGGTGTGCCAAGTGTTTATCAGCCTAATAGTCTGGGGCAAGAAGCTTTCTTTCAGTCGGCTGGTGTGTTATCAGATGCTGCCGAACCATGTAGCAGAGAAAACAGTCCATGTGAGATCCTCACTGGTGTCCTGTTGATTGTGATGGGAGTGTGTTCTCTTTTCTCTCTCCTGAAATCTACCACCAGCTCCTTGGTTTTGCTGATGTTGAGTGAGAGGTGGTTTTCCTGACACTGCGTCAGAGTGTGCACCTCCTTTCTGTAAGCCGTCTCATCATTGTCAGTGATTAGTCCCACCACAGTTGTGCTGCAAATTTAACAATGACATTGGATCGGTGTCTGTATGTACAGTCGTGTGTGTACAAGGAGTACAGGAGTGGACTGAGAACACAGCCCTGTGGAGCACTAGTGTTGAGTATCAGTGTAGATGAAGTAATGTGCATAGAGTGGAGGAACTATGACGTCACCTTGTAGGCGAATCGGCTGCTAGCATAAAACTGGTTCCCTTGATAAAATCTCTATAGGATTTTCCCATAGGCTTTTCGAAGATTGCAAATAATAAGCTCTGTGTTCAAACACTGTTCATTAAACTTACACGTTTTGTCCAGCCTCATTATCCAATCCTCACATGAAAATACAACTTTTAGCACTTTTGGATCTTAAATGCATACGCAAAAACTGAAAAGCTAACATTAGGCTATAAACGGACTACAGCCTTCGGGGCGCTCGCTTGTGACGTCAGCACCACCCTGCTACAGACAACTCTTCAAGCTTATTTTTAAAAATATGATCCATGACAAAGGTTTACTCTCTCGGTTTATTATATTATAATCCACGCTATAATATTATAAACAAATATATACGCAAAACCACTTAGACCTATGTACCTTTTGGATATTTTTTACGGGGGAAATACATTTTGTTTTGCTTTACGGTTGTAAAAGTTTTAAAACTGTATGTGTAAATGTGCCTACATAGTATTATCATAAGACATATTTAAATAAGTGTATTCCTCGCGTGCATGCAGCCCGCTTACCTTAGTAACAGACGACAGAAATTAGGAGATGAGGCGTGAGGGACAAGTCTAATGTTATATGCCTGCAAGTTCCATCATGGACACAGAACAACATTCAATATTCTTTTTTGTCACCGAGTACAGCGAAAAGCAGCCCATACAGTCACATATGCTATACATTTTAAGAAGGAGTGTAAATATTGCAGTTATGACAGAGTTAAATGTGTTCAGACGAAGAAAAAAACGACGAAAAATCAATTGATCACGTTAAAATGACAGTTAATATGTATGTATTTTTACACATTTATCACATGTTTGCGTTACTGAGAGCAGGAAAGAGACCGGCTGCACTGGTATGCAGTATGCCCATAAAATCGTTTAATTAAAGTAAAGGATCAGCAAATTAATCTGTCTTAGCAGTCTTTACAAGTGAAGGCATTATCTACACACAATATGAATTCCCAATTAGAAAAATACTACAAAATATAAAAAACTACTAATGAAAATACTTTATTCACAGACAAATCCAAATGCCCAACACAAGCGAGCTGCGCTCCAGACCAGTTCAGCTTGATGACGTATAATGTCTCCGACACAGCCTGTAGTCCCGTTTGGCACATTGATAGCAACCGTCTTTTTAAAGAAGCGTAAGCCATTTAAAAAATCAAGAGTGTGATGTGACTAATGTGTTTTATGTCGTAGAATAAAGCGTGAAAGTATCTTGAGTTTGTATTAGCCACAGACCTTATTTAAGCGATTTAACTGAAATCCCGTTGAAAAAACCCATTGACTTTGAGACGAGGGAACCGGAACTGCTAAAATACTAACTTGCTTCCGGGTTTTTGCATACAAATTGACGTCATAGTTCCCCCACTCTATTCTGACCATTTGGCATCTGCTTGACAGGAAGTTCAGTATCCAGTTGCACAGAGAGCTGTTTTTAGGCCCAGAGCCTTGAGCTTCACAACCAGCTTGGCAGGCACTATGGTGTTAAATGTTGAGCTGTAATCACAAACAAACAAACTAGCATATGTGTTTTCATTTTCAGGTGAGACAGAGCAGTGTGCAAGGTGAATTGTCAGTGCGGCAGTCAGGCCTTTGTGTGTTTGTGTGAGTGAGCATCAATTTTCTATATTACATTTGTTCTCTATTACCAAGTCCTCATTTCTGTTTGGTACTTTTCAGATTTATGCCAGATTTATTTATTTATTTTTTGACCAATTAAAAAAAACTCCATTACCCATTCAATGTCAAATACCAGAAATATATATAAAAAAAACATACCTTCAGAACAACTGAATCAAGTTCAAGAGGGGCATCACAGTGGCACAGTGCACGATCGCCTCACAGCAAGAAGGTCACTGGTTCAAGCCCCAGCTGGGTCAGTTGGCATTTCTGTGTGGAGTTTGCATGTTCTCTCCGTGTTCCCCCGGGGTTTCCTCCGGGTGCTCCTGTTTCCCCCACAGTTCAAAGACATGCGGTATAGGTGAATTGAATAAACTAAATTGGCCATAGTGTATGTGTGTGAATGCAAGAGTGTATGGGTGGTTCCCAGTGTTCGGTTGTGGATGGAAGGGCATCCGCTGCATAAAACATATGCTGAATAAGTTGGTGGTTCATTGCACTGTGGTGACCTCTGATTAATAAAGGGACTAAGCCGAAAAGAAAATGAATGAATGTGTTTCAAGATTAGTTGCATGGGTTTATTACAACAGTAACTTATGACAGAATTTTTATATTTAGCTGAAATGACCATCTAAAAGTATTATAAATGGATTTTATTAGAGGTCACGTGTATGGCTAGTCTTCTATGGAGAGGCTGCAGGACAAACGTCTTTGGTGCTTCTCTGCTTTTTTAATGCAAATTTAAGATTTTGTTGCACCCCTTTATTTACAAAGACAATTACCTTGGTTTTCCACATGGTGTATATTGTTGTTGTAGTCTTCACATTGCTCAAAATAACTAAATCTTAAAGGGTGGTGTTCAAAGACGAGAAAATTGAAGGGGGAAAAATTAAGGTATTCCAGAATGCTAACCATATGCCGTTTTTTGTATCCATACTTGCAGTGGTCACTAAGGATGGAGTTTATGTCTTGGATATGGCAGCCAAAATTGATTGTGCAGCAGAGTACATCTGCAAACCCAAGTGGGGTGATGTGGAGTTTCCGCCTCCATTTGGCAGAGAAGCTTATCCTGAGGTACAAGAGAAAATAAGGACATGCCATCACACATAATTGTCTCTGAGAGTGTTTCATGTCTCATAATGTTGTAATTATTCCAGGAAGCGTACATTGCAGATCTGGATTCTAAGAGTGGTGCTAGCCTGAAACTCACTGTGCTGAACCCCAGTGGACGCATCTGGACCATGGTAGCTGGCGGTGGTGCATCTGTGGTGTACAGGTTCTGTTTGCCAGAATTCTTATACAAGCCCAAGTCAGAAAAAGTTGGGACAGTATGGAAAACGCAAATAAAAAAAAAAATAAAGTAGTGATTTCTAAATTTACTTTAACTTGTATTTCATTGCAGACAATACAACAAACATTATTGAATGTGTTCTTCATGGTTTTTATATATTTTTTCCCCAAATAAACATGTATTTTAATTTTGGTTCTTGCAAGACTTTTAAAAAAAGTTGGGAAAGTAAAGCATTTACCACTTTCTTAATGCTGCCATTTCTTTTCACAACAATTAAAATATGTTTAGGGACTGAAGACACTAAGTGGTGAAGTGTTTCATGTGTAGTTTTGTACCATTCTTACTGCAAACAAGTCTAAAGATAGAAAACAGTACTCCTGGAGACAGGTCAGGACTGCAGGCAGGCCAGTCAAGTACCAGTGTCCCCTTCCTCCGCAGCCAGGGCTTTATAATGTGTGGAGAATGTCATTTTGCATTGTCTTGTTGAAATATCCATGGGCGTCCCTGGAAAAGAAGGCAGCATATTGTACTCCAAAATCTTTATGTACTTTTCAGCATTAATGGTGCCATCACAGAAGTGCAAGCTACCTTTGCCAAGGACCCCTTTTACCCAGGACCATCACAGACCCTGGCTTTTTGACTTGTTGCTGGTAACAGTCTAGATGATCCTTTTCTTATTTGGTCTAGAAACACACGGCTTACATTTCTTCCAAAAAAATTAGCTGAAATACTCTTTCATCTGACCACAGTACGTTTCCACTGTGTGATGGTCCATCCCAGATGCCTTCAAGCCCAGAGAAGTTGAAGGTGCTTCTGGACACTGTTAACATAGGGCTTTATTTTGGCACAGTACAGTTTTCACTGACATTTGTGGATGTAACTACATACTGTGACAAAGGTTTGACAAAGTAGTTCTGAACCCATGTGGTGATAATCGATTATATATGAATGACGATATCACGGTAGTTCAGCTTAGGCTTGTGCCCTTTTCCTTTAAGCACTGAAATTCCTTCAGATTCCTTGAATCTTTTAATTATGCTATGCACTGTTGAAGGTGAAATATCTAAATGTTTCCCTATTTTTCTTAGAGGAACATTGTTTTTAAACTTTTTAATACTTTTCTCACATATTTGTTGGCAAACTAATGACACTCGGTCGATCTTTGCTCCATCAGGACGAGACCTTTCTTGCATGCTGCTTTTGTACCAAATCATAATTACAATCACCTGTTGATGTCAGGGACAGAATGAAGAACAAAAAAAAAAAAAAAAAATGTAGGCTAGTTCAACAGAATTTGTTTCTCAAAAAAGGCAAAATAAGGCAGTCTCTCGTTTAGCAAAGCACGCAGAGCTGGGTCTTCAAAAAGAACTCAAAAAGGCCACCATTCAGGCCGAGAGAGAGAGGGAGAGAAAGGCGGGTGGCTGGATCCGTCTGCCCACCACTGCGATGCGGAGAACGTCCGACTCCCAGGCGCTGATGGTCAGAGCACAGTCACAAATGAGTGCACATACGGTGTATAACAACGGACTAGACAAGACTGGACTGGACAGAGAGATGCGGATAGTTCAGAGGTAGATGTACTGAGAACAATGCACGGAACAACAATAAGCTGACAACAGAAGGAGTGACGGGAAAAGATATAGGAATGCCAATAAGGGTAAAGCGAGAACAGGTGACTGGTGATCAGCGCTCGCGCTGATTGAAAGAGCTAACAGCTGAGAGCAGGACACAGAGGAAAGACTTAATGATCAAACCAGGTTCATGACAGTTGACATCACCTGTTTCAAATTACATCATTTAACCAATTTAGCTGATTACTAGCCCTAAATTACTCCTGTCCCAACTTTTTTTTTAAATGTGTTGCAAGAACCAAAATTGAAATACGTTTTCAAACACAAAAAAAACATCAGGACCACATTAAAAAATGTTTGTTGTATTGTCTGCAGTGAAATACAATTTAAGTAAATTTAGAAATTACTACTAGTTTTTTTATTTATGTGTTCCATACAGTCCCAACTTTTTCTGATTTGGGCTTGTACATAGTTAAACATAGGATGAGTGTGGGTATGCACTTTCGAAAGGGTGTATTATTTTATAGTGTAGAAAGGCATAATAAAACATTAATGAATTTTAAAATAGTTTTATAATTAATTTATTTTTTCCATTACAAGGAAAACAGAGCAAACACTCCTGGTCACTTTAAATTAGCCACAATGACATATAAGTTGTTTGACTGTCCTCACCCTCATTGAAACATAAATACTGATTGATCAGAGTTAGAACATGCTGTGATTGGTTTGCGGTCTAAATCTGGCCAAATCAAATGGTGGGTTGAGTGTTGCTACAGTATTTGTGGGTATTATTCATCTTTTATGCATCTTGACTGATTATGCATCAGTGTCCAGAAATCCACAACAGGGCAGGAAGAGATCCACCAATATGAACTAAGCAATCCATAAACTAATACCAGAAAAAGTTGTGTTTGTTACAAAAACAAATATATGTAGATATTTTTTTTTTATTTGTTTTATTCCTATTCAAGTCTTATTTAATTTTTTTTGTGAATGTAATTTATTTTTGTGAAAACTCCTGCATATATTAAAGCATCTTATTCTGTTTATTTATGAATATGTTTAATTTTTGTAAATTGGTCAATCTTTATTTGTTTGACCATAATGTATTTATTTGTAATATTAGCACAAAACCACAGAATAATCACATTTTGTGAACTGATTTAATTTTTATACTACATTGATCTGCGAACATAAACAGAATAGTGTTTGGAAAAAATAACAAAAATAACAAACGTGACCTCATTGTATTTTTTTTAGTGACACCATATGTGATCTGGGTGGAGTAGATGAGTTGGCCAACTATGGTGAATACTCTGGAGCTCCCAGCGAGCAGCAGATGTATGATTATGCCAAGACTATCCTTTCACTAATGACTCGTGAAAAACACCCTGATGGTGAGATTAATTCATTCATATTCTAGACTGTCACATCATATTTAGAAAATGTATACAACCCCAATCAGAGAAATTTAAGACAGTATGGAAAACTCAATTGAAAAAGAAAGTGATTTCTAAATTTACTTTGACCTGTATTTCTTTGCAGACAATACAACAGTGCATTATTTAATGTGTTGCTCATGATTCTTTAATATTTTCTTAAATACGTATTCCAATTTTGGTTCTTGAAACACATTTAAAAAAAGTTAGAACAGTAAAGCGTTTACTACCTTGTAATGTTGCCATTCCTTTTCACAACAATAAAATATGTTTAGGGACTGAAGACACAAAGTGATGAAGTGTTTCAGGTGTAATTTTGTCCCATTCCTCCTGCAAAACAAGTCGTAAGGTAGGCAACAGAACGAGATCTTCGTTGTCACATTTTGTGCTTCTAAATGCGCCACACATTCTCATTTGGAGACCGCTTAGGACTGCAGGCAGGGCAATCAAGTACACGTATCCCCTTCCTCCACAGTGAGCACTTTGTAATGTGTGCAGATTGTGGCATTGCATTGGTTTGTTGAAATATGCAGGGGGGTCCCTGGAAAAGAAGGCAGCATATTTTGCTCCAAAGTCTCTGTAAACTTCAGCATTAAAAGTGCAAGTTACCTTTGTCAAGGCCACTGACACAACCCTATACCATGACAGAATCTGTTTTTTTTTTTGGACTTGTTGCTGGTAACAGTCTGGACAGTTATTTTCTTCATTGGTCCAGAGCACATGGCATCCAGAGCCCAGGGAAGTCAACATGCTTCTAGCACTTCTGGCACAGTAAAGTTTTAACTGGCATTTGTGGATGTAACTACATATTGTGGTACTTGAAAAAGCTTTACCAAAGTTGTCCTGAGCACATGTGGTGATATCGCTTATAGATGAATAGCAATTCTTAATGCAGTGCTGCCTGAGGGATCGGAGATCATGGTAATTCAGCTAAGGCTTGTGCTTTACACACTGAAATTCCTCCAGATTCCTTAAATTGTTTAATGATGTTATGCATTGTTGAAGATGAAATATCCAAATGTCTTCCTATCTTTCTTTGAGGAACATTGTTTTTAAATGTTTCAATAATTTTCTCACATCCTTGTTGGCAAACTAGCAATCCTCAGCCCATCTGTGCTCCTAAAGGACTAGACCTTTCTTGGATGCTGCTTTTGTACTAAATCATAATTACAATCACCTGTTGAGATTACCTGGTTCAAATCACATCATTATTTGACCAATTTACCTGATGACTGGCCCTAAATTGCTCCTGTCCCAGCTTTTTTTAAAATGTGTTTCAAGAACCAAAATTGGAATATGTGTTTATTTTGAAAAAAAAAAAAAGATTCAACTATAAAAACCATAAGTAACACATGAAATAATGTTTATTGTACTGTCTGCAATAAAATACAATTCAAAGTACATTTAGAAATCAGTCCTTTCTTTTTTTTTATTTGCCTTTACCATACTGGCCCAACTTTTTCTGATTTGGGGTTGTATTTTTCTCACATATTGGAGTAAAGACTTTATTAGTAATTATGATTAAAAATGTAGCCTGAAAAATATAGAAATATCAGAGATGTGAAAATCTCAGAATAAATAGATTGCTTACAAATACCTATTTATTTAATAGCCTGCAACTACATTAGTACTTTAGTTCTCATCTTCTTAAAGGGAAAGTTCATCCAGAAATGAAATTTATCTTCCGCTTTACGCCTTTACTCTAAACTTCACAGCTTTTTGAGGTTTATGTTTCCTTATTCTCTTGAACACAAAAAAAAGATATTTTGAAGAAAGCTGAAAACCTGTAACTATTGTAACTACTGTTCTAACAGAAAAACAGTTACTATAGAAAACAATGTTTACGGATTTCCATCTTTCTTCAAAATATCTTCTTTTGTGTTTAACAGAAGAAAAAGTTCGGGTGAGTAAATGATGACAGAATTTTCATTTTTGGGTGAACTATCCCTTTAACTAATGAGAAATCCGCAAAATTTCAGGAGCTGGTGTAATCTTTAGGTATGATAGGTATCACCAGGTAGAAACAAAAATAAATGCAGAATAATTAGTGAATATTTTTGATGGACTTTCAGCAGTGAAAATTAAACCACACTAAACTGAACTTAAACTCTGAAAACTGGGCTGACACTGTTTCAAATTACTATAATATTCTATGTGGAGCTGCTTTGACTCAATCTACATTGTAAAAGCACCATAGGAATAAAGATTAATTGAATTGAATTGAATTGAATTGAATTGAATTGAATTGAATTGAATTGAATTGAAATGAATTGAATTGTTGGCTAAGAAGGATTGTTTGTTGTTGCTAATGTTGTCTGGATTATTTTGAATTCAATTTTAACAACTTTCTCTTCCTGACAAACTAATTCATAATTTTGAATTGATTTTGCCAGTTATTATATTAAGAGAGTAATAGTGCCATTTTTGCAATTTCCCCCCAATCCAATCTTTTCTCTTCAGGAAAGGTGTTGATTATTGGCGGAAGTATTGCTAACTTCACAAATGTAGCAGCTACTTTTAAGGTTAGACTACACTGCTTGATATCATCTTGACATATTCACAAGTTTTAGAGCACATAATTTTTCTTTACACCATGTTTGCTTCAAACTCATCAGGGTATTGTGAGAGCTATCAAAGACTACCAGGAGCCTCTAAAAGAACATGAGGTTACTATCTTTGTGCGCCGAGGAGGTCCAAACTACCAGGAAGGATTGAGAGTGATGGGGGAAGTTGGTAAGTATTTTTGTTTCGAGTTTTTTGGGTGCACAATAAAATGATCAAAAATGCTCAAATGCACGCACATCAATCTGAATGTGTGCTCAGCCAAATAACAAATATTCATAAGGGAGGCAACACCAAAGCTCACCATCAGAAAAGCCGGCGTGCTCAAAATGTCATATGCTTCGTGATAGCTTTTTTAAGTTAAAAAATAATTTATATAATTTATATAAATAATTTAGAGCTTTGGTTTTGCCGCCCTTTATTTAATTTAAACACTTTTCTTTAACCCATACCATATCACATTCAGTATATAGGTTGTATGAATATTGACACAAAAATCAGCTTATTGTTTTTCTTTGGCAATATTGTAGCAGGAAAATCCATTATTGCTTGTAATTGGTATGTTTCGGTATGTTAGTGCACACACTAATTCAATAATACATATGCTCATATTGCTCAAATTTGAAAATAAAAAGAACCCTAATAAACTTGCACCTACTCTGTTTTTCTTATATGTAGTATTAAATGTGTTCTGCAGTTTGATTAATCAAAATAAATAAATCAATAAAGAAGTATTATTAAAGAAGTGTATATAATAATTCATTCATTCATTTTCTTGTCGGCTTTGTCCCTTGCGGGGTCGCCACTGTATATAATAATTATTTTTTTTATTGTTATGTGTAATTAAAATAATATATGGGAGAAACAAAATGTTAATAAAATGTTGAGTTGGCTGACGAGTCAACTGGGGGTAGAGGGTGGGGGTGCGATGTCATGAATTACTGGAATTTTCTGGGAGAAATAACAAAATGGGAGGGTGATACACACTCACCAGCCACTTTATTAGGTACACCTTACTAGTACCAGGTTGGACTACCCTTTTGCCTTTAGAACCGCCCTAATCTTTTGTGGTACAGATTCAACAAGGTACTGGAAATATTCCTCAGAGATGTTGTTCCATATTGACATGATAGCATCACGCAGTTGCTACAGATTTGTCAGCTGCACATCCATGATGCGAATCTCCCGTTCTATCACATCCCAAAGGTGCTCTATTAGATTGAGATCTGGTGACTGTGGCGGTCATTGGAGTACAGTGAACTTATTGTCATGTTCAAGAAACCAGCCTGAGATGATTCGTGCTTTATGACATGGTGCGTTATCCTGCTGGAAGTAGCCATCAGAAGATGGGTACACTGTGGTCATAAAGGGATGGACATGGTCATCAGCAATATTCAGGTAGCCTGTGGTGTTGACACGATGCCCAGTTGGTACTAATGGGCCCAAAGTGTGCCAAGAAAATATCCCCCACACCATTACACCACCACCAGCCTAAACCGCTGATACAAGGCAGGATGAATCCATGCTTTCATGTTGTTGACGCCAAATTCTTACACTACCATCTGCATGTCACAGCAGAAATTGAGACCAAGCTACGTTTTTCCAGTCTTCTATTGTCCAATTTTGCTGAGCCTGTGCAAATTGTATTCTCAGTTTCCTGTTCTTAGCTAACAGGAGTGGCACCCGGTGTGGTCTTTTGCTGCTGTAGCCCATCCGCCTCAAGGTTTGATGTGTTGTGCATTCAGAAATGCTCTTCTGCATACCTCAATTGTAATGAGTGGTTATTTGAGTTACTGTTGCCTTCTATCAGCTGGAACCAGTCTGGCCATTCTCCTCTGACCTCTGGCACCAACAAGGCATTTGCGCCCACAGAACTGCCGCTCAATGGATATTTTCTCTTTTTCAGGCCATTCTCTGGAAACCTTAGAGATGGTTTGCATGAAAATCCTAGTAGACCAGCAGTTTCTGAAATACTCAGACCAGCCCGTCTGGCACCAACAACCATGCCATGTTCAAAGTCACTTAAATCACCTTTCTTCCCCATTCTGATGCTCGGTTAAAACTGCAGTAGATCGTCTTAACCATGTCTACATGCCTAAATGCATTGAGTTGCTGCCATGTGGTTGGCTGTTTAGAAATTTGCGTTAATGAGCAGTTGGACAGGTGTACCTAATAAAGTGGCTGGTGAGTGTGTATATATAAAGGTATAATATATAAGACAACAGTGCTGCACCGATTACATATTTTGTGTAATTACAGTGCAGTTGTTGTGATTTATTGATAGCCGCTGGCAAGTAACTGGCAAGTAACACTATTTCTAATACTGGACGATGATTTTAAATCTCATTTGTCTCAGGGCAAGTGTTAAATTTAGACCATGAGTGTATGGTTTTGTAGGTATAAATAACATATGCCAGAAAGGATAAGTGTTACCTTGCTAGCATGAAAGTAATTATATATCATACACAAATAATCTTATTTTCTGAATCTTTTTGTTACTTTGTTTCCTTTTTGTTGCAATAGGAAAGGCTACTGGTATTCCCATTCATGTCTTTGGCACAGAAACACACATGACTGCTATTGTTGGCATGGCACTGGGTCATCGACCAATTCCCAATCACCCTCCAGTGGCAGCACACACTGCCAGTTTCCTGTTGAACAGCGGTGCTAGTGCTGCTGTAAGTGTGTTTTTTTGTGGTTTACTCCCAAATGTTGTTAACTTTCAATACAAGTTCTTTCTATATAGTTATTTGTAAGACATGTCAGAAATTGATGCCTTTTTAGGCCCTTTTTACACCTTGCATTAAGATGCATTTTGGTTGATCAGATGACAAGTGAAAGTGGAAGAGCTAAATTACACCAGTCATTTAAATACATCTCTTTTGTCCACTAACAACCACTTTCAGAATGAAATGTTTTCATATTTAGTCTGTATATTTAGGCCTTTTTTTCTGATCTTTCAACCTAATAGTCTTTAGGTTAATTTAATTTAAACTTTCTTTAAAGATAATTTAATTAGTAAATATTTTTAATTAACATTTTAACAGTTAACCTCTTAGCCAGAATGAAAAAAGAAAATCAGTGCAATCAATTACATGTACATTATTAACTATGTAGATGTAAGTATATAGTTTATTTTCTTTATTTTCAGGGAATTCCTAATACTGCATTTATACAACATACATATTTATATAGATTATTGTATACATTTACACTCATATTTTAGAAAATCTAAATTAATGAGATTGACTGTCTTTACAAATACTGTAAAATACATTTAACTAGTGGATCAGATGTTTCTATCACTCAAAATGACCAATCATTTAGCATTTTGTTGACTAGAAATGCTTCCCTGTATGTAGCTTGGCATAAAATATAATGATTAACAGAACATGAATCATTTTATATGAGAAGTACCATCCTGTATTTCACAAACCTGTATTTCATGAAAGAAATGAAGAGATTGAACAAAAAGGCTGCATTTTCCATAACAATTATTTGTAGTCAAATATAGATTTTTTTTGTAAAAGAATAACTCAAATATGCATTTTAGATTGTTATAGCTGTGGAATTTTTTTTAGCAGTTTAGTGATATTGAGAGATTCTATTAAGGTAGGAGAGTGTATATGAACATGAAAGCTGACAAAGAAAAAACTATACAGTGTGATTTAATCTTCTATTATATTCTATTATTTGTGGTAAACTTTTTTGACCCTGTTCACACCCGTTTACACTGTTATCCACTTTTAATCAGATCAATGAAAACACATCTTAATACCAGATGCAAACAGCCTTAACTTAAAGTGACTAATAAAATGATAAGTGGTCAGATGCTGTCATTATTTTGGTGTGTAATATCAAGTCTTTCTAGTAGACATACAGTTGAAACCAGTAGTTTACATACACTCTAAAAAAAGGAACATAACCATTTTTTTAAAGAATGTCTGATGGTAAATCATACTAAACGTTTACTATTTTAGGTCTGTTAGGATTACATAAATGATTTACATTTGCTAAATGCCAGAATAACGAGAGATTTTTTTTGAGAAGGTTTTATTAATTTCTAGACAGTAGAAAGTGTACATACATTTCTTTGGTATTTTTTTTTAGCTTTGCTTTTAAACTGTATAACTTTGGTAAAATGTTTTGGGTATCCTTCCACAAGCTTCTCACAATAGTTTGCTGGATTTTTGGCCCATTCCTCCTGACAGAATTGGTGTAACTGAGTCAGATTGTTGGCTGTCTTGCTCACTCAAGCTTTTTTCAACTCTGCCCACAAATTTTCAATAGAATTGAGTTTAGGGCTTTGTGATGGCCACTCCTAAACATTAACTCTGTTGTCCTTAAAGCACATTTTAACAAATTTGGCAGTATGCTTAAGGTCATGGTCTGTTTGGAAGACCCATTTGTGGCCAAGTTTTAATTTCCTTGCTGATGTCTTGAGATGTTGCTTCTGTATTTCTACATAATGTTCTTTCTTCATGATGCCATCTATGCTGTGAAGTAGAACCCGACCCCCCCTGCAGCAAAACATCCCCACAACATGACACTGCCGCCCCCATACAGTTGGGATGGTGTTCCTAGGCTTGTAAGCTTTCCCCTTTGTCCTCCAAATGTAACACTGGTCATTATGGCTAAACAGTTCAATCTTAGTTTCATCAGACCACAGGACATCCCCAAAAATCCCCAAATTCTTTTTCCCAGTGTAATTTTGCAAATTGTAATCTGGCTTTTTTGTTGATTCTGGCTTGTTGACTTTCCCATGCTGTCACAAAAGGAAGCAGTGTGTTTGAGGTTTTCCTTAAATACTATTCTACAATTGTGCCTCCAATTAACTCAAATGTTGTCAATTAGCCAATCAGAAACTTCCAAAACCTTGACACCATCATCTGAGCTTTTTCAGAGGCATAATAATCTTATTGTATGTAAACAATAAGTTATAACAATTTCTCCAAAAATATCTCTCTCATTATTCTGCTAATAAGCATAGCAGAAACAAATTTGATAATCCTAACTTACCTAAAAGAGAAAAAGTTTAGTCACATTAACATCTGACTTTTAAAAAAATGGTTATATGCCTTTTTATACAGTGTATGTAAACGTCTGGTTTCCACTGTATGTGCAATTTAGTTAAACAGACAGAATCCAATTATTTTCAAAGTGACTTATGTTTGAGCAGTGCTTCAAAAGTTCCTTTTTGTTTTTTTTTTTCAGACACCACCAATAACTAGACATACTTCATTGTCTGAACACAAAGTGACCTGTAGTGTCACAGATGCCATCACACCCACAACAGGTGCTCCACCAGGTATTTAAAGCTCAATGTATAAAACCATCACAGTAACTTCACCTTCACTGGTTGCAACATAGGCACATTCTGAAAACTTAGTCCTATATACGTTTCTGGAGCCAGCAAATTATGTAGCCAGAGGTATGTATGGCTGCATTTCATTTTTTAAACAAACGATATGGGGCAGTATGACGCCATTTCTTTTTGTGCTTACCAGCTGACCGCTTACTTCCATATGATAAACAAGTATTATGCTGAGAATGTGGTCAAATCTGAAAACGTGGTAAAAATCAGACAAGGTCTTTTCTTTTACTGGATTGCTTTTGAAAATTGTTGGATGGGTTTAGGGAAGTGGGTGGGCGGGTCAATCAATAAAATTTGTGGGATTTAGGGAAGGAGAAGGGTGGGTCAGTCAATTGGCCGGTCAGTCAGTCAGTTATTCAGTCAGTCAAACAGTCAGTCAACAGCAGCCTCTGGTGGGTTTATGCAGGAACAGCAGGTGCGAATGGCACTCGCGAGAGAAATTTGAGATCTTAAAAAGCGTACACGGGGGCCTCTCGTGGATTCGCAAAAACAAAAACTGCAAAAAACTTACCTCCTCGGACGTATGTCGCGGTCTCCAGAAATGTATATAGAGGTACGTTTTCAGAATGAGCCCGGGTTCCCTTTACTAGTTACGTTGCATTGATTTTGAAATTTTGCATTGATTCTTTAACTGTACTTCAGTTTTAGATGGGCTAAGTTAAATGTTTAAGCTTAACTGCATAAATAAGCATGGATTAATCATCACACATAATTAAGGTTTTGATTTTCTTTTCTTTTTTTATAGACAAGCCTAAATAACTTTATCATTGCTCTCAACCAGGGGTGCATTTCCCAAACAACGATGAGAACATTACACATTCTATTCTAAAACATAAAATCACTTACAAAAGCTAACACGTATTCTAATATATAAATCATATAAATAAATAATGAGGCTATTTATTAAGAAATGAAATTTAATGTTTACTATTTATTAGGAAATGAAAAAAATCATACTTTAATAATAATATTAATAATATTAATGATGATGACGATTATTATTATTAAGTAGGATATTGTTTATTTTATTTAATTTTTTAAAAGTCTACTTTTACAATTTGACACATGTAAACCACTGCAGAAATGTGGTTAACAGGCACATGTCTTATACAGTACAGATACTTAATAAAAAACCTACAATAAATTAAAAGCATTAACGTATGCTATGTTTTTTTTCACAAGCTTTGGAGACGCAACATAAATTCCGCTTTTAAATAATAGGTCACCTAAAGCTTTTACCATGAGCCACGACTGTGTTCCAAATGGCATCAGTGTTTTTTAAAGTGCACTGCGAAGGGAGCGCAATTGTAAACATGAAGATTGCTAAAACTGAACTGTAGAAATACTTTGAAAGCAAATTACACCTAAGAGAGATGACTTTAATGCTTTTTAAAAAAATCATTCCAAGTGTAAATGTAAGAATGTTCTAAAGGAATAGGGCATACGAGGGATATCTGGGAATAGAACACAGCCAGGAAGTATGTTTCTAATACAGCTCCAGAGGTGTAGCTGCAAGCATAGACGTTTGCGATGCAGTTTGCAAATGTTCGTTGAAACGATGGATTTGGGAAACACCAAATCAACAAACCATGTTTGTAACGACACAACTAGCGACCTTAGTTGGCTAACGATGGTTTTCGGAAACGCACCCCTGGTCATCTACCAGTTGTTGAGCAGCAGGTTCACTACAAACAATTCATGTTCAGGACAGAGAAGAACAAAATCTAGTTATCATAAACATTATACAGTACATTGGTTGCATTTTTAGAAAGCTATTGACCGCTTACGAATTTCCCAAAATGTGCAATCAAATCAGATTTTAAGAAAGCTATATTTATACAGACTCCCCTGGATGTAATAACACATCACACTCTCCAGGATCTTTTTGTAAAAGGCGGTAAATGGTTCTACATGTAAAGCATGCAAATGTAACATTTTTATTCTGGTTCAGTTTAGTGCAACCCTGCAGATTTTCTTTCATATTTGGTCAAATTTGGTATTTGTTGCTTATAATTTATGAACAACACAATATTTACATTCATCCCAGTCTATTATTTGAACATTAAAGCTGTGTAAATCCTAACTTTTACTGTAGGATTAAATTGTTTATTGTGTGCTGTGAAAATAGATAAAGTGTATATTTAAAAAAAAAAAAGCTTAGTGAGTTAGTAAAAAAACAGGTAACACTTTATAATAACTACACATTATAAATTATTTATTGAGCATTAGCAAATGTTGAATTCATTATTTGTTAAGCATTAACTCTACATTAATATAAGTTAGTAAGCAGTTTATAACTGCAGCTACAAATGTTGTATTCTTGACTTATACACATTTATAATGATAAACATTATTTACAATATAAACATCATTATTTACAAACCATTTGTATTTAAGAGTAGTTGGTGGTTTTAAGATAATTCAGAATGAGTTAGTGAATGATTAACTATTCAAATCAACTTTTATAAATGTTATTATTTAGGCATGTAGTAATGATTTCTATGTACATTAGTAAATGCTTTATTAACACAACTTGATGCAGTTTCGTGTTACCAAAAACAAATCAACAAATAATCAATCTTGTTTAATATTACATTTCAAAATATTATGTACTTTATAGAATCATGTCAACTGAAAATACGTCACTGTAACCCAGATATTACTTTTTAAGGAATATTGTACAATGTTTACCACTTTAAGTACAGTTAAAATCAGTATGGCAACTGTTTATGAATCGATTAGTTAAGTTTAAATAAGGTAAAATGTAAATCCAACTGGTTGCTTCAACAGACTAAATCCTCACAGGGTCTCGTATAATTTCACTTGGCATTAAATGGTCCTTGGCGCATAATTGAATTACACAACATTTTCATTTCAGCTAAAATATTTTGTTATATTTTATGTCTAGTATGTTTTAGAGCAAGACTTACACAAAGAAAAAAACTTTAACAAAAACTCCTTTTATAATCACTGAAGCAGTGACATGAGTCTTCGGCTTGCATAATATCTGCACCCCATTTATAGTGAGTGAATTTGTTAGGGTTTACTATTTGCTGTGAATCCTACATGTTTATTATCTTAAAATCCATTACTGTATACAAAACATTTGTTCTGGCACCAAAATGAACACTTAAATACAAACACACACAATCAATACACTGAAGGCCTTTGGTTTCATTCTAAAATAATGGTGCAAGATGGTAGCTGTTGCATTTGTATAAATACACACTGCTCAAAAGTGCTATTTTAAAAAACCAATGAACAGCTTTTTAAGGCAATAAAACATTTACTTACTCCATTATTTAGATTTATATTTATTTTAGTTTTCCACTTTTTTTGTCCTGTAACATTTTTTATTTTATTTTCACTTTCATTTTCTCTCTTTTTTCTGTTTATGCTATCATGTTTTCTTTCTCTGTTTATCATCATAATTAGTTTCCGCTCTTTGCCATTCATGGTCTGGTAAAGTCATGTTAAATGCAGCAGTTAAAGGTAAGAATTCAGGGTGATCAAAATTTTTGGTGTGTTTCTTTGCACAGTGTCTCATGTTGGCATGGCAGTGATTTTTAGTGAACTATGCAATAGGTACTTCTGGTCCTCTGATTTTATTCTTAATTATTGCTGAAATTCAGAATGAAAGAAGAAGGGAATTTTAATGTGTGTTACTACTTTTGAATGTGCTTATATGGTTTAATTGCCAAATTGGATCTGGGACGTAAGTGAGACAGTGTTTTTTACACTAGGTGAATTTGTTATAGCCCAAATCCCTTTTCAGTTGTTGCTGGCTGCCACTGCAACATTATGCCTGGATTTAAACTCACCTATATCTCTATAACCTTTTGTGTGTATTTTTGCATTTATCTAGTGTTATACATTCACATCAACAAAGAGTTTGATGTCACGTCAGTCATCCCTACTTGTCTCTCATGAAACTAATATTCTGTTTAAAGTAAATTGCCACAGTAAAGACCCTCTTAAAGACCATTCACACAGAACAAGTTTTTCTCTATCACTGTACTTTTTTGTTATTTAATTTAATTTGTGTATTTATCTAAGCAAACACTCAAATACAATTGTGTGAATCGCATTTAAAACAATAAAAAATTTCCAACAAATCAGAATAAAGTACTTTGAGGCTGTTAAAAAGGGCATAATATTGAATGAATAGGAACATGTCTGCCCATAGTACCTTCATCATGTCATTGGAACTAGCAACTGTAATTTGGTCAAATTACAAAGTCTTTGACTTCCAATGATCTTTACTCATCAAAATGTTGTGCTTTTTACATTTTTTTTTTATTCTCTTAAAATATATTAGTTTTGTGTGCTCTAAGTGTCTAAAGGTATGGTCACATTAAGGAAAAAATACAAACTTCTGTCATGAAAGTCTATATGCGCAGGCTCATAGTCATAGGTCACCTAATCGGTTGGTACCTCATTAACTACATGGCACAGGATATTATTTGCTGTCGCCTTGATGGATAATGAGGTGAGATGCCCCTCGCTGCTGCCTGTAGCACAGTGCCAAATTGCATATCGAGGTCATGTATGTGAAAGCACACATGCATAGCGACTGTCCTGTTGTGTTTTGATTTCATGAATGAATTTATCTAGAATGGTTACATCCCTTATGTCGACATGCATTTGTGAGCGGCTGTCGCTAAAAATTAGATTTATTTGTATTATTAAATAAATTGCACATTACCTACCCCAACCCTAAACCCATTACAGTAAGCATGCGGGGTACAACTACTTCATTTTAACCAGATTTTCTAAGTGAACCACTTATCCACAAATAACTTATGCCTTATAACCCCCTCTGACTAGAAATAAACCGATTTCCCAAGTTATTCAGTTACTAGAACAGTACACTGAGATTAGATTTGAGAACCGGTGAACTGATAATACTGCAATAGTAGATGTCTATGGTTGCAATGTCCACTACGTAATGGACATCCTCTTATTCTTCTTGCACAAACACATAGTCTGCATCTGAAATCGTCTACTACTCAAGAATGTACTACATTTGAATTTACTACACAACCGTTAGAAAAGAACATTGTATATAGTATAGAAGTATGCGATTTTGGAAGCAGCCAAGCAGGTACATCACATTGCGCATGTGCACTACAATGTGCTTGACGTAGTGTGTGTATATATATGTATATATATATATATATATATATATATATATATATATATATATATATATATATATATATATATATATATATATATATATATTGTATATACTGTATATAGCTTATATATATACACTGTATATAGCCTATATATATATATATATATATATATATATATATATATATATATATATACATACACTGTATATAGCCTATATATATATATATATATATATATATATATATATATATATATATATATATATATATATATATATATATATGCATACATACATACATACAAATACACACACACACATACATACACGCACACACACACACACACACACACACATATATATTTATATATATATATATATATATATATATATATATATATAGTAAGGAATCAGCTCTTTGGTTTAAATCACATTTTAACTCTGGGGATTACTAAGCTTACACTTAACCTAGTCACTTGTCCAGCAAACAGAACGGTCAGTGTAAAGCAATCCTGTATTATATTATTTTGTGGCCAACAATAACAATATAAAAACAGTATCTAATTATTTAATAAGCAAGGTAACAGTATCTGAAGCTGAGACATTAACGTATAAAGCACACAATACACCAACACGGATCCTAAAAACGAAACACAAGTTTATTGCTACTCTACAACACAACATACTAATCTACATAAAACAAACAAACGCACATACATACACACAAGCAGTATGAGGAGAGTTATGACGGAGAGCGAGTAAGGATTCAACTTCTAGCATTTGCTAAGTTCTTAGCATTGCAACCTGAGAGAAACCATAAAAGCAGAGAATTTCGCTATTCTTTACTACTTAAATATTATTCACCACCAGTTCAGCAATGGATAGAAACATTGTTTGTGTTACTTGCGATTTTGATGGAATTTCGGTTTCCTCGGCTGGTCCAAAGAAGATCCCGGCGGAGCTGATTGGTCAGCGAAGCAACTTCAGTGACGTGCTGGAATTCTCTCGTCTGTGGAGAGGGGTTTCCTTACTTTCAGGGAAGTTTGGAGTCGGTTGCTAGGGATACGGATGTTGGACGAGGCGGTTTCAAGTTTCAGTCTCGTGGAGTCCTTCCTGGAGTTTCGGCTCTCTGCAGAATTCTGTAGTTATGGCTGTGTTTCTGTCAGTTCTGATAAGTTGACCCGATGGCTTGTTGTTGAAGCAGTTGCGCAAGCAGATCGGGGGTCAGCGGGCAGCGAGTGAACGTCGCGGTTTGCTCCGTGCTGCGACGAGGCTTCCGGCAAGGTGATGTACGGTTAGCACGAGAAGAGCGACGACGGTGATGAGAGGCAAAGACCCGGCAAAAAACGACAAAGAAAGTTTCCTGGTTCAAAGTTTATAGGCTTGAGTATAGGTGTGGCCTACACAGGGATTGTCCAATAAGAGAAGCTGCGGGGTGGGATCACACCCCCATTCCCTCCTCTAGGAGGTTGGGTTAGCACTTCATGTGAGAATCATGCATTACCTGCCTTTAATCGGAAGCCATTACAATAAAGTTTTATAACATGGACATTTTTACTAGTATGGTTTCTTCATATAAACCAATGCATTTAAAATGTTTCAAGCTTTCAATTAACACTAAATATGATATGTTTCACAAACGTTCTGTAGATTTCATGCAGCAGTAAAGGCTATAACTCATTACCTATCCATAACGGTTACGTTAAACACATGGAACATGTACACACAAAAACCTACAGAAACATAAAACAAACATACATTACTCAAATAAACACAGTTTAATTGAAAGTCCGTTTAAACTCTGGAAGTTTCTGATTGCTTCTGTGGCTGCCTGAGATGTGTATTCCTTCACAGATGCCATTTGCAGGAGTGAAGCAACAGGGCTTTGTTGAGCTCTCTCAAAAACCGGTTTGGGGACTTCCGGTAAGATGGCGGAGTAAGAAGTCGCACGTTTCTGCTCTGAATATTACTTTCAATCATTTTGATTAATCTGAGTTCTCTATATGTGTTAAGTGCATCTGATATCTTACACAAGACTAATAAGACATCGTGAAAGCGCTTGTAACCTAATATGCCGAGAGGTAATACAAAAAAGAACACTGGAATAACTGAGGAGGATAAAGTGCAAGCAGCGGGTATGGCGGCTTCGACACAGGGAGATGACATCCGCTAGCTTCTCGGGGGCATCAGATCAGAGGTCGCAGCGCTCAGAGTGGGGATTCTTTCCGAGCTAAAAACCTCCATTTCAGCTGTGAAAGCATCGCTGCAAACCCAGGGGGAAAAACTGAAAGATGTCGAGGAATCATTAACCGACGTAGATGGCCGCGTCACTTCTTTGGAAACTGCATGCGCAGCTTTGACCAAAGACAACGAACGAATGAAAATGAAACTCGACGACTTAGAAAATCGCTCAAGAAGGAACAACGTGAGAATAATTTGCATTCCTGAGCACACCGAGGGCGCGCGTCCAAGCGCATTTATTGAAGAACTTCTACTCAAGGTATTCGGGAAGGATAGTTTTCCCAAACCCCCCGTGGTGGATAGAGCGCATCGCTTCCTGGCTCCCGTACCAAAGTCAAACCAACCCCCGAGGCCCTTTATTGTTAGAATTCACCATTTCCAGACGAGGGAACTGATTCTTAGACTCGCACGGGAAAAGGGACAGTTTCTTTACAACGGCTTTCGGATTCACTTTTATCCAGACGTGAGCGCGGAGGTGGCTAAGAAGAGAGCAGCGTTCAATCCGATCAAAGCGCGGCTGAGAGAAGCCGGTATGGAATTCGGTCTTCTTTTCCCTGCACGTTTACGAGTCACCCATAATGGTCAGAAACATTTCTTTGATTCTCCTCAGTAAGCTACTGATTTCGTTCAGGAGGTTTTGCCACCCGCGATAAGCAAGCAGCTGTAAATGTCTCATAGTAGACTGCTTCATAACTTATGTTTCTAAACCTCAGTGATTAAACGGACAATTTAAAAAACTTTTTCACCTGTTAATTTAGTTCACATTCGTTATTTGAAAGTGTTCATATAAAGATAAAACCGTGTCCTTGGTAATGTTTCATTTTGTAACGAGAGGTCAGTAATTTTATTATTACTATTTCTATTATTATTATTATTATTATTTACATAACAGAGCAGAAATGATAACTGGTAAGTGATGGTACACTGTAAACCAGTGGATGTTTGGTTTCACATAGTTATGCTTGGTTTAGTTTTGGGGATGGGTGGGTTTGTTGTGTGGCTTTTTTGTTAATTAGTTCTCAGTTAGAATCCCTTCATGTCAGCAAATGCTTAATTTATGTTGTTAATGCTTCCAGTCATGTATAATCTCTCTTGCCCTATTTTGATTCACTTACTAAGTGTTTTCCTGTAGAAAATGTCCAAACATCAAGTAAGTGAGATCAATTTTGTGACTTGGAATGTGAAAGGCATTAATAATGTGATTAAGAGGAATAAGGTTATGTCACATTTGCATCTCCTAAAGACAGGCATAGCTTTCCTGCAAGAAACGCACATGTTGAATGCAGATGTGGTGAAACTTAAACGATCTTGGGGTGGGCAGGTATATCATTCCTCCTTTAATGTTAAAAGTAGAGGTACTGCTATACTTATTAGAAGGGATGTGCCATTTGTCACTGATAATGTAATTAGTGATATTAATGATAGATATATCATTGTGACAGGCCGTCTGTTTGATAAACAAGTAATACTGGTCAACATTTACGCCCCAAACTTTGATGATTGTTCTTTCTTCAGCAAAGTCTTTGGCACAGTTCCATCTGTTGACAATCATGCTTTGATTTTAGGAGGTGACTATAATTGTGTTTTGGATACTTCGTTAGACAGATCCTCAAGCAAAGTCATACCACCTGCTAAATCCACTATACTTGTACAAGATTTTTGTAAACAGTATGGACTAGTTGACCCATGGAGATTTTATTTCCACTCCTCTAAAGCATTTTCATTCTTTTCTCCAGTACATCATACCTACAGCCGTATTGATTTTTTTCTAATCGATAAAACCCTAATATCTCTTATTTCATCAAGTAAATATCATAACATTGTAATATCGGACCATGCTCCTTTTTCATTTAAACTTAGTTTTCCTAATTATCATTCAGGTGTCAGGCCCTGGAGGTTAAACTCTCTATTATTGTCAGATGAAAAATTTGTTACATTTTTATCTAAAGAAATAATATTTTTTTTGGAGACAAATGATACACCAGAAATCTCAAGAGCCACTTTATGGGAGGCTCTTAAAGCTGTTATACGTGGAAAGATTATTTCCTTCTCCTCCTACACCAGGAAACAAGAGATTGCCAAGCTTAGAGAAATTTCAGATGAGATAGGCAAGTTAGATGAACAATATGCTGCAAAACAGTGTCCTAAATTATACAAGGAAAGACTGCGGCTTCAGACAGAGTTTAATCTCTTGACAACTTCTCAAGAAGAGAAAAGGCTATTGAAGACCCGCCACAAACATTACGAATTTGGGGATAAAGCTAGCAAATTATTGGCCTACCAAGCCCGCCAATGTGATGTTTCCAAAATGATCAGTCAAATCCAATCCATTTCTGGTTCTGTATTACACACTCCCCATGATATAAATAATAGATTTTTTCAATATTACTCCACTTTATATTCAACAGAATGTACTAATAACTCTTCTGTTTTTGAATCCTTTTTTGAGAAGTTAAATCTTCCTCTTGTTGACATAGATTCTGAATTGGGAAACTGCATCAGACAGCAAGAGGTCATGGAAGCCATCGTGGCTATGCAGAGTGGTAAAGCACCTGGGCCAGATGGCTTTCCCATAGAATTCTACAAGAAGTTCTCCGCTTTACTGAGTCCACTTCTTGTAGCAGTATATAATGAATCTTTCGGGCAGGGTTCTCTCCCGCTGACTCTCACACAGGCATCTATTTCGCTTTTGTTAAAAGAAAATAAGGACCCCGTTCTCTGTGAATCGTATAGGCCAATTTCACTGCTAAATGCGGATTTTAAAATACTGGCCAAGGCTCTTGCATTGCGCCTTGAACCAATTTTTCCAGCAGTAATACATGGTGATCAAACAGGCTTTATTTGTGGGCGTAATTCGTTTAATAACTTGCGCCGTTTGTTTAATGTAATGTACACACACTCACACTCCGATATCAATGAAGTCATTGTTTACTTCATTGTTACTATTTTTACAGGTATCACTCGGAATGGCAAAGAACATAAGATCTCCTTATATGCAGATGACGTTCTTTTATATGTCTCTAATCCAACTCATTCAATACCTCACATAGTGTCAGTCTTAGAAGATTTTGGAAAAATTTCAGGCTATAAAATAAATATGCACAAGACAGAGTATTTTAAGATTGATGCCCCTTTAGATAGATCTTCCTACACAATACCATTTAAAGAGGTTCAGGATAAGTTTAAATATTTAGGCATATCAGTGACTCGTTCTTTTAACGGCTTGTTTAAAGCCAACTTTTACCCACTGTTAAAACGTTGTAAACAAGATTTCAAGAAATGGTCTACACTACCTCTTTCACTGGCTGGACGAATTAATTTAATTAAAATGACAGTTCTCCCACGGTTTTTATACCTTTTTTCAAATATACCCATATTCATAAGAAAACAGTTTTTCTGTAACATAGATAAACTGATAAGCCATTTTATATGGGGAGGTAAATCACCTCGTATTAGAAAATCATTCCTCCAGAGAAATAAATCCCAAGGAGGCATGGCACTGCCAAATTTTTTGTTTTACTACTGGGCAAGCAACATTCAAAAAATTGTGTACTGGGTTTCTTTTTGGGACCCAGAATCAACTCCGCTGTGGGTACAGGGTGAAAGTGCTTGTTCCAGAGTTTCTCTTAAATCTTTGATATGTGCATCACTTCCAATTTCAGTAAATAATTATATGACTTCTTTTAACCCAATAGTTGTTCATACACTAAAAATTTGGTCACAGTTCAGAAAGCATTTTGGCTTTCAGGCTCTCTCAATCGCAGGTCCCATTGCCTCTAACTGTTTATTTGCCCCATCGTGTATGGACCTTGCATTCCTGGTGTGGGAGGAGAAGGGAATTAAATGCCTGAAGGATTTATTTTTAGATAATATTTTCTGCTCCTTTGAGGAGCTTGCACGTAATTTTTCTCTACCCAAAAACAATTTTTTCAGATTTCTGCAAATACGAAGCTTCGTTAAGTCAAAATTTAAATCTTTTCCTGAATTACCTGCTGCCTCAGTAATTGATGCATTATTAGACTTAAAACCCGAAAGTAAAGGACTAATTTCTCATATATACTCTTTAATTTGTACAATAGATCCTCAAAGTCTAGAACATATTAAAACCTCTTGGCAGCTTGACCTGAACAGAGACTTCACAGAATTAGAATGGGATGGTATTTTAAATAAAGTACACTCATCATCACACTGTACCAGACATGCCCTTATTCAATTTAAAATACTTCACCGGTTACATTTTACAAATTTAAAATTGTCTAGGATCTATCCTACTGTTAGTCCAGCATGCAGTAAATGCTCAAATTCACCAGCCACAACTGCCCACATGTTTTGGTTCTGCCCAAATCTAGGGAGGTTCTGGAAAGATATTTTTCAGTCGTTTAGTTATATATACGGTTTTCTTATTGAACCTGAACCCCTGTTGGCAATTTTTGGAACCAGTCCCGAAAATATTGTGCTTAAAGAAGAAATATGTAGAGTAATTGCTTTTACCACGCTATTGGCAAGGCGTTTGATTCTTCTTTATTGGAAAAAATCTGAGCCGCCAACACATAGTAGATGGATCAAAGACGTGATGTATTTTATTCAGCTGGAAAAAATCTAATTTACTCTCAGAGGTTCAAAAAATAATTTTTTTAAAACATGGTCTCCCTTTCTTACATACGTTGACAATTTACAATTCTTAGAGGAGGAGGATATTTAATCTCATACAATCACAAAAGATCCCCCTGCACCCCCCCCCCTTCTTTTAAAAAAAAATTTAATTACATTTTGTTTTTTTTTTATCATTGCTTTTATCTCACAGTTACCTTGTAATGCCTTTTACAGTGGGCGTGCTTGTAATAAAGGTATACAGAGCCTTCCTTCTATTACACCCTGGATGGCTCCCTTTCTATGTGAATTGTATATATTTTTGTATTTTACTTTTATTTTATTTTTTTTACATTTATTTATTTATTTGTTTGCTTGTTATTACTGTATTGAAGTTGTGTATGCACCCTATACTTACACTTGCTGTGCATTTGTGTGACGCTTGAGGACCTAAATGTTTGCAGATTGTTAGAACATGTGTTTTTTTCTGTTAAAGCCACAAAAGGGAAATTAGTGTTGGGGATGTTTGTTTGTATATTTGTTTGTTTTTTTGTTTTGTTTGGTTTTTTTTTTGTTGACTGCATGTGTTTTTTTTGTGCAACTTTATAAAAAAAATTCTATAAATAAAGAATTAAAAAAAAAAAAAAAAAAACGGTTTGGGGGATTCTTTGAGTGTAAGCTCTTCATTGTTTTAAGATGTAGACTTAATTAGGACGCAGTTGAAATCGCAAATGCCAAGTGGTTGTTGTGAATTTGCCTTTTGCTGAGTGCCTGTGGGTTGCTTTGAAATTGAAATTAAACTCAGACATGTAGGCACCATTCAATCTTTTAAGAATAATGTGGTGTGTGATTTGTTTAGTTCTGGAAAGATCCGTTGACTCCCCACAATATAATGGTGTGAGCGGGATAGAAACTGCAAAAATGTCCATAACAGTCATTTTGACATTCTCTCCCGCTGCTTCTGGAACACTTGAAATCCTCAAATTCCATCATCTCTTATATGTGTCCAACTCGTCTACTTTATCCCATAAATATTTGTTTTCTGCTCTCAAAGTAGACAACTGAGAGTCAGCTTTTTTAGACTCAGCAGCTGTAGTTAAATGTCACTCAAATTTGTTCAACAATATCTGTACTTGGATATTGTTCAATAATTGAATGAATTCTTCAAGGCATTAGTCTATCAGTTATGTTCAGTAGTTTTATATTATTTTATTATTTTGTGTATAATTATGCGTGAGGGTAGAGTTAGTGTTTCAGCCGCTTTACTTATTTTCTGTCCTAGGCCAATCACATGCTTTCACATGATTTTAGCTAAATGTTGTTACATATCTAAATACATTTTATGACATATTATAAATTACATAGATTGTCATATATTTTACTATACGTTGACTGTGCATTTTGTTAATTAATATATACATAGACATCTTGTGAAACATCATCATGAATATTTACTTGAAAGCCATGGATATTCTAGTAGAAAATGTGTATGAACCCTGTACAAAGTTGGCAATGTTATTACCATATTTATTGTTACTTTCTCAGGTGGTTTCTATTTTTTATTTTTTTTGCATGCTACATGATATTTAGCAACAATGACACATACTGTGCTGTTCAATGCTAAGCCAGTCAGCAAGGCAGCCCAGGCTCACATTGTCTAGTCCACTAGTGTTATGTTGGTCAGCAAAGTAGCCAAGACTCATACATTATCTAGTTCACTAGTGTTAAGCCAATCGGCAAAGTAGCCAAGGGTCACACATAGTCTATTTCACTAAATTTAAGCCAGTCAGCAAAGTAGCCAAGACTCACACATTGTCTAGTTTACTAGTGTACGCCATTTGGCAAGGTAGACCAGGCAAATATAGGCAAGGTAGTCCAGGTGCACGTAGATAGAAAAACATGTGGTCCCATAGCCCATGGTGTGAAAAAATGGCTGTTTATTTCATTGTCTATTTCAATTATCATTGTCTACAGACTTGTCATGACAGAAATAATTATATTGTGAAATTGCCTATTCTCCATTGTCAGAAGTGTAAAAAAAAAAATCAAACATGACTTTCAAACCTTGCAGCATCATGGTACAGTCACTAGACTACAGTCAAACATATTTCAATTCAATTTAAGTTTATTTGTATAGCACTTTTTTACAATAATTATTGTTTCTTGAGTAGTTCTGATTGCTCTTTCTGAATATCATTCTTCCTCACATGGATGATAATCTGTTATGTGCATCTTCAAAATGTTCTCAAGTTCTTTGTTTACATCAGAAGCTGTAGCATGAGAGAAGCAGTATGTCATTGTAGCCCTGCTACTAAAATTACAGAATATTGAATCACCAACAATCAGTGTCCTTATCTCGGCTGCGATCGGTGCGAGATGTCTTGATCCCCTGTTCCAGGCAGAAATAGCTGCTGAGTCACGCAATCTCTGTCTGACTGCTTTCGGGGATTTTTCACCCATATTACTCAAAGCTTCTGTTCTGAAGCTGTATTTAAGTCCAAGCTATAGTTGGCATAGAGGACACTAATGCAGCACCATATGATTCTCGTGATCTGGCCCTGTGAGTACCTTTTGGTCTCGCACCTTGTTTATGCCATCGGTTATCATGCTCATTTTCAACAGTCTCATTTAATTTTTCTGTGTTCAAAACTGTAGCTGGAGTAGATTTACAGGACTTACCGGCTGTGTGCTGTCGGGGTCTACGGTGAAGCAGTCCTCTGTGGTCTGGCAGTTCTAGTCAGATCGCAAGTAACTTTGTTTAAAGAACTGCAGTCTTTTGTAGAAGTCTGCGGCAGTTTGTGCAGCACAACTAAGCCCAACCAGAGGCATTGTCACAGCCGTCTGGGAGATTGTTTAGTCGATAATTGCACTTTTGTTATTAAAGTTGAATTCCAGAGAGTTTGTCGATTCAGTGTTGATCTTCAATGTCATTTGAGCACTCTGCTGATAGGCTGAAGGTAAAATTAGAGTATGAAATATAAAAAGCAAGCGTGCAAAGCATGGAGCAGTAAGCAAGGCGTCTGAACCAAGTGTGCCACACGCCTGCTTTTGAGTGATGCTCCCGGACGTTAGATCACCCCCCTGGGGGCTGGCTGCAGTACCAGTCATAAAACCCACCTCCTCCGTGTTAATGAACTTGACTTGAGCCCAAATAAAAAAAAATTATTACATTTGCAATAAAATGTCCCGAAAGATGGTTTGGTCAGTTAAGGCACTGGTTATCATGCTGATATAGGTTCAGATCTTTATTTTTGTAAACAGTATGTTTTTAGCCAGTAATGTGATGCTAGAAAAATATAGTGAGTGTGTCATCGTGATTGACAGTTGTGATTGAGTTTCTCTAAACAGACCGTCAGAGCTTCAGGAGGAGATTAAAGTGTTATTATTCGATTTCGGTGTTATTTTACCATGATAAAATGAGTTTAGCAGTAAACTTTACTTTCTGACATACAGGATCTGGTGGAATACTGTTTATTCGGTACAGTAACGGCTTTATCTGGCTTTTTTTAGCTGATACACGCCTAGCCATGACTGGGAAAATACAGGTGATCGCTATTTAGCAGTAATTTACTTTATGGGTCTGAAATAATAATTAGGAAGACAAATCTAATGTTAGCTTATGTCCACATTGATCTCCTGTAATGTCATTTGAACTTGATTTAAAGGACATCTCTGACATTTCGGCATGATATTAAGTTAATCTCCTGTTTTTGCAATTATAAAATATTAATGTTCTAGAAGCAGAATCTTAAAAAACAAATAGAACTGTAAATGTTATATTATTTATATACATTATTCAACGTTGGCTTTTTATTTGAAAACACCAATTAACATTAAAATGAAGGTAAATTCCTCTTTGTCAGATATTAAGGCATCGAATAAACCAAATGAAAATGGAGGCATAAAAATGATAAACAACATACAAGCGATGTTGCAGCAGCTGATAGGCATCATTTGATGTAATAATACTGCAAAGTTTATTGTACAAATTGCTAAGGATTATTTGATATAGTGCAGGGATGGGATGTGTAAATATCCTGTTGATATTTTGAAATCTTGCTGTGTTTATCTTTTAAACGATTGATTTGACGTACAAGCGTTTGGTTAGAAGCTTGATTCCGCGGCTCCGCCTGTGGCTCCATCAGGTAGTCCCTTCTGCACATACCCAGGCTGCAATTTCAGCAGACCTTTGAGACAGTTTGTGCCCGTCATTAGGCGTTTTTCCTTCAAAGTGTTCAATGGGAAAAGGCAATGTCTTGTCGTTCATATTTTTTACAGTCATTGGTCCGAACAGTAGTAAAGCAGGAAGTAAGATCTTTATAAAGCAACATTAGACAGGGTGAAGAGCATAAGACAGTAACAGTGAAAGAAGCTGATAGCTTTAGCTGGCAAGTGATGCTAGCAGGAAAAAAACAAGAAGCTAAAAGCAGATGCTCAAGAAACAAAACGTTTTGAGTAGATTAGTTTCTAAAATTGTATGAAGGGTGCGCTCAAAAAGAAAAATAGTAACGAATGGTGATGTATTTTATAATAAAAATGGAAATTTCGAATCTACCCAACAGAACTCAAAACACAATCAAGAAGCAACTGTAACAACAAGAATGACATCATTCGAGCATGCGCAGCAAGTAACCTTGCTTTCTGAAATACGCAAATATTTCCACTGGAATGACAGAATTTTGCCTGTTAAATTGTGCAAAGCATTATTAAATGTGACCAAACCTTTATCCTTATTTTCTCCGTATGTTTTCATATTTTTGGAAACCTTTCACAGCTTTGTTGATGTCAGTTTTTTTTTTCTTTTTGTAGACCCTCATAAAGTTAATGTAGATGAAGCAACAAGCAAATATTTTGTGCATGGCTGAATTAATGTCTGTTTATATTTACATAATTTTGATTTGGCATTGACCAATCAGTTCAAATTAATGTTGTATCTCCCCTTTTAGCTAAAGCCACGACTCTGTTCAGCAGACAGACCAAGGTAATCGTGTGGGGCATGCAGACACGGGCAGTTCAGGGCATGCTGGACTTTGATTACGTGTGTTCTCGTGATGAACCCTCTGTTGTCGCAATGGTCTACCCCTTCACGTCAGTTCATTTAAAAATAACCTAAGGATTTACCTCTAATTTTGAGGGCATGGTTTTATGATTTTTCATTTTTGTGTGTGCCAGTGGTGACCACAAGCAAAGATTTTACTGGGGTCATAAGGAGATCTTACTGTCTGTCTATAAGAACATGGCTGATGCTATGAAGAAACATCCAGATGTTGACGTACTCATTAACTTTGCCTCCCTTCGCTCAGCCTTCGACAGTACCATGGAAACACTTCAGTATCCTCAGGTAACATCCCATACTGACAGCGCAGTGTTTCCACTTGCTAGCTAAAATAGCAATTTTTTTTAAAATCACATTAACATCAGTCCTGTGGAAACTAATGAAGCCAATTCTGAAAATCCAATTTAATTGACTGTGAACAATACTTTCCGTACCCACTGTATGTATGTATGTATGTTTGTATGTATGTATGTATGTATGTAAAAAATATATACACTCACCCACCACTTTATTAGCTACATCTGTTTAACTGCTCGTTAACACAAATTTCTAATCAGCCAGTCACATCAACTTAATTCATTTAGACATTTAGACATGGTCAAGACGAGCTGCTGCAGTTCAAACCGAGCATCAGAATGGGGAAGAAAGGTGATTTAAGTGACTTTGAATGTAGCATGGTTGATGGTGCCAGATGGGCTGGTCTGAGTATTTCAGAAACTGCTGATCTACTGGTATTTTTACACACAGCCATCACAACCAAATAGAGAAAATATCCAGTGATGGCAGTTCTGTGGAAGCAAATGCCTTGTTGATACCAGAGGTCAGAAGAGAATGGCCAGACTGGTTTGAGCTCATAGAAAGGCAACAGTAACTCAAATAACCACTCGTTACAACCGAGGTTTGCAGAAAAGCATCTTTGAACACATCAAACCTTGAGGCGGATTGGCTACAGCAGCAGAAGACCACACCGGGTGCCAATCCTGTCAGCTAAGAAAAGGAAACTGAAGCTACAATTTGCACAGGCTCACCAAAATTAGACAATAAAAGACTGGAAAAAAGTTGCCTGGTCTGATGAGTCTCGATTTCTGCTGTGACATGCGGATAGCGTCAGAATTACATTTACATGGACCTCAGTAATAATTTTTATATATAAGGTGTTTGTATGAGTTGCTTTTAGAATGTTCCTTTCACGTATCTATTTTACATGTTATAATACATAGATGTATTAACGTCATTACATCGCCAAGCCATCCAATGTTTTCTCTGGAGTTTCATGTGATATTGGGTGTTTCATTTAAAATTTTTAGTCTTCATCAGGTACCTCACTCAGGACATACATTAGGGCTTCCCCTACAGTAATACACCTAAAACACAGATTGCCGTAAAACTCATCAATGGCAGGGAAGCTTTTCTCTTGTTAACTGCAGAAAAAGAGTTAAACAAAAACATTTATCGATTTTACGCACTCTATAATACCAGCCATACATGTTAAGCACAAATAATGTCCAATTCGGTCTCGTCCAGCGGCCGTTATCCTTGAACCAACCTCCATCACTGTAAGCTGCTTGCTTTTCTGTTTGTTCCATTAATCCATTTGTTAGATGTTTCCCACTTTCTTTTCTTTTACTTTTTTTTCTGCTTGCTGCACAGGCTGCAAAACAATGTTTTGAAATTGGATGTTTTATGAGATTATTTGTGTTTTTTGTGATTATTTTGCCTTAAATTAGAAAATTTGCAGGATCGCAAAATTTGCGACTTTTTGTTAATTTTGCGATGGATTCAGCGATCGCAGAATCGCGAAAAACTAGGGCGTCTGGTAAATGTACTGAATAGTGGAGTCTCTTATCTTATTTAGCTTGGTTAAATGTAGATCAATAGTTGTGTAAAGTTTATTAATTTGAAATAGTTAATTGCAATATTAGCAGTTCTACAAATAGCGTCAGTATTGTTTTTAAAATCTTGACTTAGTGTTTCAGAAAATTGAATAAGAAAATTTTATAAATTAATCAAAACTGCATTAAACTTACTGTATAAATTAATTCATAAAAATATATGGTATAAAATCAGAGAAGCAGAGTAATTGTACATATTTTTGTTATGCAGACATTTTACATAATAACTACATTTTTCAACTAAGAAAACACATGCTTGAGATGCAATGAATGTTATAACAATGTATTCATGAAATTTTGTCATTGTTTAAAAGTTTCATCTTGATAGACATCATGGTTACAATTTTCTAAGTGTTATGTAATATTTTACTAAAAAGGCCCTATTGACTCAAATTTAATGATTAATGATTTATGGGAATGTTAAGCAGTGTTGAGTCAAATAATGAAATTATTTAAGAATTAAGTTACTTTTCAGACAAAGTAATTGGAAAAGTAAATATAATAATTTTAATGATTGTGAATTAGTGATTGAATGAATTGGTAACTTCCCCAACACCCATATTCTGCATTTTTGTCCTTACAAGTGCATTAGGACTCAATAGAGAACTCCAATCAGTAATGACACAGAAATGCATACTAGTGCCAACTTGAGTTCTTTTTTGTATCTTATTGAACTTTTATGGTTTTAAAGCACATGAATTATTGATTGGATCATTTTGTTCCTCAATATAATTTTATAATTATTATTATTTTTACATACCAGATTTCAAAAATAACCATAGCATATATATATATTTGTTTTGTTTATTAGATACGCACTATAGCCATCATAGCTGAAGGCATTCCTGAAGCTCTGACTCGCAAACTTATCAAAACAGCTGATGAAAAGGGCGTCACTGTCATTGGACCTGCTACTGTGAGTATTTCAAAATCTTTAATATTTATATAATAGGGTTTTGCCGATAGACGATGTCATCGTCCATTGCCGATGGCTGATAAACTTCACGATGCTGAGCCGGCATCGTGATCCATCGCCCCGCCCCGCATTTATATTGATATATAACTTATTATTTGCATGTCATCTTAATAGCAATAACGGTCTTTTCATGAGCTGTGTTATATTATACTTATAGCTGCTGTTTGCACGGCTGACAGCATCGTGAGGATTAAATACATTGTGAGGATTATACAGTACCTCTCGCGCTTAAAATGTGTAGATTCAGTGGCAAACGCTGTTACCTGTAAACCCCGTCCCACAGACTTTACAGTGAATGGCTTTGGTTATTTTCATAGCGGACTTGAAGCCACTGGAAGTCTTTTATCCATTCTTGGAAAAGTGTAAATGGTGGATTAACATTCAGCACATGATCACTAATAAGATGTGCCCTTATTTAACTTTAGGTGGTTTCTAAAACTAAATCTGTCAGTGTTATTTTCATTCTCTCATCTTCAGCGCGTCATATTTCAGTGGCTGTTGCTCCTGTCATGTGAAGGCAGAAGGCGTTGACTGAGTGATTGACAGCTGATATTAACCAATCCATTCGCGTTCAGTTCTAGCGCAGTGGGCCAATAGGAAGAGCACAAAGGCGGGGCAAGCATTGAGGGCTTTTGTACTTCAGCAAGTTCACATGACAACTGTTTTAATCTGTTCCTGAGCGCTGCGTTTGGTGTCTTTAGGTGCAAAGATGCATTCTGCATAAATGTCTCCTAAATCAGCGCACGCGGTGAGGATTTTGCAGTGAAAACAGGTCGCACGGTAAAAATGTATGCACTAGCACAAATGCTTTCAAATACATATTTTAGGTCGCATATAATTATCAGGCGCAAGTGTGACCAAAACGGTCGAGCTCTAGCATCTTTACTTGTTATTATGTCCTCATAATAATAATAAAATAAGGAAGCTATCATTAATCACAATTCAAATTACAGTGAACTCCAAACGAACTCTCGTCTCGTCTCCGCCACCAGCTGTGGGGAAAAGCCATTATAAGGACACAGATCACTCCACCTGATCATGCCAAAGTCCCGTGGGAAAAAAAATGATTGACAGATGGTAATTTGTGTATAACTATAAAAGTTTATTTATGGTTTGGTCATGGGTAAAGCAAAGACCATGTGGGTCAGGTAGTGAAAACGATAGGCTACAATTATTAAATTCGTAAATTAATTGATATTTAACAACAAAGAGACCCCCACCCCGCCTATGACGACGATACCATCGTCCATCGCCGATGTTCACATTCGACATCGTACAATGCCAAATTTGTCAACATCGCCCAACCCTATTATATAACTTTGTTTATTAATTTCTTTATAGCTGAAAATCAAGTTTAACACAAATCTTCATTTTACATTTCAACCTAAAATTAGAAAGTAAAAAAGAGAGCTGCAATGTCTGTCATATTGTATGACATATTGTTACATGACCCGGCCTAGTTAATTGTACAGTTTTTACCAAATACTTTTTACAGTTTACCAATTACTTTCTACAGATTATTGTATTTACTAATGCAAACCTTTATGTTTTAGGTTGGCGGTATAAAGCCAGGCTGCTTTAAGATTGGGAACACAGGTGGAATGCTTGACAATATTCTGGCATCAAAGTTGTACAGGCCAGGCAGTGTGGCATATGTGTCCCGTTCAGGAGGGATGTCCAATGAACTCAACAACATCATCTCACACACTACAGATGGGGTTTATGAGGGAGTTGCTATTGGAGGGGACAGGTAATAAACAGGACATGTCCTGATCTCATAACATAAAAGACGAATAAACATAACAACCAAAACAGCTAATCAAATCACTGCCTTGAGAAAAGATTATATGATATGCAATTTTGGCAATCAAGCGTTACAGCTTACATTACTTTGTTGCAGTGTTTTGTGTTCTTCATATAAAACTTGCACCGCAAGTCATGTGACAAGAACTGATCAGCTTCAGCTTGTATGAGATATACACATTTTGGTAGACTAATTATCTCAGTTATCTCACCCAAACACTGCAGTGCTTTGTAATTTTCTCCGTAAGTAAAACTTGTATCAAAGTGACTGCAATGTTTTGTCAACTTGTCATCATCTGCGAAAACGGTTGATGGTCACCTAGCAATCTATGAACCACCGCCCCCCGGTCTGTGGTAAAATTGTCAAGCGTTAACCGGATCACGGTGATAAAAAGGTTGGGGACCACTGAGCTAATACACTGTTAATACACTAATTAACACTAGCTAATACACTGTTAAAAAGAAATATCAATGAACAACTTTAAATGCGAACAAATTTTTGAATTTAAATTTTACTTTAAACGTAACAAATATGAATAAACACTGTAATAAATGTTCTGCTTATTGTTTGTTCATGTTAGTAAATATATTAACATTAACTAATGCAAATTTATTGTGAAGTGTAACCAACTAATTTATGCCTCGTCTCCACTGAGTGGTATGGTTCAGCACAGTACGGTACGGGTCACCTTTATCACGCCTCTTTTACACCGCACGTGAAAGCAGAGCAGAAGCAGTGCATGTGCAGTGCGTTGGGAGAGCAGAATCAGCATGCTGGCATTTCCTTTCACACTGGCAGCATCTGCAAGCATGCATGTCTGTCTGTCTATCTATCTATCTGTATCAAATCAAATCACTTTTATTGCCACATCATCAGCAGCACGTGTGCTATGATGAGTGAAAAGCTTAGGTGCTGGCTCCAGACAGTGCAAAATACAGATAGTGCAAATACAACGACAGTGCAAAATACAGACAGTGCAAAGTACAGACAGTGCAATATACAACAACATACTCACAAAAAAAGAGACAATGTAAAATTGGCAATGTTGACAGCGATACATGCGATGGATAGGTGTACACATAGTTGTAGGCAGTATTGTTTTAAGTATGGATTTGTTGAAGTGCAGTGATTGCAACATCATGATGGTGTGCAGTGCGGGGTATGGAAGAGTTTGTGTGGTGTGTTAAGTGTTCATCAGCCTGATAGTCTGAGGGAAGAAACTTTCCTTCAGTCGGCTGGTGGATGACCGGATGCTGCGGAACAGTCTGCCTGAGGGTAGCAGAGAGAAATGTCTATGGCTTGGGTGGCTGGAGTCGCTGATGATTCTCTTGGCTTTCCTCATGCACCTCCTGGTATAGATGTCCTGGAGGGAGGGAAGCTCACCTCCTACTACGCGTCCAGCAGTTCGCACGATCCTATGTAGACCTTTGCGATTGCTGCTGGTGCTGTTCCCGTAACAGGTGGTGATGCAGCCAGTCAGGATGCTCTCCACAGTGCAGGTGTAGAACGAGCGGAGGATGTGGGGGCTCATTCCAAACCTCCTGAGACGCCTGAGGAAGAAGAGGCCTTGTTGTGCCTTCCTCAGCACTGCGTCTGTGTGGTCAGTCCATGTAGATCCTCAGCGATGTGTACTCCAAGAAACTTGAAAGTGCTGACTCTCTCCACTGGTGTCCCGTTGATGGTGATGGGAGTGTGTTCTTTTTTTCTCTCTCCTGAAATCCACCACCAGCTCCTTGGTTTTGCTGATGTTGAGTGAGAGGTGGTTTTCCTGACACCACTGCGTCAGAGCGTGCACCTCCTCTCTGTAGGCCCACCACTGTTGTGTCATCAGCAAATTTAATGATGGCATTGGAGCTGTGTTTGGATGTACAGTCATGTGTGTACAGGGAGTACAGGAGTGGGCTGAGAACACCTGTGGAGCACCAGTGTTGAGGATCAGTGTGGATGAGGTGATGTTGTTCATTCTGACCACCTGGCGTCTGCTTGTGTAGGCCCAGAGCCTGGAGCTTCACCACCAGCTTGGCAGGCACTATGGTGTTGAATGCTGAGCTGTAGTCCACAAACATCTTTCTCACATATGTGTTTTTGTTTTCCAGGTGAGACAGAGCAGTGTGCAAGGTGAAAGCAATTGCATCATCGGTGGAGCGATTGTTTCTGTATGCAAATTGCAGAGGGTCAGTGTTAGCGGGCAGTACAGGGCAGATGTGGTTTTTAATCAGCTTCTCAAAGCACTTGCTGAAGATGGGTGTCAGTGTAACCGGACGCCAGTCATTCAAGCATGTGGTTTTAGCTGATTTCGGTATTGGCACAATAGTAGCTGTCTTAAAGCATGTGGGAACCACAGACCGAGAGAGTGAGAGGTCAAAGATGTCTGTGAAAACCCCCGCTAGCTGGTGTGCGCATGCTTTAAATACACGTCCAGGGATGCCATCTGGGCCCGTAGCTTTTCGGATGTTCACGCGACGGAAAGATCTCGTTACATCCGCTACAGAAACAGAGAGTGTGCTGGCGGTTTCTGTTTAGGCCGCGGGAGCGCGCTGTGTGTGTGCGCTGTCCTGGGCTTCAAATCGGGCGTAGAACGAGTTGAGCTCGTCCGGAAGAGACGCAGCAATGTTCACAGTGGCGGGTTTGTTACTTTTAAAGTCCGTGATGTAATTAAGTCCCTGCCACATGCTCTTTGCATTATTGGCGTTAAATTGACCCTCTACCTTGTCTTTGTATTGATGTTTTGCTGCTTTGATCGTTTTTCTAAAGTTGTAGTTTGCTTGTTTTAGTTCCTCAGCATTTCTGGATTTCTAGGCGGAAGTTCGCGCTGATAGGGCTGTTCGAACTTCGCGATTGATCCATGGTTTTTGGTTAGGGTAGATACGGACAGTTTTTGTTGGGACCACGTCTTCTATGCACTTTCTGATAAATCACGTAACAGTGTCTGAGTACACTTCGATGTCGTCATCAGAAGCTGCCCGGAACATCTCCCAGTCAACGTCATCAAAACAGTCTTGAAGTATGGAATCCGATTGGTCTGACCAGCTCTGAAACGTCCTGAGGGTGGGTGGTTCCCGTTTCAGTTTCTGCCTGTAAGCAGGCAAGAGCAGAACAGAAGAGTGATCTGATTTGCCAAATGGTGGGCGGGGGAGGGATTTGTAAGCATCCCGGAATGGAGAGTAGCAATGTGGTGATATGTTGAAAGTATTTTGAAGCGATTTTCCTGAGATTGGCGTTGTTAAAGTCCCCTGTAACAATAAACGCTGCCTCCGGGTGTGCGGTTTCCTGCTCGTTTATGCTCCCATACTGTTCCCTGAGCGCCTGCTCTGTGTTGGCTTGAGGGGGAATGTAAACAGCCGTAATAATGACCGATGTGAATTTCCTTGGTAGCCAGTATGGTCGACACCGAAGCATAAAGTATTCCAGATCAGGAGAATAAAATGATCTGAGTGTATGTTTCTCTCATCACACCATAAGTTGTTAATAAATAAACAAACACCTCCTCCTTTGCTTTTCCCTTGGAGTTCTTTCGTTCTATCCACGCGGTGGACAGAGAACCCCGAAAGTTCAGCAGCTGTGTCTGTTACCTCCGCAGATAGCCAGGTTTCTGTAAGACAGACAATGCAGCAGTTTCTTGTTTCCCGTTGGAAGTTCTCCCCGCGTTCTCGTGGGATTCCTCCGGGTGCTTTGGTTTTCCCACAAGTCCAAAGACATGGTACAGGTGAATTGGGTAAGCTAAATTGTCCGTAGTGTATGTGTGTGAATGAGTGTGTATGGATGTTTTCCAGAGATGGGCTGCAGCTGGAAGGGCATTCGCTGCGTAAAACATATGCTGGATAAGTTCCACTGTGGCAACCCCAGATTAATAAAGGGACTAAGCCGAAAAGAAAATGAATGAATATATATATACTGTATTTTTTTTTTTTTTGTCTTCACTGCTAAATGGTATGCTTTCGTAGGTAGGCATGGTGTACAACAGAAATGATTTCTCATATGAGAAGCACTTCTCAAAAAACAAATGTTTTATATACATAAATACTTATGTAAATGTTAATTGCTAACCTTTCTATGAACAGGATTTCATTATAGCTGCAGATTAATGATAATGCTAAATAGCCTGTAATGTCTGCAATTATATAAAATAAATAAATAAAACATATATGAACACATGCAGACACTTACAGTCTCTAAAATGTTACCAATTTCAGAAAAATTATCCAAAATGTACATTTAATCCCTATTTGGGTTCAAAAACAACAGAAAAACATATACAGTCAGTGCAAACAACTCATCTGTATATTTATTCTTCACCAGCACATGTAGCATCTTGTTGGAAATTAATTGCATCATTCCGAGTTCATAATAGTAATAGTATATAAGTGTGTGTGTGTGTGTGTGTGTGTGTGTGTGTGTGTATGTATGTATATATATATATATATATATATATATATATATATATATATATATATATATATATATATATATATATATATATATATATATATATATACAGTATATATTAGGGTGTGACAAGATTTCGGGCTACGAGATCTCGCAAGACTAAATCGAGATGAGATTTCTCATCGAGGTGAAAAGTTGTCTCGTGAAGTGTGATGTTATGATGGAGCATGAGGGTAAATTTAGCACTGAAGACTGGTGGCAGGGTTGGACCTGGACACAACCCGGGCTACCTTTGTGTTGCGCATCACTCATTTTCTTGGATGGGTGTGACATAACCGATTTTTTCACCGAAGTTCAAAGGTTGCTACGTCCAAAAGTACAGGCTGCTACAACTGCCTTCAAACAAATTTACCATGGTTCGTAACCATGTGATGGAATAGCACTTTAGATATGCTTAGTCATAATCATCGTAAACACAAATGGAATTAAGACATGTGGAGTATTCCTATTTAGTAGCATTAACTAACTGCAGTTCAGACATCTAAAGACCCTAATCAAACTATTACCATTGTGTAGGACTTTTAGCCTTTTTTTTTTTTCTTTTAACAACAGAAAAAGCCATACACACACACACATGCGCGCAGCTGTTTAACACCTATTGGACCACTGACACACACATCTTCTTCAAATGCGCACATACAGTGAACTCCTGGAGAGACACACACCCGTCATCATCATCACTGAACACGCATTTATGCTGTCTGGAAAAAAAAAAAAGTTTTCTTTATATTCAGTGAGCGGTATCAAGCTCCCTTAAAACAACTCTCTCCTATCAGTCCTTTCTTCACACTTATCAGTAGCTCAGAGTTTGTCATGGGGGCATAAAATGTTGCTGAATGAAAGTGATTGAAACTGCTGAAAAATTAAAAATGAAATACCAAAAATTACATGATCACATATATTTAAGTACAATTTGTTTAAAGAAGTTCGATTTCTCATGTGAAATTGTACAGGGGAGAAGCCAGTCAGTAGAGTTTATAGCAAAATATTTTGCAGTGTTTGCATGTCCTTTATGGCATAATTCATTCAAATAGAAGTAATCTCATTGCAAGTTGATTTTAAAAATATATTTAAAAATAATTTTGCTTTTTGTGATTTTTTATTTTTTTTTCAATTGAATAAAAATTTATTTTCCGTTCATATATTAGCAAATATTTTGCTAATATTTAAATTTATATATAAAACACTATTTTGCATTCATATATTAGCAAAATATTTTGCAGTGTTTCCATGTCCTTTACAGCATAGAATTCATTAAAATAGAAGTAAAATATAATTCATTAAAAGTTGATTTTTAAAAAGCACCTAAATTTTGCATTTTGTGATTTTTATTTTCAGTTGAATAAAAGACATTCATTCATAAATTTTATCATTGAAGATTTCTCAGAAATCGTGTAAAACGTTCTCTTGAACCCAGTCTTGTGTCTCGTCTCGCCTCGTCACTCCCCTAATATATATATTTACTGTAATTAATTGACATTATTCCACAAACATCAGGTACTGTATGCTCCAAACAATCTTGACTGGTGCCATCATTTTGTTTAAAAGTCAAACAACCTGCCCTCGTAAATCAAGATTTAGAAAATACTATTTATAAGTTATTTAAAAAGATAAACCAATCAGCAACTAAGCGTGCAACTTTTGTCAACAGATTTCCTGGTTCCACATTCATGGACCATGTGCTTAGGTATCAGGACACTCCAGGAATCAAGATGATTGTTGTTCTGGGAGAGGTGAGATATACTGTAAACTAATATGTATATTTTAAGAACGTTTTAAAAACCCAACAAGGTGTCATGACCATTGGTATATTTAAATATATTAAATATCTTCTTAGATTATCAAAAATATTTTTTTTTAAATATTTTTTTATTGCTGCAATACAATGAACTAGCAATCATATTCTTTTCATTGTTTTACATTATTGTAAATAGAGCAGGTAAAAAAGTATTGAACACACCACCTGTAGTTTATTGTTAGAAAGCAACCCTGCCCCTTATCAGTGTAAATTAATATTAGCTGCTTTAGTTCAAAACACACTACATTACATCAGCAAGACGATGATATAAAACACAGCCAATGAAACTCTCAACTCGTTTTAGAGTATGTTGACGAGGTTACGAAAAAGTAATGCTGGGCAAATTAACACGCTATTATTGCATTAATTTATGCTGACAATTACTTTATCGTGCATTAATGCAGCTGTTTATTAGTTTTAAATTTTTTACATCTCCATTGTTCACTGTCTCCTAAAAACAAATACCATCAGGCCATAGGTCACAAGAAGTTGGGTGGTTGGTTAGTATTGGCTTGGTAAAGGCATCAAGCTTCAGCACACTACTTTGCAGAGTTCATTTACATTTTCAGATGATAAAGAACCAAGTGTATTTTAGCTACTGGCTTGGTGGAGAGTGTAGTGATCAGCAGTCAAATCAGGAACTTGTGGAAATTCAGTTGTGGAAATTAATTTCCAATATGAAAAAATGCTGCAGAGTTAGCAATTAAATCTGGCCTTTTGTTTAGAGCATGGGTGACCAACACTGTTCCTGGAGATCGACCTTCCTGCAGATTTCAGCTCCAACCCTGATCAAACACACCTGAACCAATTAATAAGAACCTGAAGAGCACTTGATAATTATAGGCAGGTGTGTTTGATATGGGTTGCAACTGACTTCTGCAGGAAGGTCGATCTCCAGGAAAAGGGTTGAGCACCCCTGGTTTAGACTTATCAGTAAGAGTGGCAATGGAGATGGTAAAGAACCATCTGTCTCTTGTTCTTCTGAAGGACAAAGGTGTTAAGGCCTGAACTTGCAAAACGGCTTCTTGACCTATTCAACATTCCATCTAATCTAAATAATCTCAGACACAAAGAAACACATGGATTACAATATTTCCATCTAACAAAGTGGACTCAAAATGGAATATTTCACTGTATATACCTTTAAATTCAAATAATCATGTATATAATTACTATGCACTGTTTGAGATACTCCACTGTATGAAACTTTGCTCAATAATGTTTATATATGATTGCTTACATTGTGATGTTTAGACTGTCACTGCCACACAAGGAAGACAATGGAGGTTAAGACTTCCAAGTATTTATTCAAGCGAAACAGCAACAACTGATTGTGAAGCAGGTAAGTGGTGAAGCAAAGTTCTATATGGTGAGTCCAGTCCGTTGATAACACCACACACATTTTAAAGACACTTCCCTTGAACAGGCTATCCACAGGAGAAAGGGGGACATCCACGGAAGAGCACAAGATATAACAGGGCATAACAGGTGAGACTATGAGGAAGACCATCTGACGTTGATTCCAGCTGGTGAGTGACTGGAGGAGGTGAGACTTTATAGGGAGTGCATGATTGGGATACCAGGTGTGGGCTGTTAGTATTTGGGTGATGGTTATAGTGAGTGGTGTGTGGAGGCTGTTGATTGGCTGAGGTTGTTGGGACTGCGGGAACGAGCCGACGGTGTGACAGTACCCCTCCTCCACGGGTGACTCTAGGCACCCTAGAATGGCAGCAGGGACGACCTCGAGGTCAGGGAGCAGGACGGTCAGGGTATCGGTGGTGGAATTCTTCGAGGAGTGTAGGATCTAAGATGTCGTTGCGGGGAGCCCATGACCTCTCTCGGAACCGAATCCTTCCCAGTCTCTCAGGTACTGGAGTTGGTCATCCTGCCACCGGGAGTCGAGAACTTCTTTGACCCGATAGATGTTGTCACCAAGGACTTCGGCTGGTTCTGGAGGGGGAGGCGGTTCCGGTTCTGTGGATGGAGAGGAAATGGCGTCAGAATAGGGCTTAAGGAGGGAAACATGAAAGATATGTGAAATCCGATTGTGGGGGCAAATTAAGACGGTAAGTGACAGGGTTAATCTGTGAGTGGATGGTGAATGGTCCTATGTAGCGGGTACTCAGCTTCCGGCAGGGCAGACGGAGGCGAATGTCCTGGGTTGACAGTCTCCAAGACTGTAAGTAGGGTTTGGTAACCTGTGGCAGTTGGCGGCGTTGGTGTACCTCCGTACTGCCTGCTGGAGATGGACATGTGCTGAGTCCCACACTCTCTCGCTCTCTAGGAACCAGTTGTCTACCGCGGGCAATTCAGAGGTCTCACTGGTCCAAGGGAACAGGGATGGTTGGTAACCTAGAACACATTAAAATGGAGTAAGACCTGTAGAGGTTTGGTGAAGAGAATTCTGAGCATTTTCGGCCCACGGTAGATACTGGCTCCAGGCTTCTTAGTGGCGCACACAGTACGTCTGCAGGTAACGGGATATCTCCTGGATTTTACGCTTGGTCTGTCCATTTGTCTGGGAATGATACCCAAATGAGAGACTGATGGTAGTACCCAGGAGTTGGAAGAACACCCACAAGACCCTGGAGATAAATTGAGGTCCTCGATCTGAAACAATGTCTTCGGGGAGTCCATAATTAGGAAATACATGGTGGAAGAGGGCTTCTGCCATTTGTAGGGCCGAGGGAAGGTTTTTGAGAGGCATTAATTTACAGGCTTCGGAGAATCTTAGTACAATAGTATCTGGTGAGTACTTGCGAGATAAAGCATCTGCCTTCACATTCTTACTGTACGTTCACACCGAAAGCAGCGAGAGCGTCAAAGGTCGCTACACACTGATCTCGTATTTAAAGGAGCCGTTGCTGCATATCATATCAGTTACACTCCCACATAAAACATGCTTTCTAGCGTGAAGGTGTTCCACACTTATTATCAAATTCACTTAACTACGGAAGATCCAGTTGCATGTGGTGTGGCTTTGCTCCACTATGTGTCCATATGCCTGAAATATTCTGAAGCAGCAATACTGTTTTATATTGTCGCATGAAATTCCCGCTTTTTTTAAAGAAAAAAAATATATATAACATTTATGCACATCAGTAACTCACGAGTAACTTTTTAAATTTACGTTCCAGTAAGAAAACATTGCAAATAATTAAACCCTTGAGAACAACTGTGGTCGGAACCAAAGTTCACAGTGACTGTGTTCTCTGACTCCTCTCAAGCGGTGGACTTCTACATTCTGATTGCTTGCCGCCATACCGCGTCATAACTCATTACTATAAAGTTGACTTGATTTCAACTCTCCTCGACGCTCACACCGGCGAAGACGCGCCGCGCTGCTCCTATGCTCCCATAGGAGCTGGCATATGCTCCCATTGATAATGAATGACTTCCGGCTACTTTGACGCTCTCGCCGCTTTCGGTGTGAACGTACAGTTATAACCGGGTTGGTAGGTAATTTGAAAATTAAAGCGAGCAAAGAATAATGACCAGCGGACTTGACGGGCATTGAGGCATTTTGCACTGCATAGGTATTGAAGGATTTTGTGATCAGTGACAATAGTAAAGAGGAATTGGGTTCCTTCGAGCCAGTGCCACCATTCTTCCAGGGCGAGTTTGATGGCTAATAGCTCGAGATCACCTATGCCATAGTTTTGTTCTGCTGGGGTTAGCTTCCTGGAATAGTACGCACATGGATGAAGGGTTCGGGGTTCACCAGACCATTGCTAGAGGAAGGGACTGACTCCTACATCTGCTGCGTCTACCTCCACAATAAATGGCAAAGTGGGATCGGGATGTTTGAGGATCAAAGCTGTGGTAAACATAGAGAAGAGACGTTAGTGGGGCAGAAAGAAGGCTGTTATTTTTTATAAAGCACCTGTAGAAATTGGCTAATCCGAGGAAGCGTTGCAGCTCCTTCACCGTCTTGAGTTCGCTCCAATCGGATACTGCATTCATTTTATCAGCCTCCATACTGACCCCCTCTGGGGAGATCACGTACCCTAGGAAGGAGATGGTGGACTTGTGAAACTCACATTTTTCAGCTTTGAGGTACAAGTGATTCTCTCTAAGGTGCTGGAGGATTTGTTGGATGTGGGATTGGTGTTAGATCAAGTTCTGGGAGTAAATCAGGATATCATCGATGTATACAATGGTGAATCTATGGAGGAAGTCTCTGAATATTTCATTCATGAAGTTTTGAAAGATGGATGGACTGTTGGCTAACCCTTAGGGCATCACCTGATATTCATAGTGGCCAGTAGGGGTTATAAATGCAGTTTTCAATTCGTCTTCTTTTCGAATGCGAATTTAATTGTAGGCGCTGCGGAAATCAAGCTAACTGAAAATTTTGGCTTCTCTGAGGTCTACAATCCCATAACCGATGCGGAGGGAGTTGTGTGGCTCATTCCTTGGTGAATACTTCAAGATATGGATGGTAGATGGCCGGAATGGAAGTTGTGGAGGATACAGGCGGGCTTTCAATGGTGGTGGCGTGGATAGTGTGGGGCTTCAAGTGCGGAGGATGAACAGCAGTGGGAGCAGTGTAGCCATGTTCCTTACCGCCAACACCCCATCCGAGAATCTCTCCTGTGCTCCAGTCAATAGTAGATTGGTGTTGTGTGAGCCAGGGTCTGCCAAGGATGACTTCAACTTATTAGCTTATTATTAGCTTATTATACAAATTAGCTTGCTGAAGGATGAGTAGCATTAACTTTTCTAGATGGTCCAAGGGAAGTTGGATGGGGATTTCTTCTGTTTCCCGGGATATTTTGCCGTCGCCTAGTGGTGAGTTCTGGATGGTGGTTGTTTGATATTTGACTTTATTACTCACAGAGGGCATGCAATGTTTGGAGATGAAGTGTGATGAAATGAAGTTACCAGCCGCTCCGGAGTCCAGCAACACATGTATGGGGAAAGTGTGAGAATCCACAATTAATTGAGCTTGAACATGGGGGTTATGAGATACAGTAGGAGTAAGTGTAACTTTACTCACCAATAGATGAGGCGGACGAACAGGGCAGGCTGAGATGAGATGGGTAGCTTCTCCACAGTACAGACAGAGTTTTTGGCAAATTCGTCGCTGTTGTTGTGATGCATTGAGCCGGTAAGAGTCTGTGATCGTAGGCTCTTCTGGGTCCAGTGGTGGAGAATGATTTCTGATGGGAGGAATTGAATTGATAGATGAAGAGGAACAGGCAGAAAGGTGTTGAGAGATACTAGTAGCCTTTTTTATGAAAGCCTCTAGATTAGCGCTATCATCGTAGATGACCATATGCTTGCGAATTTGGGGTTTCAGTTCTTTACAGTAAGCCACTTGGAGGGCAACCTGGTTCCAGCCACTACTGGCGGCAAGTGTTCGGAAGTGCAGTGTGTATTCGTGGATTGTGGTGTTACCTTGACAAAGATTGATTAGTTCATCGTGCACTGAGAGAGGAGTGAGTGGAGCAGAGAAAACTTCTTTTAAATGGCTTACGAAGGCTGGGAAGGTGGACATCGCTGGACTATGAGCATTCCAAAGCGCATTAGCCCATTGGAGGGTTCGTCCTGTTAGTAGTGAAAATTACAAAAGCAATTTTAAAGATATCGTTGGGGAATTGATGTACATTAGCCTCAATGTAGAGGGAACATTGGAAGAGAAACACTTCGCATACTCCTGGCTTGCCGGAGTAGCTCATTGGTCGAGCGAGGGGTGTGCTCGTGATGATAGCAGGGTTGTGCTAGTGTTTACGGAAGTAGGAAGAAGGGTTTGTCGAGTAGAATGCACCATGCTAGCGAAAGGATCTGGAGAAGCTTCGGTAAGGGTGGCATTAGTCTCCATCTGCAGCAATGTTTCTTGTTATGGGCTGGAATCCTGTCACGGCCACACAAGGAAGACAATGGAGGTTAAAACTTTCAAGTATTTATTCAGGCGAAACAGCAACAACTGATTGTGAAGCAGGTAAGTGGTGAAGCAAAGATTTATATGGTGAGTCCAGTTTGTTGATAACCCCACACACACTTTCAAGACACTTCTCTTGAGCAGGCTATTTGTATCCACAGGAGAAAGGGATACATCTACGGAAGAGCACAGGAAATAACAGGGGATAACAGGAGAGCCGATGAGGAATACCATCTGACGTTGATTCTAGCCAGTGAGTGAATGGAGGAGGTGAGAATTTATAGGCAGTGCATGATTGGGGTACCAGGTGTGGGCTGTTAGTATTCGGGTGATGGTTCACGGGAGTGGTGTGTGGTGGCTGGTGATTGGCTGAGGTGGTTGGGACTACGGGAACAAGTCGAGGGTGTGACATAGACTTTATTTATTCAGCACAATGCCTTGGGTAAGCTAAAAGTGGTTAGGAAAGTGAACTATGCATAGGACAATATTTAAGACTCTTAAATATAAAAACTGTTTAACTAGGCTATAACTATGCAAATGCTGTTCAACATCCAGTGACCACCTCACAGGATCATCCAATCACAATGCTGGATTTGAAAGACGCTATCTTTTCTATCCCACCTTCCAGAGAAAGGATAAAATATTCTCTCTAAGAAGTTGAATGTCTAGGGGTGGTGATACACAAGGTAGTATGTGATAAACAAGGTAGTACAATTTGTGTGGTTTTCAATGCAAGCGTTACACGACGGAATGTCTGCAAGATAAAACAAAAGGATTTTCTACACGTCCTGGGCTATCTGAATTGCTCAAAGACTTCAGAACTTTGCCATGTGTTCCAGCAAGGATTTTCATGGTGATTGGATTTACAGTGCTTTTTCCAAAGCGACTGAAACCAGTTAGGACTACCACCTCCAGAAATTTGTGTGAAATTTCCAGAATCTTCAGATTTTTTCTTCTCAAAGCTCAGGAGACCTAAGTTTGCTTGTTCCATGCATCAAGACCTGCAGGAAGATCCAGCTTCTTCCAACCACTGCATCAACAGCAGAAGCGTACATATACCACTTTCCAAACCTTGGCATAATGTGTTTCAGTATAAAATAATCTAATTAATTAAATGTTTATAACTGTTATTTGTTAATAACAAAAACTTCCTCAGTTGTTTGTTATTTCAGAATAAGGTTTACCTTATCAGACTCTAGCTTGTCTTTAGAAAAGATAACAGTTATTAATGACAATCCTCAAGTTAATCACCTTCATGATTCATGCCTATGCACTTCATTAATTGTACATTTAGCAATTTTAGTTACACTTGTTTATTTATTTTTTGTTAATAAATACTCATTTATTACAATTGTGTCTTCCTTGTGTTGATAATACAGTAAAAGGCTCTACAAGTCAGATGATCCCACTATCCTTCAAATTTATCTAGATAATGAACACCTTTACATTTGTAAACCTACAGTCATAAAATGTCTGAAACTATTATACAAACTATCACTTAAAATTTTTGATTAAAAAAAGAGTTTAATTTCCATCATTGAAATATTTTAAAATCCTATAACCTGCTTGGCTAGGGGTGCAGCTAAAGCTGATTGCATTATTCCACTTCAAAAAATATTTTGGTCAAGCTGTTTTTGTTTTAGAGCTTTGCATCAGTGGAATTTGATACCACAATCTGTTTGAGAATATAATTTAATTTATTTAAGTAAAATATTAGGAAATTACTTTTTAATAATAAACATTGCAAACAGTTTTTTATTGCATTTTGTTTTTTGCTATTGGTGTTGCGGTTGTATTCTCTTAGTGTTTTTGAGTTTTGTTTATAATTTGTGTATTTATTTGTAATATGTATTTCTATAAGTATAGTCCTTTAACATCTGGCAAATGGACTACCACTGAAACAAATTTGGGTACATTTACATTCCTGAGGAATGTTGATTAAAGTACCCTTTCCCTTGTTGTTAGATAAATAATGATAAATATAAAATAAACACATTTTTATGATTTTTGTACGTTTGCATTCTTTGCGCTTTTACCTAAATCTGGGGAAATTTCTTGTTAATGGCTCCTTTAGAATATATTCACCACAAAAAATCTGTATGTGTTTAATACTTATTTTACCATCCATATTTTCTAAATTATGACTGCAAGAATTTAAGTAATTTGCTAAGGCATTGTAATTCTAATGTTCTTAATTCTTAATGTCTTTCAGATCGGAGGCACGGAGGAGTATAACATCTGTCAGGGCATTACAGATGGCCTAATCACTAAGCCAATCATATGTTGGTGTATTGGAACATGTGCTACCCTGTTCTCTTCTGAGGTAATACATTACATGGCATTTGAGACACTTATTTCTGTTGGCCCTGTCCAAAGTGGCACCTACAGCCCATGTGTTTCGGGTTTAGCATCTTTTTTAACATTAAGGAGTACATATGAAGGACACACAACATTAAGTACATGATTTGACTGATTTGGAGATTGCATGAAGAATGAAGATGTATGGTTTTCATAGAAAGGAACAGAAGACAGCAATTTGCATTGTCATCTTATGGTATTTTCTTAACTATATTGTTCTTAATTGTGGCAACGCAGTGGCGCAGTAGGTAGTGCTGTCGCCTCACAGCAAGAACGTTGCTGGGTCGCAGGTTCAAACCTGGGTCAGTTGGCGTTTCTGTGTGGAGTTTGCATGTTCTCCCTGCGTTTGCGTGGGTTTCCTCCGGGTGCTCCGGGTTCCCCCAGTCCAAAGACATGCGGTACAGGTGAATTGGGTAGGCTAAATTGTCCGTAGTGTATGAGTGTGAATGAGTGTATGGATGTTTCCCAGAGATGGGTTGTGGCTGGAAGGACATCCGCTGCTTAAAAATGTGCTGGATAAGTTGGCGGTTCAATCCGCTGTGGCGACCCCACATTAATAAAGGGACTAAGCCGACAAGAAAATGAATGAGCTCTATTCATACATAATTTTTAAAAGCAAATTCTGTACCTATTTCTTGTTCTGGCAGGGTCACTTTTAAAGATTTTCCATTCATATACTGTATATATTTTGACTACAAATCTGGATTTGCCTGTATCCATCTGTTTGCCCCTGTGTTGACTGTTGCTTGCCTGACCATTCTGGTAAATAAACCTGCTTTTGGATCCGCACTCCTTATGTCCAGCATTTCGTTCACATTACAGAAGACTACAGAACATAAATGGATCCAGCGGTTATTAAAATCATGCGTCTTTGTCAGGAAGCCCGGTCTATAGAGGAGTATGTGGAGGACTTTATCCAATTATCACATCTAACATCTATAAGTGAGTTGTGCCTCATGATATTTTTTAGTGGTGGGCTATCTGAGCCACTTTATTCCGCTATGCCATTACATGAACCCCACTGGACAATTAATCAATACATTGAACTGGCACTACAGCTGAGTGGGTCCCCCTTCTCGGTTGGCGAGGTGGAGAAGGAAACCCCTAAATATTTTTTTGGTGGGGGGGGGGGGGGGGGGGGGGGGGGGGGGGGGGGGGGGGGATGGACAGCAAGACCCACTGGCAACGGGGCTTGCTGCTTACTCCACTGTAATGCTGGCATCTCCCGTACTCCTGTCCCCTGTTCACCAGCCTAGACCACAGCCAATTCACAAAATGGCTTCATCCAGATCACAAGATGGCTGCCTCCAGTCCTCCAGATCACAAGATGACCACCTCCAGTCCTCCAGCTCACAAGATGGCCACTTCCAGACCTTCAGCTCACAAAGTGGCCACAACCAGCACTCCAGCTCACAAAATGGTAAGCGCCAGTCTGCCACCAGCTCACAAGATGGCTTCTTGTTTCAAGTTTGTTTCTGTCATAGTTCCAGTCCAAGTCCTTGTTTCTGAAATACCATCACCTGAGCTACAAGAATGGCCACCACCACCTGAGTTGCCAGAGCTTCCACCAGCTGTTACTGCCAGAGCTTCCAGATCCTCCGTCACTGCCAGAGCTGTCAAATCCTCCAGAGTTGCCAGATACCCTTTCTGAGTCCCCGGAGAGTGCGCCAGATCCTCTCGGAACCCCTGAATGGCGGGCGCCAGATCCTCCTGAATTTCCCAAATGGCGGGTGCCAGATCCTCCAGAATCCCCCAAATGGCCCAGGGGAGCTAGATCCTCCCAAATTCCTTGAATGGCCAGCCGCACCAGATCCTCCTGAATTCCCTGAATAGCCAGGGGCACCAGATCCTCTTAAATTCCCCAAATGGCCAGAGTCGCCGCCTGAGTCCCACGAATGGCCAGAGTCACCACCTGCAATCCACGAATGGCCCGAGTCGCCACCTGAGTTCCACGAATAGCCAGAGTCCTGGACTGCAGTGGGAGCATCTGGAAGCTGCTCTTTGAGGGGGGCTCTGTCACAATCAAACTCACAGATCACAAAGCACTACAACACACACCTGCTCCAAGTCTCCATTGATTAGACTCACACAGCTGAAGCTGCTTGCCTGACCATTCTGCTAAATAAACCTGCGTTTGGCTCTCCTTTTTGTCCAGCGTGTCGTTCACATTACAAAAAAAAAAAAAAAAAAAAACTTAAGTGTAATAACAATGAAATGACACAAGGAGAAAGTACTGAACTACTGAAACATATTTATTACTTTATATAAAAGGTTTTTTGGTAATGGCAGCTTAAATACACCTCTCAAATGGAGAATGATGTTACATGAACTGCTCAGGTGTGAGTTTTTCAATTCAGCAGTGTAAAAATCTTGATGGTTCTGTCTCGCCTTTCAAATCTGATCTTTAATTTGTATTTTATATTGGATTTGAGTCAGGTGATTGGCTGGGCCATTCTACAGCTTGATTTTCTTTCTCTGAAAACATTTGAGAGTTCTTTTGGCTGTGTTTTGGATCATTGTTTGCTGAAATGTCCACCCTGGTTTCATTTTCATCATCCTGATAATATAAATGTTGGACTGAAGCAGCTAATATTAATATACAATGACGAAGGGCAGAGGATTGCTGAATAATTACTGAGAGATTTCAGCAGCTGTCTGGGCTTTCACTGGCTTTCTAAACCTCCCTTTCTTCATGTGTTCAATACTTTTCATTGTGTCATTTCATTTTATTATGCATAACTTAATTTGTAAACTAATTAGATTTGTTTTCTTTGCATATATAGATTTCTTTGGTTTGTAGTAACATCTGGAGAAAATGTCAAGTCAACGGCACCTTTAGAAATATGTTTTCTGAGAAAAATGGTGATATGTTCAATACTTATTTTCCCCACTGTATATATAATTTCTGAGATTTAAAGTTGATATTAGTTGCATTAACCCAGCATATTAGAATAATATGACGTAATGACAAAAGCTTTGATCACAAGAATAAATGATAACACTTTTAATAACTGCACACAATGAATAATTTAATAATAGTTAATTTATCGTTTGTTCAGCATTAACTCTACATTAATATACATTAGTATGCAGCTTATTATTACAGCCACAAATGCTGTAATCTTGATTTATAAGCACTTATAATGTGCTTATTGATTATATTTTCATACTTTGTTAATGATACCTTCTTCACTACTAAATTATTGCATTATTAAAAAATTATTTATTTAAGAGTAGTTGGTTAAGATAATTAAAAAAAATGCATTTTTAACTCAACTTCATGCAGTTTTGTGACCTAATCTAAAGTGAGGACTATTTATGCTTTGTAAATCCTTTATGTTTAAGTGAAGTGACGTCATCGTGGAAAGGGTCTATAAAAAAGTACTTATTTCTAAGCACGCAGAGTTACAGTGTTTGTTTGTAGGCGTACAAGAGTTCAGATGGTTGTCATCATGATTTGTGTTTGAATGCAGAAGGCAGGAACTAATTAGCAGACAATGAGCTCTGCTGGGAGATTTCTGCATTGCATTCATTGAGCAGAAAAAGCTCCATCACCCATAGAATGTAAATGAGTATGTGGAATTACTAGATGTTAGTACAGCAGCACACATTAACTGTTAACTTAGTATTGTGTTATTTTGAATGTTTTAGGTGCAGTTTGGCCATGCTGGAGCATGTGCTACGCAAGTGTTAGAGACCGCTGTTGCCAAAAATCAAGCACTGCGGGAAGCAGGTGCATTTGTGCCCAATAGCTTTGATGAATTGGGCGATGTCATCAAGTGAGTAACAGAAAGAGACATACTCATCTAGCTGTTTTATGAGTGTAAATATTATTGATGATTTAAACTAGACCCTTTTTGTTACCTGTGCAGGATGGTCAAAGTAGTATCACATTTGTGATTAAAAGTGGTCCCTTAATAATTAATTATAATTTTTTTGTTGTGTTGTGGGTAAGATACTCTGTGTAGTTTCAAGGGCAGTGCTCTACAATTTGTCTCTAAATATTTAATAAAAGGTTTGTTTGTTAGTTTTACCTTTTACATTTTTGTGGAGGTTAATTGACTTCAGTGGAGGGACCGGAATCTCCTAGTTGAATATATCTTTTAACCTGTTCATTTAATTTTTTTACTATTATTTTTCAGTAAAGTTATTGATTCGAATGGATTTGATTGGTCCTTTACTGAATAAGTTCACTCTCTAAATAGTTGCTGAATTAAAATCTCTATAAATTACAGTTAAATGAAAAAAAAGTTATTTGGTTTTATAAATAACTTTTGATAAATATTTATCAGTTTTTAAACTTTGTAGTACGCCTCTAAAGATTTCAGTGTACTGTATGTTGTGATAGAGGTTTTTGAACAAAATATTATCAAGTTTTTAATTTTATATATTTATTATTATGTAATTGTGTAAATATAAGTTATGTACCTAACCTATTACTCTCCTTAACTTATTAATGCTTCATCAGATTTTTTTCTGTTTCGTTGGGAAGGTTTGTGTATGATGACCTTGTCACAAATGGAATCATTGTTCCAGAACAGGAGGTTCCTCCTCCTACTGTCCCAATGGATTACTCCTGGGCAAGAGTAAGACCTGTACTATGTTTTTACTATGGAAACAGCCTCTTAAAGGGATCGGTTCTCGTTGCTTGCCATTCTGAAACATGGTAGTGGGCTTAGTTTGAAAGTACTTTATTTCACCATTATTGTTATAAGTTTTTGTTCATTTTAAAGATAACTGCTAACAAAAATCAAATAAAATTAAGATACAAATTATACCAAACAAAACTGATTCCAAAAAGAGGATTTTTTTTTCAACAAAAATTTAAGAAATGATCTGACCTACATTTTTTTTCAGGCATATATCCAGCCCTTATAAATTGTTCTTACTGTGTCTAACAGTATAAATAAATAAAAGAACACTTTCAAAATGGCTACAAAATGATCAATCACTAAAAATATAGATGTTTGTGCTCATTGCATTGATATGAATTTCCCCCTTTTGCTGAACACAACATATATTGTGCACAACAACATATATTGATATTTTGAAGAAAATGGCTAACCAAAAGTTGCTTGTCCCCATTGACTTTCATGGCTTGGAATAAGGTCAGGCATCTGCTTAGTTACTACTTTATTTAAAATATCTACTTTTTATGTTTAACAAAAAAGAAGCATAAATTGGTTAGGAACCACTCATACATAGTCAAACTTTGAAAAGCACAAGTCTGAGAATTCTAAATTTTTTGCGTTTGCTGGCTACTAAAATGCATTGTATAAGGAGGACATCTGACCAAATCCATGTATGTGTGCCTATAGGAGCTGGGGTTGATTCGAAAACCTGCGTCGTTCATGACTAGTATTTGTGATGAAAGAGGCCAGGAACTCATATATGCCGGTATGCCCATCACAGAGGTGTTTAAAGAGGAAATGGGTCTCGGAGGAGTGCTGGGCTTGTTGTGGTTCCAGAGGAGGTTTGTCATTTTAAATACGGTCATTATGAGAATACAGTAAAAGTAATATTTTACAATATTATTACAAAGTAAATGTTTTACTTTTTTGAAAATGTTTTTAGATTATATTAGATTAAACTTTATTGTCATTACACATGTACAAGTATTAGGCAACAAAATGCAGTTTAGGTCTAACCAGGAGTGCACAAGGAGCAAGTGCAGGATATAGATTTACTATGACCATTATATACAAATTGGATCAGTTATGAACAGAGATTTACAATAGATGAATATACTGTATGTACCAGTTGCTATTCATAATCAGAGGTATGCAGATAGATATAAACATAATTACAAATCTATATGTACAGTAAGTATGTGCAATTTAAGATGAATTAGTGCAATATAGTGCGATAAATATGTGCGATTTTAATTGTGCAAATATTAAGTAATAAATAATGCAGTGTTTATGGGGTGTACGGGTAAAGTGTGGGTGTGTATGAGGGGGCAAAAGAGTCAGTGGGGGGCAGAGTTTAAAAGGGAAACAGCTCTGGAGAAAAAGCTCTTCCTCAATCTGCTGGTTTTTGAACCTAAAGCACCTGCCAGAAGGAAGTCTTTGAGCAGGTTGGGAGGAGTCCTTAAGAATACTGTTTGCTCGGCGCAGACAGCATTTCTTCATGGTTGTCCTCAATGGCTGAAAGTGGGGTCCCTGTGATGCATTGGGCAATTGTAACCACCCACAGTTCGAACAGTTTTAACCACCCGCTTAACAACAGAGCAGCTTCCATACCAGACTTTAATGCAGTTGGTCAGGATGCTCTCTATTGCCTTCTCTATTTCCACTGTTATGCAGATGACACTCAAATTTACTTGCCCTTAAAACAGAGTTCAAGTGGGTTGGAGACTCTTGCCTGTCAGATGTGAAAGCTTGGTTGTCTTTGAACTTTCTAGATTTTAATGAGAGTAAGACTGAAATGATTTTGTTCGGTGCGTCAAATTTTTCTAAGACACCACCAGTAAACCTTGGGAAATCAAGGCTTTCTGTAAAGCCTTGGGTAAAAAATCTGGGTGTTATCTTTGATGATGGCTTGAGATTTGATAAACAGATTAACGCAGTGGTCAAATCCTGCTTTATTTAGCTTCGACTCTTAAAAACAGTGAAACCCATTTTATCTAGAAAAAATTTTGAAAAAAATAATTCATGCTTTTATTAATTCTAGATTGGACTACTGTAATTCACTATATTTTGGGATCAGTCAGACAACTCTATCAGAGATAGATTTGAACTACAGTTAGTTCAAAATGCTGCTGCAAGGCTTTTAACCGGTACCAAAAAATATGACCACATCACACCAGTCTTACGCTCTTTGCACTGGTTGCCTGTGCACTATCGTGTCACTTTTGAGATTCTTCTTTTGGTTTTTAAATCACTAAATGGCCTGGCTCCTTCTTACCTGTCAGACCTGTTGACTGAACATCAGCCTGGGGTGCGTTTCACCAAACAATGACGTAACTCGCGGCTGAACTATCATAGTTCGATGCATCGTTTTGGGAAAGAACTATGTAGTGACGAGTGTTTCCCAAAACCCCTAGTTTCTCTGTCGCAGATCCATCGCTTGAACCACGTTAGTTATAACGTAAAACGCCCATAATGATGCTCTAAACGGGGTGGAGTAACTTCTTTAGAGAACAACCCCATCATTTCTTTGTGCAAATTATATTGTTTTACACAAACACGCATTTAAAATAAAATCCAATATTAGTTTTGGTAAAAATATGCACTCGTTTTCCATATTATTTAAAATATAAGTAAATGGCACATATAGGGCCAATGTTTGCTTTACTAATATAATTGAGAAGTTGAACATTACATATTCTATTCTAAAACATAAAATCACTTACAAAAGCTAACACTATTCTAATATCATATACAAATCATATAAATAAATAAATAAATAATGAGGCGTTTTATTATAAATATATTTACTTTAATAATAATATTAATAATGATGATGATGATTATTATTATTATTATTATTATTATTATTATTATTATCATTATCGTAATTATTATTTAGGATATTGTTTATTTAATTAAAAAAAATTACAATTTGACACATGCAAACCACAGCAGAAAGTTCTAACCAACAGACCCATGTCATATACAGCAGAGAAACTTAATAAATAACCCACTATAAAATAAAATAATTAACGTATGCGATGTTTTTTATTTTCACAAGCTTTGGAGACGTAACATAATTTCCGTTTTTAAATATACCTATAGCTTTCGCCATGAGGCTGTGTTCAAAATGATATGAATGTTTTCAAAGTGCACTGCGAAGGGAGCACAACTGTAAACATGAAGATCGCTAAAACTGAACTGTAAAAATACTTTGAAAGCAAATTACACCTAAGAGAAATAACTTAATGCTTTTTTATTTTTAATAATTCCAACTTTGAATGTTAGAATGTTCTAAATGAATAGGGCATAGGGGGGATAAGTGGGAATATAACACAGCCAGGAACTATGCTTTTAACTACAGCTCCAGAGGTGTCGTTTCAAGTGCTCAAGTTTGCGACGCAGTTTGCGAATGTTCGTTGGAGCGATGGATTTGGGGAAACAGCAAATCATTGAACTATGTTTGTAACGACAGAACTTGCGACCTTAGTTGGCTAACGATGGTTTTGGGAAACGCACCACTGGTCGGTCCCTTCGGTCATCTGACCAGAGACTTTTATGCATCCCAAAGTCGAAGCTGAAATGCAGGGGTGACCGTGCTTTCGCAGTAGCTGGTCCTACCTTGTGGAATGCTCTGCCCCTCTGTATTAGGTCTACATCATCTTTGTCTGTTTTTAAATCTAGGTTGAAAACTTACCTTTTTGATTTGGCATTTTATCAGTGAGAATTGTTTGTTTTAGCTATAATAATTATCAGTGAGAATTGTTTGTTTTATACTTTTATACCTTTCTTTTTGTGATTTGTATTGTTCAGCACTTTGGTCAACCTTTGGTTGTGTTTAATAGTGCTATATAAATAAAACTGACATTGACATTGACATCTATTGCACAGCAGTAGAAGTTCACCAAGACGGTTGAAGACAGCTTGTTCTACTTAAGTTGTCTTAAGAAAAAGAGATGCTAGTGAGCCTTTTGACCATGTTGGAGGTGTTGGTGGTCCAGGACAGGTCTTTTGAGATGTGGGTCCCCAGGAACTTGAAGGATGAGACAGGCTCAACGGCCATCCTATTGATGTGAATGGGATCGTGTGAGCCTATTCGTCCCTTCCTGAAGTCCACAATAAGCTCCTTGGTCTTGGTGATGTTAGGGGGCAGATTATTGTCTGTGCACCAAGTGGCCAGATGCTGTATCTTCCCTCTGTAGGCAGTCTTATCATTGTTGCTGATTAGACCAATCATTGTAGTGTCATCTGCAAATTTGATGATGGTGTCGGATTTATTCATGGACCTGCAGTGATGCATGAAAAGGGAGTAGAGGAAGGGGCTCAGCACACAGTCCCGTGGTACACCAGTGTTGAGAGTGACAGTGATGGAGCAGATTTGGCCTGATCTAACATTCTGAGGTCTGTTAGTCAGAAAGTCCATAACCCAGTTGCAGAGAGAGGTGTAATATCCAGGTCTCTAAGTTTGATAATTAACTTAGAGGGTATGACCATGTTGAATGCTGAGCTGAAGTTAACAAACAGTATTCATGCATAAGTGTTTTATTGTGTATGAGTACAGAGTATTGTGTATGGAGACTGCATCTGTGCTCCTGTTGCCACGGTAGGCAAACTGGTGTGAGTCCCGTGTGGATGGGAGTGAGTCTTTCAGATGTGCCAGGACCAACCGCTCAATGCACTTCATGATGATGGATGCTAGTGCAACAGGCCGGTAGTCATTCAGTCATGTTGGGCTAGAGGGCACTGGCACAAAAGAGGTGATTTTTAAAGCATGCTGGCACAGCTGCTAGGTTAAGGGACAGGTTGAAAATGTCACATGTGCCACATGGGAAAAGGATCAGAGTTGGAAAAGTGCTCCTCTAGCTTTAGAGCTCCTCTAGCTTGGCCTTTTTGATGCCCTTCTTAAGATTAGCCCTGGAAGTACTGTAAGCCTGTGTGTTACCTGATCTGAAGGCAGTGTTGCGTGCCTTCAGCAGGAGCTGCACCTCCTTGTTTATCCATGGCTTTTGATTTGGGTATGTGGTGATCTGCTTCTGGGTAACACCGTCTGTGGGGGTGTTGATGTATTCCAGGACAGAGGAAGTGTAACTGTCTATGTCTGTGTGAGAGCCACAGGTGGACTTGGAAGCAAACATACTCCATTCTGTGTGTTGAAACCTGTCCACATGCTCCCACTTGTGACAGAAAGAGACTTAGCCATTATGGATTCAGGGGAGAATAAGATTATTTGCCTTCATCATTCATTTAACCAACATGGACAATTTATGTTGGTCACACTGAACTATTTTTCAATTTGTTGATTTGGCACTTTTATGCAGACAGGTGAAACCCCAGTGCCTTCAGAGCCGGAGGAACTGTCAGTGCATCCTGATTCTAAGCCTCCTGACTTACCGGGGTGGTCTGAGCCACCAGTGCCTTCTGACCTAAATTCTCCTGCACCACTGGGGTTGTCTGAACTGCCAATGTTTTCCAAACCAGAACCTCCTGATTTACGTGGGTTGTCTGACATGTCAGTGCCTGCTGAACCAAAGTCTTCAGATCTTTTGCAGCTCCATGTGCCAAGTCCTCAGCAGCTCCTGGCTTCTGATCTTTCACACCTCCATGTCCCAATTCAATTCAGTTCAATTAATCTTTACTTCTATAGCGCTTTTACAATGAAGATTGTGTCAAAGCAGCTTCACATAGAAGATTATAGTAAATTGAAACTAGTTCAGTTTAGTTCAGTTCAGTGTGGTTTAATATTCACTGCTTAGAGTTCAAACACTGAAGAGCAAATCCATCGATGCGCAGCTTTACAGGTCCCGAACCATGCAAGCCATCCCAGGCCCTTAGCAGCTTCTGATCCACTGCAGCTCCATGCTCCAGGTCCCCCAAAGCTTCAGTCTCTAGATCCTCTGCAGCTCTTGGCTCCAGGCCCTTCGCAGCTCCATGCTTTAGGCCCTCCGCAGCTCCACACTCTAGGCTCTCCGCAGCTCCACACATTCTGAACTTCCCCCTGTTCTGCCTCCACTCCAACTCCCTCCTGGACTGTTCTGGGAGCATCTGATATCCGTTCTTAGAACTGTCACAATCACCAGCGATCTAGTCATGGCAGATCACTGGTGAACTATATATGTCACCTTTATGAACTACAAATACCATCACGGTGTTCACACACACCAGTTGGTGATCACAGCTGATGACACACAGCTGAAGCTTGTGATCGCAGATTATTTGGACCATTTATACACCACACACACTAATTCTTTGCTAGGTCTTTGTTTGTTGTAGGTCGCTGTTTGTTTTATCGAGTGTTTCTAGTTCTTTGTTTTGCCTCCTGTGTTTTTGACCCAAGTCTTGTCTTTTTCTTGTATGGTTTTTCGCCGCCCCGACCTTACGCCTGTTTTATGACTATGATTTAGATGACCTGTATGTTCCTGTGTATTATGTGTATTTATGTGTATTTAATCTTAGTGCAGTTCAATATATATATATATATATATATATATATATATATATATATATATATATATATATATATATATATATATATATATATATATATATATATATATATATATACATACATACATACAAACATATATATATATATATATATATATATATATACATACATACAAACATATATATATATATATATATATATATATATATATATATATATATATATATATATATATATATATGTGTGTGTGTATGTTTGCCCACTTTCTGATATCTTAGTTATTTTGCATGTTTGTCACACTTTTGTTTGTTAGACATCATGCATCATGTTATAATGCCTTTTGTAAATTTTTGGGATTGCAGTGAACAAATGGCAAAAACATGAAACAGTGTAGAACCATGCCACCCAATAGGTCACAAAAGACCCCACAACAACATCCAATGAATGCAGTCATCACTTGCCTCAATTAAGGTGAGTGTTCATGACTCCACATAAAATGGGCAAAAATGGTTTACGTGGCAGAATTCCAAGAGGAAAACCACTGCTGAGAAAAAGAACATAAAGGCTAATCTCAGATAAGACAGAAAACATCTTGCTGATCCTCATAACTTGAGACAAAAGTTGAATTTTTTGCAAGGTGTGGTTTCCATTATTTGGCATAAAAGTAACATTTCATTTCTAAAAAAGAACTTTACAGTATACCAAGAAAAAAATGTGGTGGTGATAATGTGATGGTCTGGTGCTGCTTTGCTACTTCACGACCTGGAAGACTTGCTATGATAAATAGCTGAACAAGAAAATATGCTGAAGGGAATGTCCAATCATCTGTTAGTGACCTCAAGCTGATGGGAACTTGGGTTCTGCAGCAGGACAATGATCCAAAGCACACCAGCATGTCCACTTCTGAATGACTGAAAAAACAAAATGAAGATTTTGTAGTGGCCTAGTCAAAGTCCTGACCTGAATCAAATTGAGATGCTGTGGCATGACCTTTAAAAGGTGGTTCATGCTCAAACCCTCCAATGTGTCTGAATTACAACAATTCTGCAAAGATGAGAGGGCTGAAAATCCACAGTGCTGTAACAGACTCATTAGAAATTACCAAAAATTCTTGATTGCAGTTGTTGCTGCTAAGGGATGGACCAATCAGTAATTAGGTATAGGGGGCAAACACTTTTTCACACAGACATTTTCTTTGACTTTTGTTCTTTTTGTTTGACGATCTGAAACATTAAAGTTGGACAAACAAGCAAAAAAATAAGAAATCAGTAAGGAGGCATACACTTTTTTTCACACCACTGTGTGTGTGTGGCTGTGTATGTATATATGTCATTTCGGCTTAGTCCCTTTATGTATATATGTATGCATATATAATTTATATATATAATTATATGTATTTTTTTTTATTCATAAACAATAATACAAAATATTCTGAACTCTTTGAGCAGGTTGTATAGATATGAATATTTGTTTTTAAATGCATTGAATGAGTTTTTCCATCTTTATTTGTGTTCCTTTCATAAAGTATAATCCGCTTAGAAACGTGTGTTTGTACATGTGTATTTTGGGCAGGTTACCACGTTACGCATGTCAGTTCATCGAGATGTGTTTGATGGTGACTGCAGATCATGGGCCAGCTGTATCTGGTGCACATAACACCATTGTGTGTGCTCGTGCCGGTAAAGACCTGGTGTCCAGTTTGACCTCTGGACTTCTGACAATCGTAAGATCAGTTGCTCTACATGCAAGACTACTGCTTCATAAATTTATAAAGTTGTGCTACAGTTCTGTGTGACCAAGGGTTTAGTACACTCATGTTAACCATGACATACAAGCTAACTTTATATGGGCAAAGTGGATAATGTTACAATTATTAAGTATTAAGAAACCAATAATAAATGGAATGTATTGATTGTTATTGGATGTATTCTTATCTGCAGGGAGACCGTTTTGGTGGTGCTCTGGATGCAGCTGCTAAACAGTTTAGTAAAGCATTTGACAGCGGCCTGCTGCCCATGGAGTTTGTCAACAAGATGAAGAAAGATGGTGTACTGATTATGGGCATTGGTCATAGAGTAAAATCAGTAAGTATACACACGGATGCATGCAAAATACACTGCAGTAAAGTACTGTAGATTTTATATATATACTGTATGGTGTCACAGTGGTGCAGTGTGTAACACGATCGCTTCACAGCAAGAAGGTCGCTGGTTCGAGCCCCGGCTAGGTCAGTTGGCATTTCTGTGTAGAGTTGTAGAGCATGTTCTCCCTATGTTGGCGTGGGTTTCTTTCAATTGCTCCAGTTTCCCCCACAGTCCAAATTGAATAAGCTTCCAATCTTTAAAGGTTCTCTTCTAACCAAAAGCATTTTTTCTGTTAGTGCCTCTGTGAAATGCAAAAGAAGAAGTGGATCATATACATCCATTGTAATTACTTGGAATAAACTGTAAATAAACTCACCATTGTTGCTCACTGGTGTGCATGCAAATATTTTATCATTATATTTATCATTAATATTATTTCTGTGTATGGACCTTCATTCATATTTACATTTTTTTTGTGTGTGTGTAACAGATCAATAACCCTGATATGAGGGTGCAGATCCTGAAGGACTTTGTGAAGCAGCATTTCCCTTCAACACAGTTACTGGATTATGCTCTTGAAGTAGAGAAAATCACCACCTCAAAAGTAATGTTACTGCTTATTTTATTTTAACGCATGTTTTGTTGTGTGATCTTTTTTTCCCATAATGTTTACATTAAACTTTTTTCTTTTCAGAAGCCCAACCTTATTTTAAACGTTGATGGTTTTATTGGTGTGGCTTTTGTCGACCTCTTAAGAACATGTGGAGGTTTCACACGGTAAGAGTGAAAGAGTGTTGTTTAAATGTACGGCATGGGTGAATGTAACAAGACACTAATAATAAACTGGTAATGCAGTCCATATTTCAAATTTTCTGGCCGATGCCTGTATTTTGGATGCAGGAAATACAAGATGTTTTTGTCATGATTCCAGTGATGCTATCCTAGCTATATTATATTACTTGACTATTATGTGTTAAGTTGGACTATTATGTGTTTCTAGTGGAGAGTTTTGTTTCCATAGTTGCAGATTATTATTTTTTTAATTGAAATTTCTATTTAATAGTTGCTTAGGTTCACAGGTCCTGGGCCCAAATATTTGGACTAGGTTTAAAAATTAACTGGAGCCAATTTGTTAGGAAAAATGTCTAACAAATTCTAGACAAGGAGTCATAACAAAATGGCTAAGGTGTTAATCGTGACAGTCAGAATTTTGGCCAGTGTGCATCGTTATCTGTATAGTATATATATATATATATATATATATATATATATATATATATATATATATATATATATATATATATATATATATATATATATATATATATAGTGATTATAATGTGAACTGCATAAATTGTTATTTTTTTAAGCCAAAAATTGACAACGACACCCTTTAACAAGTAATGAGTTCTGTTTTGTCTTTTTTATCTACAGTGCATCCGGAAAGTATTCATAGCGCTTCTCTTTTTCCATATTTTTTTATGCTACAGTGTTATTCCAAAACGGATTTAATTTATTTATTTCCTCAAAATTTTACACACAATACCCCATAATGACAATGTGAAAAAAGATTTTTTTTAAATTGATGCAATTTTTAAAAAAAATAAAAAACCTGAAAAATAACATGTACGTATGTATTCACAGCCTTTGCTCAATACTTTGTTGATGCACCTTTGGCAGCAATTACAGCCTCAAGTCTTTTTGAATATGATGCCACAAGCTTGGCACACCTGTCTTTGGGAATTTTTACCCATTCCTCTTTGCAGTACCTCTCAAGCTCTATCAGGTTGCATGGGAAGCGACGGTGTACAGCCGTTTTCAGATCTCTCCAGAGATTTTCAATAGGATTTAGGACTGGGCTCTGGCTGGGCCACTCAAGGACATTCACCGAGTTGTTGTAAAGCCAGTCCATTGATATTTTGGTGGTGTGCTTTGTGCTTCATTGTCCTGCTGGAAGATGAACCGTCACCCCAGTCTGAGGTCAAGAGCACTCTAAAGCAGGTTTTTAGGATGTCTCTGTACATTGCTGCATTCATCTTTCCCTCTATCCTGACTAGTCTACCATTTCCGGCTGCTGAAAAACATCCCCACAGCATGATGCTGCCACCACCATGCTTCACTGTATTAGCTTGGTGATGAGCAGTGCCTGGTTTTCTCCAAACTTAACGCATTCAGTCCAAAAAGTACAATTTAGTCTCATCAGACCAGAGAATTTTGTTTCTTATGGTCTGGGAGTCCTTCAGATGTCTTTTGGCAAAATTCCAGGCAGGGAGTGGCTTCCATCTGGCCACTCTACCATACAGGCCTGATTGGTAGATTGCTGCACAGATGGTTGTCCTTTTGTAAGGTTCTCCTCTCTCCACAGAAGAATGCTGGAGCTCAGACAGAGTGACCATCGGGTTATTCATCACCTCCCTGACTAAGGCCCTTCTTCCCCGATCACTCAGCTTAGATGGCCGGCCAGTTCTAGGAAGAGTCCTGGTGGTTCCAAACATCTTTCACTTACAGATGATAGAGGCCATTGTGCTCATTGGATGTTCTCATTGGAAATTTTTCTGTAACACAATCCTGTCTCGCAGGTCAACAGACAATTATTTTGTCTTCATGCTTGGTTTGTGCTTTGACATGCACTGTCAACCCTGGGACCTTATATAGACAGGTGTATGCCTTTTCAAATCATGTCCAATCAACTGAATTTACCACAGGTGAACTCCAATTAAGTTGATGAAACATCTCAAGAATGATCAGTGGAAACAGAATGTACCTGATCTCAATTTAGAGCTTCACGGCAAAGGCTGTGAATGCATATGTACATGTGATTTTTCAGGGTTTTTTTTTTTTTATAAATTTGCAACAATTTCAAAAAATCATTTTTTTACATTGTCATTATGGGGTATTGTGTCTAGAATTTTGAGGAAATAAATGAACTTAATCCATTTTGGAATACGGCTGTAGCATAAAAAATTGTGGAAAAAGTGAAGCGCCATGAATACTTTCTGGATGCACTGTACATATGTAATATAGGCTGTCTACATTATGCAGTTGCTATATGAGTAATATATTAATGAAAGAGTTTAGAAGCAATAAACTGTTTTATAGTGTTATAAATATTTTGAAACATTTGGCATAAAAGAGAGAGACATTTAACAAGCTTAATTTAAAAAAAAACTACTCAAACCTAGGGTGCAAATATTATCCCTTAAATGAAGATTGCCATTCTGACTCTTATTGGTCTTAACTGTCTGTCTTAAATACCTGGGGCCTCATGTACAAAGACTTGCATAGAATTAATACTAAAACATTGCGTATGGACAAAGCTGTAAATACGCAGTAAAAAAATCAGATGTATGAAATTTAATGGATAACCGCGGTCTCCTGATAATAATTACACTTAATAAAATAAAAAAAACTTAGCTGGAATAATATCTTTAAATACATCACTCACCAAGAAGCCACCCATCGCGTGTTTGTGAGGATGAATAAATTATGGGTTGACCAAGGCCACCTTGTCACAATATTGTACACATTTGCAAATGCTTTTATATGTTCTAAATCACATAATTGGTAAAAAAAAAAAATTGTGTCAATTAACCCATTTTATCAATTATAAATTAATAGCAATGTTTTTCACATGTGTTGGTGCGATACTTTGTAGTGTGCAATTTAACATAATTGCTTCTAGGAGTCACCAATGGAAAAAAACAAAAACACACAAGAAATAGATGTACGCCAGACATGAAGTTGGCAAGGACCAACGCACATTCTCACGTTAATTTCATCGTTAGTAAATCCAAACGTGAGTGTGAAACCTGGTGTATGCAAAGTTTTTGTGCGTACGCAGTGTTGATACTTGAGGCCCCTGGTCTGTGTAGAGCTCATTTCATTCATTGTGAGGTTATGGATCTAAATTGTATTAGTGTATGTTTGTGAAAACTGTTTATGTGTTGCAGAGATGAAGCAGATGAATTTGTTGATATCGGCACTCTCAATGGAATCTTCGTTTTGGGACGCAGCATTGGTTTCATTGGTAAACCACTAAATTGTTCATCACTGTTAATATAATTATATAATTATTTTGTGATCATGCCATGTTTTGACTAATCTCGCAAGGCACAACATCATATCTTTATTTGGTGTACAGCAAGAGAAAATGCAAATCAAATAACAGGTGCAAGTGAGATGCACTATACAAAAATACATCTGATGGGCCTTAAAGTCTAAGGAAATTTATCCACCGAATAGGATCTATCAATGTCTCTTCACTCCACCAATAGTTGGTGTGTGGAGAGCGCACTGGCGCGTTGTCCTGTGGCTGCCGGAGCATCATCCAAGTGGATGCTACAAACTGGTGGTGGTGTGAAGAGACTCCCCTAATGATTGTGAAGCACTTTGGGTGTATGGCCATACACAATAAATGCGCTATATAAATACACATTACATTACATTACAACAAGCTGAAACTGTTAAAAAGAATCTGACATGCAAGTAAAATAGGGATTTGCCTTAGTGTTTTTTCCACTTAGAAGGATGCAAATACAGGGAGTGCAGAATTATTAGGCAAGTTGTATTTTTGAGAATTATTTTATTATTGAACAACAACCATGTTCTCAATGAACCCAAAAAAACTCATTAATATCAAAGCTGAATATTTTTGGAAGTAGTTTTTAGTTTGTTTTTAGTTTTAGCTATTTTAGGGGGATATCTGTTTGTGGAGGTGACTATTACTGTGCATAATTATTAGGCAACTTATAATATATAAAAACAAGTATATACCCATTTCAATTATTTATTTTCACCAGTGAAACCAATATAACCTCTCAACATTCACAAATATACATTTCTGACATTCAAAAACAAAACAGAAACAAATCAGTGACCAATATAGCCACCTTTCTTTGCAAGGACACTCAAAAGCCTGCCATCCATGGATTCTGTCAGTGTTTTGATCTGTTCACCATCAACATTGCGTGCAGCAGCAACCACAGCCTCCCAGACACTGTTCAGAGAGGTGTACTGTTTTCCCTCCTTGTAAATTTCACATTTGATGATGGACCACAGGTTCTCCATGGGGTTCAGATCAGGTGAACAAGGTTGCCATGTCATTAGTTTTTCTTCTTTTAGACCCTTTCTTGCCAGCCACGATGTGGAGTACTTGGACGCGTGTGATGGAGCATTGTCCTTTTCTTGAAGGATGCAGACTTCTTCCTGTACCACTGCTTGAAGGTGTCTTTCAGAAACTGGCAGTATGACTGGGAGTTGAGCTTGACTCCATCCTCAACCCGAAAAGGCCCCACAAGCTCATCTTTGATGATACCAGCCCAAACCAGTACTCCACTTCCACCTTGCTGGCGTCTGAGTCGGACTGGAGCTCTCTGCCCTTTACCGATCCAGCCACGGGCCCATCAAGACTCACTCTCATTTCATCAGTCCATAAAACCTTAGAAAAATCAGTCTTGAGATATTTCTTGGCCCAGTCTTGACGTTTCAGCTTGTGTGTCTTGTTCAGTGGTGGTCGTTTTTTAGCCTTTCTTACCTTGGCCATGTCTCTGAGTATTGCACACCTTGTGCTTTTGGGCACTCCAGTGATGTTGCAGCTCTGAAATATGGCAAAACTGGTGGCAAGTGGCATCTTGGCAGCTGCACGCTTGACTTTTCTCAGTTCATGGGCAGATATTTTGTGCCTTGATTTTTCCACACGCTTCTTGCGACCCTGTTGACTATTTTGAATGAACCGCTTGATTGTTCGATGATCACGCTTCAGAAGCTTGGCAATTTTAAGGGTGCTGCATCCCTCTGCAAGATATCTCACTATTTTTGACTTTTCGAAGCCTGTCAAGTCGTTCTTTTGACCCATTTTGCCAAAGGAAAGAAAGTTGCCTAATAATTATGCACACCTGATATAGGGTGTTGATGTCATTAGACCACACCCCTTCTCATTACAGAGATGCACATCACCTAATATGCTTAATTGGTAGTAGGCTTTCGAGCCTATACAGTTTGGAGTAAGACAACATGCATAAAGAGGATGATGTGGTCAAAATACTCATTTGCCTAATAATTCTGCACTGCCTGTATAGTAATTAAAGGATTAGTTGTTAATTACTCAACCTCATGTGGTTCCAATCCCCTTGAGACCCCAAAGCTTCAAGAAGATGTTTGTTTGGCAAAGAAACTGTATCGCAACTTAGTTCACATATGTCTTAGATGAAGGAGGCTGATGTCTTCTATGGAGGATGAAGGAGCTCTCAGATTGTATCTAAAATATCTTAACTTGTGTTCCAAAGAAATTGTCATCTGGTAATTAAAACATTTCTGGAAAGAATACAGCAATGTCGTCTGTTTCCAATTTTTTTTAATTGATCTCACCAAAAGACAAACAAGCTTGTGCACTGTTAAATGTGATTAGTTATTTTACTAAAAAATAGTTAACTTGTAACTTAGAACTGTTAAGTTGACTTAATTTTTATGATTATGCATAGTTTATTCACTTAATAATTTTAAGACGTGTTTACTGACTATTTTTTGTAAAGTTAACAAATCGCTTTTTACATTGTGTGATAATTGCAGATTGCATAGTCTATAATGTGTTTTGGTCATGCAATTTTACATGTGTGTTTTTCTTTATTATTGTTAATTGTTTGTTTTTTATGTTTGATTGTTGGTTTGTTTTTTACTGTAATTCCACAGGTCACTATCTGGACCAGAAACGTCTGAAGCAGGGTCTCTACCGACATCCATGGGATGATATCTCCTACGTTCTTCCTGAGCACATGTCATTGTAAACCTGAAAACTTTAAGTATTTTGGGGATATTGTGGAAGAGGCGCAAACATATCTATTTTATTACTTTATCATAGTGGGAAAGAGAGGGGTAAATTATTTAGTCATAACCAAAGAGATGCAGACACAAAATACTAGCGAACTTGGTAACTTTCATAAAGCATGAACATTTTCAATTGAATTTGTAAAATGGCTGCTTATGTAACAAATATTTAATGTATGGGAGAACATATTGTTCCTAACACTACAATGCACCTTTCTTTACTCTGGTTAGGATTTAGAAATGAACTTCTATTTAGAGGCTGTTACGGTGTCAATTCTAATACTCCAGGTTTATATTGAAACACCACAGCTTAAAACCAAATAATACATATTCTTACTCTAAATATTATTTGTTACTAAATGTTAATACACAAGTTTTATTATCCCATCAACATTTATAATACAGTTGAAAATTTTTTTAATGATAGATCCTAAAATATATAGATCCAAAAAAATTTAAATGAGACGCATGCTGCTATTTGATAACAGGAGACACAGCGAACCTGGAGGAAGCAAATTGGCAATTCACAGTAAGCACAATCATTTAGAAAAGAAAGGTGAATTTAAATCAGCTTCTCTGTTGTTGTTTTTATGCACCAAGATCTGCTATTTTTGAAAATAAAGTTCTTTATTAGTCATTTGTGTCATAATTTGTACATCTTTTTCTTTAAAGCAAAAACAAGTTTGAGTGAGTGAGCTAAATAATTTTAATGCGGACACTGTGCTTGTTAACTGGCATGTTTTATTCCTTGCAAGGTACTGGAGAAGTCAACATTTTCTGGAAATTTGTTGACCAATGTAGAGAAATGGATACATTTTAACTAAACTGTATGGGGTGCAAAAAAAACACTGTACTATTGATATACTATTGATATGTATAGTTAAAGTCAGATTTATTAGCCCTCCTTTGAATTTTTTTTCTTTTTTAAATATTTCCCAAATGATGTTTAACAGAGCAAGAAAATTTTGACAGTATGTCTGATAATATTTTTTTCTTTTGGAGAAAGTCTTATTTGTTTTATTTAGGCAAGATTAATAGCAGTTTAAAAAAAAAATTTAAACCATTTTAAGGTCAAAAGTATAAGTCCCCTAGCTATTTTTTTCCATAGTCTACAGAACAACAACATACAGAAAATTATCAAAATCCTTTTTTGTTTTTGTTTTGCTAAACTACCCTGCCAGAACAAGAAATCGGCTGAAAGGATTCAAAATGGTTAAAGTAAACTGTTTAACTCTAGGAGACTTGTAAAATGAGCCTTTTCAAAAAAAAAAAAAAAAAAAAAAAAGGTGGAGTGTTCCTTTACGCGCTCAAGCAAAAAATCTCAGTCAATGATGTCACTTTCCAAACATTCAATATTTATTTTAAACATTAGGTTCAGTCTCGTATGAAGCGTTGAATTCTCTCTCAAGCCAGATAGTAGAAAGTGAGAGCTTGTTTCAGCAGTGGGGTGAAGTATTTGCTTTATTGTGGCGTTTCTAGTTTTTTTTGTGGGTAGAAGGCATGTAAGCTAAGTCTTGATGTCTCTACATAAAAATCAGGTGGATGATGGCATCTAGGAAGATTGGGCTTACAGAGGTCTGGTCACTCTCTCTCCCACTTATTCCATTTCTTTAGCAAGTCTATAGGGAGATCGGGATCATTCGAATCTCTTGGTTTAGTCCAAAGCTTCTGGATAAGCACCTTGGCTTAAGTGGTGAAGGGTTTAGAGAATCTGTGACTTTATAGACATACAGTACAGTACACGATATCTGTATTACAGACTGTCTTCAAGGCAGTGCCACATTAAGCCTAAAGAAGGTTCCTAAGGATCTGCATGGTTCAGCCTCCCGTAGCTAAGATTGGGATCATTTTGTCAATGAGCCACTTGGCTTCTACCAGAGTGGGAAGAATATGGAGGCAGTTGTCCAGTTTTGCTCGTTGTACTTCAACCCTTCCTCATTCACAGACTGCTGGCCTTGAACATGTGTCAGCAGTGCAGACATAGTGAAACAGGGACTATAGATTGTCCCGAAAGGCAGGACCTGTCATTCACAGACATCTGGCATTTCCCCTCACCACGTGTTCCACCAAATAAACCTAAAGAGGGACCTATCTTCAGGCAGGATTATACTTGGCAGACCATACCACGTATACTGTATGTTCGCTAATGGCAACTACCTACCCCCGAAACTTGAGGAGAACCCCTAGCAGTGAGGCACCAAGGGTTGGACCTTGAAGCAATCGTTGGCTTAGAGTAGAGGTTCCCTGTTAGAAAAAAGAACAGTTGAAGATCAGCCTATATTTTCTCTTATGCTGCACAAGATGGTACAATATGAACCATGACTCATCATGTGCATGCTGGACTTCTAGAGGCACTTAGATGACGTACAGTGCATCTGGAAAGTATTCATATCGCTTAACTTTTTCCACATTTTTTTTGTTACAGCCTTATTCCAAAATGGATTAAATTCATTTATTTCCTCAAAATTTTACGCACAATACCCCATAATGACAATGTGAAAAAAGATTTTTTTAATTGTTGCAAATAAACTAAAAATAACAAACCTGAAAAGTCACATGTACATAAGTATTCACAGCCTTTGCTCAATACTTTGTTGATGCACCTTTGACAGCAATTACAGCCTCAAGTCTTTATGAATATGATGCCACAAGCTTGGCACACCTGTCTTTGGAACTTTTTGCCCATTCCTCTTTGCAGTACCTTTCAAGCAACGGTGTACAGCCATTTTCAGATCTCTCTAGAGATGTTCAATAGGATTTGAGTCTGGGCTCTGGCTGGGCCACTCAAGGACATTCACCGAGATGTTGTGAAGCCACTCTATTGATATTTTGGAGGTGTGGTTTGGGTCATTGTCCTGCTGGAAGATAATCCATTTTTTCATTTGCATTTATCTTTCCCTCTATCCTGACTAGTCTTCCAGTTCCTGCTGCTGAAAAACATCCCCACAGCATGATGCTGCCACCACCATGCTTCACCACTGTGATGAGTGGTGCCTGGTTTTCTCCAAACGTAATGCCTGGCATTCACTCCAAAGTGTTCAATTTTAGTCTCATCAGACCAAAGAATTTTGTTTCTTATGGTCCTTCAGATGCCTTTTGGCAAATACCAGGCAGGGAGTGGCTTCCATCTGACCAATCTACCATACAGGCCTGATTGGTAGATTGCTGCACAGATGGTTGTCCTTCTGTAAGGTTTAAGGAGTGACCATCGGGTTGTTGATCACCTCCCTGACTAAGGCCTTCCTCTCCCGATCACTCAGCTTAGATGGCCGGCCAGTTCTGTCCCGGTTGGTTCCAAACATCTTCCACTTACGAATAATGGAGGCCACTATGCTTATTGGAATTTTCAGAGTGGCAAAATTTTTTCTGTAACTTTCCCCAGACTTGTGCCTCGAGACAATCCTGTCTCGAAGGTCTACAGACAATGCCTTTGTCTTCATGCTTGGTTTGTGCTTTGACATGCACTGTCAACCCTGGGATCTGATATAGACAGGTGTATGACTTTTTAAATCATGTCCAATCAACTGAATTTACCACAGGTGAACTCCAATTAAGCTGCTGAAACATCTTAAGAATGATCAGTGGAAACAGAATGTACCTGATCTCAATTTAGAGCTTTACGGCAAAGGCTGTGAATACTTATGTACATGTGATTTTTCAGGTTTTTTATTTTTAATAAATTTGCAACAATTAAAAAAAAAATAATTCACATTGTGATTATGGGGTATTGTGTGTAGAACAAAAAAATGTGCAAAAAGTAAAGTGCTATGAATACTTTCCAGATGCACTGTATCCTGAGTCAAGAAGCTTTTGTATTTCAGCTTCATCTTTACCCATTTCATGGTCTTTACTCAAGCTCCTCTCTGTGTTCCTAAGGCTGGACAGAACAGATTCCATTGTGCCCTGTAATGGTGAGCCACCTGGAATATGGAGGAGTGGGGTAGCATATCACCAAACTCCGTTGACCTCTACTAGTTGCATCCTGGACTCTAACATGTCCACAGCCATCTGATCCTGTTTAGAGCGTGTTATCAGCTTTTCATTTACGTGCTGAAAGGACATCAAGTTGCCACAATCGCTCAGCGTGTTGATGGATTGGATCTTGCACTGGAGCATGAATTTAAGATGTTAAAAAGACAGCTGTAATAAACTCTCCTACAAACAGGGGCAAACTGGCCATCTTGCAGACTCTGCATTTTCCTGCTGGGCCGATGTACTTTTTATGCCGAGTTGATCATCTTCTTATGATCTGATCGGCCCATAAAACACTTTGCAGCCTATCGCTTTTTTTCTGCCTGATTAATTGATGATGCTGTGATCTGTGACACTCTGAAAGTAAGATGGGTTTTTTTTTTCGGACCAGTCCGTGTGACATAATCTGCTGCCCATTGGTTCTTTTCTTTATTGACATTGGGCTGACCCAATCACAAATCCCATTTTGGGCTCAGTGTGAGTGTGCAACGTTGGTGTGTGTTTGTCAAAATAGTCGAGAGTCATGTCTGATTCAAACCGAGGCCTGTAGTTCTAATAATATTTATACAATATGGTTGGGTCATTATCACTATAAAATGCCTTTGAGACATCAAAATTAAAAAAAAAAAAAAAGTTTGAAATTTTTGATTTAACCAAATAGTAGTTGTATTAATTAGACCTTATGCTGTAAGAAATTAATGTTGGTCAAGCTCCTGCACTTTTTACAAATAATCTGCAAGCAAAAAAACAGTAAACAAACCTCCAATTGTGTCAACCCTGTCATGGACAAATTCAAAGTAGTATAAGTATATTTTCATTGCAGTGTGATTATAAAATGTATATTTTCAGAAAGGTATTGTGTCCTTTTACAAACCCAACTTTATAGATTATGGAAAAAGTCTATTTATATTAATGAAATAATGGACAAAACATTTATTTCCCAGTAAAATATGCAATCGTTGCAAGTTCTTTTCAAAATAAAGCCCAAGATCTATGTAATATATTTTGTCAAACTTTCAAACAATATTAAGTGCCCCCTATTGGTTAATTAAGAAAACACAAAAGATGTTTTGCTGAGGTTATAAATAATTTATTTATTTTCATAAAAGTTAAACATAACGGTGGAAAACAAGATGACAGGGTGGACAAAGGCTTTATTTAGTGAGCAAAATATGGAGGAACATCTGGAGTCAGATCTGAGTTTCAATAGTCATGTCAAAGCAGTTAGTAAATCAGCATACTATTATCTCAAAAACATTGCAAGAATCAGATGCTTTGTCTCCAGTGAAGACTTAGAGAAACTTGTTCATGCTTTCATCAGCAGCAGGGTGGATTACTGTAACGGCCTCCTCACGGGCCTTCCCAAAAAAAACAGTCAGACAGTTGCAGCTCATCCATAACGTTGCGGCTAGTATTCTGACCAGAGGTAGAAAATCAGAGCACATCACACCTGTCCTCAGGTCTCTACACTGGCTCCCAGTTACATTCAGAATAGATTTTAAGGTATTATTACTTGTCTATAAATCACTAAATGGCCTAGGACCTCAAAACATTACAGATATGCTCACTGGAAACCTAACAGATCACTCAGATCTTTAGGATCATATAAACTAGAAATTCCAAGAGTTCAGTCAAAGCAGGGTGAATCGGCTTTCAGCTACTACGCCCCTCGCTGCTGGAATCAGCTTCCGGAAAATATCAGATGTGCTCCAACATTAGGCACATTCAAATCCAGACTGAAAACACATCTGTTTAGCTGTGCCTTTACTGAATGAGCACTGTGCTACGTCCGACAGATCGCACTATTGTTCTTTTCTTTTTATTCTTTTATAACCCATTTTAACACATTTTTATCTGTTTTTAATCATTCTTATTATTTGCTTTTTTATTTTCTTATACATGTCTTTTTATTCTTGTTTATGTAAAGCACTTTGAATTTCCACTGTGTATGAAATGTGCTATATAAATAAACTTGACTGCCTTGCCTTGCCCTGCCTTGAAAAACAACAGGTACAACAAGAAATATTAAAGGGTTAATATAAAAGGGTTGTAAAAGTTTTCAAGAATTCAACTTCTGTTTTCACAAACTACTGCAATTCTTCTGTTATCAATTAGGTTTTATCAATATGCAAATTAATGGTAAATAAACAATTATTGTCCTTCAAATTTAACAAAATTTGCCAATGAATGTAAATCTTTACATTGTACCTTGTATTGGAGGAGTGAAGGGAATCTTGGAAGCAACTCAAGTTAAACACCTTAATAATACTGTTGTTGTTTTTTTCAGAATAAGGTAAATAATTAGATTACAAATGTTCACATAACATGTACAAATACTTAGTGCTGTATTTTTATTTCAAACATTCAATGAGCTTCATTATATGGACTTAAAAGGATATCCTTTTATAGACTGAGACAGATATTGCCAAAAGGTTTGTATTGTCCACTCATGTATTGCATCTACTGGTGTAGTATGTATGTGTATAAGTGTTGTAACATAAAAACATGAACTAATTAACAATAAAATATTAAATAAATAAATTGTCAATACACTCAAAAAAAAATATTTTTTTTTTGCTCGTTCAAATAATGCATATGTCCACCCTGTCAAGGAAGGATTTGTGACAGGTTGGACAATTGACAGGGAGGACATTTTTGGCTAAGCCTTTATTCAACACAGGTTGTACCTGCAGCTGGTAAATTGTTTCCCTATTTAAGCTCTGTACACAGTTTAAAAGCTATATTTTTAATTTCAGATTTTTTTATATTAATTAAAATTTCAATATGACAGAGTGGACATGTTAAGCTTGACAACATTGAGTTTCAAACACAATATAAGGGAAAAATAGGAAACATAAGTGTAGATACTTAATGTGCGCACATCAGATGTTTTAACCTCCTCTGAAGACATGCAAAATGGGCATGGGGATGCCAATGAGTACATCAGAGGGTTTCTTAAAGGGGAATTTACCACATCATGACAGGGTGGACAGCAATTTCAAGGACATGTGCAAAATGATTAATATTATGAAAACAAAATAAAAATTATTAAAATTACTTTTTTGTTAAAGACAATAAGAATATTTAAAAATCTTTTTAATTTTATCTAATTTAGCTACTTTTTAGATTCACTGAATTTGGCTGAGCAGTGTGTGGGACATGGCAAAATCACATCCATTCAATGAAAGAATAGAGCAAAAATTTACAAAAACATTTTTCAAAACACATAATACTATCTGCATGTGTGTAAAAGTTTAACCAATTATATTAAAACATCAGAATTTCATTATTTCGCATTATGTTCATATAGGACTGATTCAATCTTTTGGGACATCAAAGGCACTTTATAATGATAATGACCCAATTACTACATGATCATACTAGTGTGCAACTTAAACAAAACTAATATTATATTTTTATTTATTTGGTTTTGTAATTCAGGCCTAAATAAATATTTGTTGCATTTTTTTATTGTTTAAGTTCATTTGATTGAACTAATACAATATTTAAGCTATGTTTTGTAGTGTCTGGATGGTTTAATGACATTAATTGTGAAAGACACAAAAACTTACTTACATATTCAGATATTCCTATGCTTAGAAAAACAGCTATTAGTAATGAGAAGAAACATAAAAGACGACAGAGGCGCCTTCGACAGAGAGTTCGAAGAGGACAAAGACGAGATACTGAAGTGGGTCAATTTTCTGCTAACCATAAAGGAAGAAATGGCACAGATGGCACTTCTGACCAACTATTAGAATCGGAAACTGGAAGAAGCCTGGCAGCGTTATCTTCAGAAAAGATATTCTTTGCCAAATAGGAGCTATGACCTTGGAGGACAAGACTGCCAGGAAGACAGCCCAAATGCTGATGTAATAGAAGAAATGCGGTACCACAAGGCTCAATTCTTGGTCCCTTACTTTTCACACTATGCTACCGCTAGGCGATATCATTAAAAAACATGGAGTTAGCTTCCACTGTTATGCTGATGACACACAACTTTATATCTCCTCTCAACCTGATAACTTGTATGAATTTACGAAATTAACAGATTGCACAGTTGATATTAAAAATTGGATGATTAAAAACTTCTTATTACTAAATTCAAATAAAACTGAGGTCTTGCTTATTGGACCCAAAAACCTCACATGCAAAAACCTAGAGCACTGTCTAACCCTTAATGGATTCTTAGTTCAGTCCTCATCTTCAGTCAAACATTTGGGGGTGATTTTTGATAGCAACCTGTCATTTGAAGGCCAGATTTCAAGCATCTTTAAAACTGCATTTTTTTCATCTTAAAAATGTTGCCAAACTTCGACATATGCTTTCAATGTCTGATGCAGAAAAGCTTATTCATGCTTTCATGACCTCTCAATTAGATTATTGTAATGCATTACTAGGCCTAATTAACAAACTTCAGCTGGTTCAAAATGCAGCTGCTAGAGTGCTTTCCAGAACAAAGAAATATGATCATATTACTCCAGTTTTTTCATCATTGCATTGGCTCCCTATTTAATATCGTATACATTTAAAAATTTTATTGACTACCTACAAAGCCCTGAACGGCTTAGCTCCCCAGTATTTGAGGGAGCTCCTGGTGTATTATAGCTCCTCACGTCCACTACGCTCAATTAATTCTGGACAACTGATTATTGCCAGGATATCAAAATCAACTGTAGGCGGTAGATCTTTCTCATATCTAGCACCTAAACTCTGGAACAGCCTTCCTACAGGAAGCAAACACACTCTGTCAGTTTAAAACTAGATTAAAGACACATCTCTTTGCATTAGCATACACATAAAACACAAATGCTGTTGAGATCCAAATCCTCTAAAGGATTGTTAGTCTGCATTATTTAGGGCAACCGGATCACTTCCCAATCACTTCCTAAAAAGACATAATTTGAACAGCATCTGCGCTTATGTTAGTCTTTTTTTTTTATTTCCGAGGTTTCCATAATCCTGGAACAGGCCAAGCAGCTGCTGTGATGGTTATGGAGGAGTGGAGAGCATGAGACTGATCCCTGTAAGAACCCAGTGACAGACGAGTTCTCGCATTGATCCTGAAGGGACAGTCTGTACACCAGCCAGTGACCACTCCCACCTGCAGCTTCTCCACGATGGACATCCAGCGCTCTCCAGCATTTGGAGCCTAGACAGCAGCTTTGCACAAGACGTTTGGCCACATGGTCGTGCTCAACTGAGCCTGGTTTCTCTCAAGATTTTTTTATTCTTCACTTTCGCCAATTGGTGAAGTTTTTTCCTCGCCACTGTTGCCACTGGCTTGCATGGTTTGGGACCTGTGCGCATCGATGGATTTGTTCTTCAGTGTTTAAACTCTCAGCAGTAAATATTAAACCAAACTGAACTGAACTAAAATGAACTTCAACGCTGAAAACGGAACTGACACTGTTTCAATTTACTATAATGTGAAGCTGCTTTGACACAATCTACATTGTAAAAGCGCTACAGAAATAAAGATGAATTAAACTGAATATTTCCTACATATGGCTTTTGTGCTTTAATAGAATAGGAGTTGGTAAGGGCATGCACAGATGGGTAGCATTTTGATTGTATGCAGTTTGCTGCTCTAGCCCAAAATGCAGGGCTGATTTTTTTTTTTTTTGCCCCAGTCCAGCCTTGCTATCAAATTGCCAATTTTCACAAACAAGCTTTGAAAGCATGTAAGCTTGCATTCTGCCACAATTTCCACCCTCACAAATCTATAATATGGAATTATTGGAATGTGCTGCAGAGTAAAAAAATCTATTTTTATTAAACAATGGGTGGACAGAAATAGTTTTTATTTTAGATTTAGTAAAAAAGGACGGTAACCTTTACTCTTACTTTGAATTTTATGCAATTTAGGAAAGGGATATTTTGCCCAAAGTATATGATTGGGTTAATAAATCTATTTCTCCAAAACTATTACATTTGACCAGAACTTAAAATGTGAAATGCCTAAATTAGCTATTGGAGGTGTGGAAATGAGTATTATTATTCGTAATAATTGGTACTTTAGAATAAATTTTGTTAATAAGTTTAGCTATTTCTGTCCACCATTAAAATTTGGACTGGTATCAATACGTTTATGGTGCCTAATAACATGAAAGGAGGCGCAGTCTGTCACCTCAAAGCAAGAAAGTCGCTGGTTCGAGCCTCGGCTGGGCCAGTTGGCATTACTGTGTGGGGTTTGCATGTTCTCCCTGTGTTTGCGTGGGTTTCCTTCGAGTGCTCCAGTTTCCCTCACAGTCCAAAGACAAGTGCTATAGATGAATTGGGCACGTTAAATTGTCCGTAGTATTTGTGTGTGAATGAGAGTGTATGGGTGTTTCCTGGTGATGGGTTGCAACTGGAATGGCATCCACTACGTAAAACATATGCTGGATAAGTTGGCGGTTCATTCCGCTGTGGCGACCCCAGATTAATAAAGGGACTAAGCCGAAAAGAAAACAAATGAATGAATAACGTGAAAGACTTATTTTAAAATCCTTCATAATTACGATCCCTGTATTTCTTTATTATCTAAATAATGTAAACAATTCTTCACAATGCACATTCTGTAATTCTAATCTGAAAACATTAACGCATTTGTTTTTAGAATGCAATTTTGTAGAACATTTTTGGACAGAAGTATCTTGGCTTGTTTTCTCAGCTTACAAAAAAAACTTTTTTGATTTTAAGACAATTAATCTATTGTTTTTGATTTGGTAGTCAGATCTTTGTGGCCTTTAGCTTCATAGATGTAGAGTCATTGAGTGTATGCCTAATTTTAGAATGTTTTGTATCGATTTGAAACTTTACTGTATTCTGAATCGTTAAATAAGAAAGCAACTGTGCTGTTGAAAAAATATTATCGTTATAAGCCTTACTTTTAAATGATCAGATCCCTTTTGATACGCCTATATAACATTTTAATAATTTACTTATGTTTTCAGATATTTACAGTTGAAGTCAGAATTATTAAACCCTCTGAATTATTAGCCCCCCTGTTTTTTTCTCCATATTTTCTGTTTAACGTAGAGAAGATTTTTTCAACACATTTCTAAACATGTTAGTTTTAATAACTCATTTCTAATAACTGATTTATTTTATCTTTGCCATGATGACAGTTTATTATATTTACTAAATATTTTTTAGACACTTCTATAAATCTGAAAGTGACATTTAAAGGCTTAACTAGGTTAATTAGGTTAACTAGGCAGGTCAGGGTAATTAGGCTTTATATAAGGTATTCTATAACGATGGTTTGTTCTGTAGACAATAAAAAAATATATATATAGCATAAAAAGGCTACTAATTTTGTCCTTAAAATGTTTTTTTTTTTAATTAAAAACTGCTTTTATTCATTCATTCATTTTCTTTTCAGCTTAGTCCCTTTATTAATCTGGGGTCGCCACAGCAGAATGAACCACCAACTTATCCAGCATTTGTTTTACGCAGAGAATGCCCTTCCAGCCGCAACCCATCACTGGGAAACATCCACTCACACACACAAACACACACATACACTATGGTCAATTTTAGCATACCCAATTCACCTGTACCACATGTCTTTGAACCCAGAGGAAACCCACACAAACATGGGGAGAACATGCAAATTGCACACAGAAATGCCAACTGACCCAGTCAAGGCTCAAACCAGCAACCTTCTTGCTGTAAGGTAAACATTCTACCCACTGCGCCACAGCGTTGCCCAAAACTGCTTTTATTCTAACCGAAATAAAACAAATAAGACTTTCTCCAGAAGAAAAAATATTATCAGACATACTGTGAAAATTTGCTTGCTCTGTTAAACATAATTTGTGAAATATTTAAAAAAGAAAAAAAATTCAAATGTGGTTTAATAATTCTGATTTCAACTGTATGTTTTACTTATTTTGATTTATTTTATTTTTATTTAGTTTTTTTCTATTTAGTATTTGTTATGCTTTTTTCTTTTAGTACTTGTTATGCTTTCATGTATTGTTCTTTTATATTTAGTTTGTATCTAGCTGTACAATAAATATGTATTCATTTGTATTCAAGTCACATAACATTAGCACCATGTTTTATGTATCACCTGTTCCTAATGTTAATAATAAATAAATAAATGAATAAATAAATAAATAAACCTTCTCGGATCAGCTGCTTACGCCTCACGTCAGTTCCTGTAACGTCAAAACGACTCCTGCGTTGCATGCTGTGTGTGCGCATGTGCGTGTTGTTCAGCTCTGTTTATGTTGGAGTGTGTGTGTTTGAGTGTGCTCCACCACCTCAACATACTGCGCACTTTACGAACCGAGAGCGCGGACACCGAGATGGCCGCAGCCGCTCCGAACCCGGAGGATGCCAGCCGAAACAGCAGCAGTCCGAGTACTCTAATGGGAGACGGGGAGTCCGAGGAGGCCGAGGAGTTCGCCTCCGCTACTCACTGCTCAGAGCTCTCCCGGCGGCAGAATGAACAGCGGAAGCTCGGGCTTTTCTGTGATGTGACACTTGCGTTCAGCAGTGCTCCGGGAGCCGCAAACAACTTCGAATTCAACGCCCACCGCTCGGTCTTAGCAGCAGCCACGGATTATTTCACCCCTCTGCTCGGGGGACAGTTTTCGGAGTCGGTGACGCGACGGGTGGAGATGAAGGAGTGGAGCAGCGAGGCAGGCCTCGATCAGGAGACGGTGGAGAGCGTCATACAGTTCATGTACACGGGCGAGATCCGAGTGAGCACCGCCAACGTTCATGAAGTGCTGGAGCTCGCGGACAGGTGAGGGATCATTAGGCTGTGTCGAAACTCGGCGAGCTGCCTTATTAGACAACGTTGGCATGTTTGGTCACTATAGGTTACACTCTGGACATCATATTAGGCGTAGTGTGAGTCAGGTGCATTTAACCATCAACGACACCTTCAGAACAAGCAGCGTTTTTGGCGTCGTTACTGCTTGCGGCATTTTGTAGTATCATAGGCGTCGTTTGCAACATTCTGGGTAGTTATCAAAAATTCCATTTCAGGTAAGCAGCATTTATTCAACAAGCCTCGGTGTTTTAGGCCATCACGAACGTCTACAAATAAAGTACATTTTAAATATGTAATTCCACCATGTTTTTCTTACTGCAGTGTAGCTCCATTATATTCCTATGGTTTCTTTCTTCCTTTTTTTTTTAACTTTACACGAAAGAAGATATGTTTAGAACGTTTGTGCACTTATTCTCCATAAGGGTTGTGATTAAGGTCCAAAAGTTGCTTAGCGTGAAATGAATATCTGCAAATCCAGTAATTTAGTCTTTTGCCTGAATGTTGCCACATGACATGTCAGATTATTTAATAACTGTTAACAAATGTCAGTGATATTTCTAAAAATGTTTGGCGAATATCAGTTTACAAAATGTAAATTAATGAAGACATTAAGATCGTATAAACTAAATTTAAAACCGATTGCATGGAACTTATTTCAACAACACATGGGTAGTACATTAAGTAAAATGTTACTTTTTGTGTTTATAGAATGTGAAGTTATTGATAGAGGTAAAGTTGGTTTTATATTCGCACATTCGTTCATTTAGATGTCTATATATTTTTCACCATGGTACTTTGAATATTCGATCGGAATTAGCATGCAAGTATGACTTCAAAACATCATTAACACTATCTAATTGACTGTGAACAATGTTGTACTTTGATAGTCATTGGCTGATAATATGATTTCCCTATTTAGAATTTGCAAAGAATACTTTAATGAAATTATATTATTAAGGAGAAAATCTGAATATCCGAATATTAAACCAACTTTACCTCTATAAGTTATTGTAGTAGCCCCTCAGTCATCTGCAGTTTATCAAAATGAATTAGAGTGTGTTAATTAATTAACAAGACATAATACAACTAGGCATGGGACGATAACCGTTTTATAGAGGTAAAGTTGGTTTTATATTCGGATATTCAGACATTCTTCTTAATAATAAAATTTCAGAAAAGTATTCTTTGCAAATTCTAAATAGGGAAATCATATTAGCAGCCGATGATTATCAATGTTTAGCTTATTTTACAGTCAGTTAGGTAGTGTTAATGTTGTTTTTAAGTCATACTTGCATGCTAATTCTGACCGGATATTCAAAGTAACATGGTAAACAATATAGAGATTTCGAATGTGCGAATATAAAACCAACTTTACCTCTATAACCATTTTCAAGGTTTACCGTGGTTTGGAAAAGTCAAGGTTTTAAAACAGTCAAAATTTTCTGCTATACCGTTCATAAGGTATGTGTAAGATTTTTATTTACTTTTTTTAGTAGTTTTTTAGGACAACAATATCTCCAGCAGAAAAGATAACCAAAGATGATGTTGTAAATTGTAAAGAAATCTGTGTTTTTGAAACTAATGAAGACAGCAGAAGTCAATTATTCACTTGAATTATTTAGCCTTACATGTTTACTGTCCCACAATATTTTAAATGTTTCTCAAAATAAAATGTATTGTGTTAAAATGGAAAAAAGTTTTAGGGTGCTTTCACATCTGTGGTTCGGTTCATTTGGTCCATTGTAGCATTTTTCTGCCGTTTTTGGGTCCTTTTCACACCACACTGATTGCTTTGGTCCGAACCAGTTAAAAAGAACCAAAATGCAGTCATGTGACAAAATCCACATCACTCACTGGCCAGATGTTATTGAATATATTTCCTAAACTGCTTTTTGATTGGTCAGAATTAATGTGCAGGAAATTGCCAATGGAACTCCCACAAGTAAACAACCAAAAAAAAATTGTATTTCTCTTTGCTATTTGGGCTTATTGGAACCTAATTAGAATAAAAATCTAAGTATCATCTTTTTATATGATGTACTTTTAGAGAAAAATGATGTTCATGTATGTGGACTTGTGGTCTGAATTTACATAACACTTTTTCCTGAATTTTTTTATGCATATATAACAGAGAATTTTTTTTGAACTTGCTTTGACTATCAGAGAGTAAAAAATAAAAAAAATTCCCCATTTTGGACAGTTAAAAATAGGGTTTGGCACATTTCAAATGCTGCAAAACAGTTGCAGGATGACACTATTACTGTGACAAAATATAAAACATTCAAAGTATTTTAAATAGCCACTTAAGAGCTAAAATGTGCTGTCCATGTATGTGGACACTCAAGCCTTGAGAGGATACTATATAGTTTGTATACATCACTTTAGACAAATTATACATTTCGAGAATGAAGCGCGGCTGGGAAAACAATGTTTTAATGCATTGTGAACAGCGAAGGCGCCATCACAAGTCACTTCAGGAGGAGGTGTGAATTAATTTAGCAAAACTGCGATATGGTCATCTCACGGAAAATTACCAACAATCCATCAGGTAATGTTTTTCCCTCTCTCTCCCTGTTTAAAATTGTTGGTAAAGCACTGTCAACAAATATTTTTCCTCCACACCCTGTGAGATAAGACAGTGCATCAGACTACGGCAGCTGGATTAGTCCAAAAAGTCGCAGTACTTTTTGTGTTTGGGTCTGTTTTAGTTCAGATCATGTTCTCGCCACAAACAAACCGCTCCAGGGTTTGTTTGAAAGCGTACTGAGACCACCTCTTCAAGGAGGTCTCAGTATGTTTTTTGATCCGCTTTTGGTGCGTACTCGAGTGTGATTGCTACATTCACACCTGCCCAAGCGAACTGCACCAAGAGGAAAAACAAACTCTAGTGCAATTCAGCCGAACTAAATAAGGCAGGAGTAAAAACACCCTTAGTTTTTTACCCAGACATTTAAAAAGAACATATTTTAGAGCAGTAATCACAATACCGTCAAACCGTGAAACCATGATACTTTTATCCAAGGTTATCATACTGTCAGAATCTTATACCGGCTCATGCCTAATACTACAAGCATGCATACAGACCATTTTGTTATAGCCATGCAACAAAGATATTGTTTGTATTTTGCATGCTTGCCGTACAAAGTAGGTTTAGGGATAATACCTAGTTATTACAGTTTAAATGATGCCTATTGTAAATACATGTGTATAGAGCACAAGGAAAGTTGTTTTTGAAAATAATTTTCTCATTCATACATGCTGCTTAATAATTTGATTGTCAGTAACTAAACAGTCTTGGTCTATGTATAAACTGTTGGAAACTATCAGTCGATAGATGCTACTTATTTTTACCACAGAAAATTGTCATATCCAGGCCCTAGTTGACTACTACAACAAATAACGCAGCATTGCTGTCATATATCTGGTCTGTAACATTGTTTTTGTTGTAGTTGTGGCTAAATCTAAAAGAATGCATTTTCTTTTCCATTCTCAGGTTCTTGCTTGTGCAGTTGAAAGATTTTTGTGGAGAATTTCTGAAGAGGAAACTCAGCTTGGGCAACTGTGTAGCCATCCATAGCCTTGCACACATGTACACTTTGGATCAGTTGGCCTTGCGTGCTGCTGACATGATTCGCCGCAACTTCCACAAAGTCATTCAAGATGAGGAATTTTATACTCTTCCATTCCACCTAGTCAGAGACTGGCTGTCTGATGCAGAGATTACTGTGGACTCTGAGGAGGTTCTCTTTGATGCTGTGGTCAAATGGGTTCAGAAGAACTCAGAAGAACGTGTCAAGTATTTTGAGGAGCTCTTTCGTCTCCTCAGGCTTCCACAGATAAAGCCAACCTATCTTACAAGAGTGGTGAAAAATGAGCCTTTGGTTGCACAGAACGCAGCCTGTCTACAGCTTGTGTCTGAGGCTGTGGAAGGTCACGCAATCCGCTTTGAGAACCTCAAATCTGCAGATACAGAGTTCTGGGCTTCGTATATGGCCACATTCCAGCCTAGATTTGGACAGAATATGGATGTTATCATGGTAGTTGGTGGGGTCTCTGAAGGAGGCGACTATCTGAGTGAGTGTGTAGGTTATTTTGTATATGAGGACCGCTGGGTCAATTTGCCACACATCCATAACCACCTGGATGGCCATGCTATTGCAGCCACTGATACACATGTATATGTGGCTGGATCTATGGAGCCAGGATTTGCCAAGACCGTGGAACGCTACAATCCAAATCGGAACACCTGGGAACAAGTTAGCAACCTCACCACACGTAAACATTCCTTTGGCCTCACCTGCATCAAAAATATTCTGTATAGTATTGGCGGTCATGGCAACTTTAGCCCTGGCTTCAAGGATGTGAGTGTCTATGAACCCGATCAAGACAAGTGGCACAACCTAGAATCTGCCCCTAAGATTTTGAGAGATGTCAAGGCTATTAGTGTCGAAGACCGATACGTTTATGTCACAGCACGAACACCTGTAGATACCGACAGTGATGATGGGTTGAAGACAGTTACTACGCGCTATGATACCGACAGTCGCCAGTGGCAAGAAGTTGACTCCTTGCCACTTATTGATAACTACTGCTTGTTCCAGATGGCAGTAGCTTCGACTAACTTCTACCACACAGCATCTTGCTGTCCCAAGAGTTACACCAATGTACGTGATGATGTAGCTCGCCAGAAGATCAGTGCTAGAATCTCTGATGATATTCTTGAGAGCCTCCCACCAGAGGTTACCAGTATTGAAGGTGCTGCTATCTGCTATCTTGGCGATGATGTTTTTGTGATTGGTGGCTGGAAGAACAGTGATGATGTGGATAAGCAGTATCGCAAGGAGGCATATCGTTATTGTGCTGAGCGCAAGCGCTGGATGCTTCTGCCACCTATGCCTCAACCCCGCTGCCGTGCCACAGCATGCCATGTGCGCATTCCTTACCGATTTCTTTATGGGTGTCAACGCTACCCAATGCCACAGAATTTGGCACGCCAGAGGGACCGTATGCAGCAAATGCAGCAGTTGCATCGTCGCACATTAACTCTACGCAGGCAATTACAATCACAGATCGAATGCTGAAAGCTCAATAGAAAAACTGATAACACAGTCTCGTCGGCATTCCCATGATTCCATTCTTATTCAAATGCGCATTATTTGTTTACCTGAGACATTTCATCACTGGGAGAGTGAATGAAATGGTTAAAGCTGGTAAAGAGTATTTTCAGTGTGACTGTTTGTATAATGAAATTATATATATGTAAAAAAAAAGATACTTTTGTAAATATCCATACACATGAAACATTGTTTCATGGCCTTGCATGAATTTGCCTTATTCCTGTTGTCGGCAATTTGCAGAACACTGCACATTGTTTAATTTTCTTAAGTTATAACGTTCCATTGGGTCATGGATTTCCTGTTGTTTTCTGTTGTTTGCTATACAGTGGGTGTCAGTTGTTTAGCTTTTCTCCTAGCTGTAATGTAATGTTCAAAACCGCTTAAAAGTTTTGACCAAACCATCTGTTACTACAAAAGGAATCATCTTTATTCTCCTACTTATTCTTAATTACAATGTTTTGCACTTGAATTTAATGCTTTCGCAATCTTTGTTATTGTTTTCAAAAATGCATTCCTTCACTATAAGCACTTAATTTCAGCTTTAGCCCTAGTCTTAATCTTTATTCTTATTAATTAACTATATTTGTTTATTTTGATATTTAAAGCACAGGGAACAAACGGTTATTCTATTATCAATAACACGTGTGACCTTACAATGGCAAATACATAGATTTTCAAAATACAGTTAAGGGACCATTACCTCAGTTTCAAGGAAAATACCGTGCAACCAGTTGCATAAAAATAATTTTCCCATCATTTTTTTTAGATTGTCAGTTCAAGGTATTTCAAGTCCGTTTTTTGTTTCTTTCATGCATTGCTTGTCAATAATTGTTAAGTTTCAGTCTTTTTTTTCCCCAGAGAACTGCAGTTGTACATTCCCAATTTTGATATGGTTCATACTGATGGTATTATCACTGCATATGTGTCTTTATTACAAAGGCTATTTATAATCAAATTATTTTTGATTGAAAACCAGTTTCATCCTTTTCATTTTTGTACATTTTTATTACGTTCTGCATTTCCTCTTTGTATTTAGAAGTCCTTTTTTTCTTTTGGTCTTTTACAATGTGATATATTTTATTGCAAGAAATCTCATTGCACTTCACTGGGTGAAAACAAGTTGCCACCATCAAGGCGTGAGCAGCTGATTTCCACTAACAAGACCAACATTTCATAATGTTCATCTGAAGAACATTTAGCCGTTATTGCAGTCCATGCCAAAGTCTTAAAGTATGTCATCTTAGCTAAACTAATGTTACGCTTTGATGTTAAAATATGTACTAAATGCAAGATAGAAATGGCTTTTGACAATGTATCTGTAGCTCTTGTCTTGTGCAGAATGTGTCATATCATACAGGGGTAAAGAAATAAACATTTTCCTGCATATTGGAGACTGGAATCTTAGATATTGTATTAACTCAATGGGAAATGTTTTGTGTCTCTCATGTTGAGATGTGGTTTAATAGTGTTTAAACTCTCTATCAGTTTTCTTTTCTTTCTGCACAAAGAAAAGGGTTGTGTAAATATGTATGTGTGTGTGTGTGTGTGTGTGTGTCAGTGGAGAAGTTGTCTGACAATAAGTAGCAAGCCTGGGATGGTACTTTGTCCCACTCTCGTTGTAAAGTCTTTTAAGAGCAGATATAGTTATTTGCATGTGTAATAAAGTATGCACATGTTGTGAATCTCAGTGATTTGCAATAAATATTTATTAAAAATCTAATTCTGTACATGAGTAATTTTTCTGCCTAGGAGTTGCTTACCCTTTCTGAAATGTAACATTGCATTTTAGACAAACATTCACATTAAAATGTAAGTAATAGAAAGATTCCCTTGTTTTTGCGGCGCCTTATGCAATACAGATTGTCAAAGCAGCTTTATTGGTGTAAATGGGCAAAAGTGAATGTCAGTAATGTTGTGAAATGTTGCATGATGTGATTTAACTGTAGGCCAGTTGGACAGAACCCATGTAAGCAAGCCAGAGGTAATCACGGCAAGGAAAGCTAAATCCATCAGGTGACAAATGTAGAAGAAAACCTTAAAAGAAAGCAGGCTCAGATTGGGGACCAGTTTTCCTTTGACCTAAGCAAATGATGTAAGTAGACTTACAGTTTGCTTATCAATGGCCTTAAAGGGATAGTTCACCCCAAAATAATGCTGTACTCAATATTTACTCTTCTTCAAGTGGTTCTCAACTTTTCTGTTTTTTTTTTTTTTTTTTTCAGTATAAAACAAAAGATGAAAGCTGAAAACCTGTAACTTTACTACCAAAACAAAGTTTTTTTTTTACGTTTGGAACAAGTTTAAATAAAGAATTTGCAGTTTTGGGTGAACAATCTCTTTAAGCGCAATAAGGCATGTACAGTGCTCAGTACACCCCTCACAAATCTGTCTTATAAATTCATATTTTAAATAGGAAGCTATACAATACTATATTTTTATTTAATTGTACACTCTCAGAAAAAAAAGGTACACGGTGGTACAAAAAATGTTCCTTAAAGAAGAGTTGTACCTTATTTATACAGGGAGTGCAGAATTATTAGGCAAATGAGTATTTTGACCACATCATCCTCTTTATGCATGTTGTCTTACTCCAAGCTGTACAGGCTCGAAAGCCTACTACCAATTAAGCATATTAGGTGATGTGCATCTCTGTAATGAGAAGGGGTGTGGTCTAATGACATCAACACCCTATATCAGGTGTGCATACAGTAATTATTAGGCAACTTCCTTTCCTTTGGCAAAATGGGTCAAAAGAAGGACTTGACAGGCTCAGAAAAGTCAAAAATAGTGAGATATCTTGCAGAGGGATGCAGCACTCTTAAAATTGCCAAGCTTCTGCAGCGTGATCATCGAACAATCAAGCAGTTCATTCAAAATAGTCAACAGGGTCGCAAGCATGTGGAAAAACCAAACCAAAAACCAAGGTGCAAAATAACTGCCCATGAACTGAGAAAAGTCAAGCGTGCAGCTGCCAAGATGCCACTTGCCACCAGTTTTGCCATATTTCAGAGCTGCAACATCACTGGAGTGCCCAAAAGCACAAGGTGTGCAATACTCGGAGACATGGCCAAGGTAAGAAAGGCTGAAAAACGACCACCACTGAACAAGACACACAAGCTGAAACGTAAAGACTGGGCCAAGAAATATCTCAAGACTGATTTTTCTAAGGTTTTATGGACTGATGAAATGAGAGTGAGTCTTGATGGGCCCGTGGCTGGATCGGTAAAGGGCAGAGAGCTCCAGTCCGACTCAGACGCCAGCAAGGTGGAGGTGGAGTACTGGTTTGGGCTGGTATCATCAAAGATGAGCTTGTGGGGCCTTTTCGGGTTGAGGATGGAGTCAAGCTCAACTCCCAGTCCTACTGCCAGTTTCTGAAAGACACCTTCAAGCAGTGGTACAGGAAGAAGTCTGCATCCTTCAAGAAAAACATTATTTTCATGCAGGACAATGCTCCATCACACGCATCCAAGTACTCCACAGCGTGGCTGGCAAGAAAGGGTCTAAAAGAAGAAAAACTGGACATGGCGTCCTTGTTCACCTGATCAGAACCCCATAGAGAACCATGTGGTCCATCATCAAATGTGAGATTTAAAAGGAGGGAAAACAGTACACCTCTCTGAACAGTGTCTGGGAGGCTGTGGTTGCTGCTGCACGCAATGTTGATGGTGAACAGATCAAAACACTGACAGAATCCATGGATGACAGGCTTTTGATTGTCCTTGCAAAGAAAGGTGGCTATATTGGTGATTTATATTGCTGATTTGTTTTTGTTTTGTTTTTGAATGTCAGAAATGTATATTTGTGAATGTTATATTGGTTTCACTGGTGAAAATAAATAATTGAAATGGGGTATATATTTGTTTTTTGTTAAGTTGCCTAATAATTATGCACAGTAATAGTCACCTGCACACACAGAAAGCCTCCTAAAATAGCTAAAACTAAAAACTACTTCCAAAAATATTCAGCTTTGATATTAATGAGTTTTTTGTGTTCATTGAAAACATGGTTGTTGTTCAATAATAAAATTAATCCTCAAAAATACAACTTGCCTAATAATTCTGCACTCCCGGTATGTTACAGAAAAGTCCTCTTATGATACTGTTCTGTACCTAACTGAAATGAAGGTACACAATTGTTCTCATAAAAAAGGTACACAAGTGTTGGACAACTACTTTATTACAATATCTATGAAAATAAACATCACTGGAAAGGCAAAGTGATTTTATGAACAATTTCCATATTAAAACATGAATCCTCATTTAAAAGCATATATTTAAAGAAACTCATAAATATTAATTATGAAGTTCTAGAATACAAAACAACCGGTAAAACAAAACTTAAGGTATTGTAAACTAAACATTTAAGGCATTTCTAATAAACATTTGATATCATTATTATCATTGTTTCATTATTGATATCTACACATTTTGGCATTTGCTTTCCATATGCACATGAACTGACAAAACTCCTGCATATGCAGTGTTCATGCAAACATTTTAGTATTGTAAAACTAATCAGACATTGTGCATATCTCGTTATACTTTTGCATAGTTCTATTTCTATTTTAAAATTAAGTAAATTAAAATAACTTTTAATTGATTAAAAAGGTATTGTGTGAAAAATTGAGAAAATGTTTTATATTGTACATGGGAGAATGTATTTCTGTAACATTTTTGTGTTTGTGTTGTGAAATGTTTAGCAAAAAATAGATCTTTTGATTTGTGTTAGAGTAATTTTTTATTTTATATTTGATGTTTTATATTTACTGAAAATAAATTAACACATTTTGGATATACAATAGCAAAATGCTTTTAAATAGCTCTTGAAGGAACACATTTGACACTGTTAAGGTACAAAGTGTCTTGTCACTGTAGTGGTACCTTCATAGATCAGATTTGTACCTTTGATGAAGGTACAATATTGTATCTGCAGGTTTTAAAAACCAAAACAAAGGTTTCCCATGGTACAAATCATGCCCTTATAGGTACAAACTGCAATGGTACAAATCTGTTCCATAAAAAGCTACTGCCCCAGTGACAAGGGTTTGTACCTTCTTTGGTACAACATTTTACCATTTTTTTCTGAGAGTGTATTTTCTTTCAACTTCTAAATATGCTTGGTGACTAAAATATTACTTTAATAAATATATCTGTTTAATAAATCAGTTTTGTTTAAATGCACCAAAATACATTGTCTATTCACTGAGAAATGGATAAAGATATTCATTATCTGGGGTGTACTGAATTATGCTGTAAGTAAAGCTGTTGGTCACAATAGCTAAGTTTAACTAAAATTAAAATTTACTAACAGACTTACCAATGTCTCTATAAAAAAAACAATGCAATTTTACCCTCTAGTTTGGCTGAAAATCTCAGGTAAAACAAAATAGTGGATTTTTCAATGAACAATGCAATTGGGATGAAAAATATAAATTTTTACATCTCATCACAGAAAAACATTATAATAAGAATGAACAAATCCATCATTCATAAAGAACCACTAACAACTGTTACAAAAAAGGTATATGAGCAATTCCATGCAAATGTCAACCTTGCTATAAAAAAATATATATTTTCCCCAAAAATAGCAAAACCGTTTCTACATTTTTTTGTGTATGGAAGTGTTTTACAGTACTTTAGAAATACTCAAAACTGCATCTGTCAATGTTTTTAAACTATTATATTTGATTTACCAAAGTCACACAAGTGGCAATTTCACATCTGTCACATCAATAACAGAGAAGTGTCACATCCATAAACGAAGCTTTTTCCTCATAAATGCAAAAATGTCAAACAAAATAAAATCAACGATGTTTGCTCTATAGTAAGCCAAATCTTATCCTTTTGATTAGCTTCATTTCTTTTGGGTTGTGCGGTTTAATTCACAGAATTTCCACAAAATATGTTGTAGACCATAAACTCACAGACTTTTTTTTGTCACATCCAAAGCATGTTTGTTTTCCATATTTAAAATGTAAAAAATTTTTAGAGATCGATATTTTTTCTCATCCTATAACTCTGTGGTTAGTGGTTTTGCAAAATATAAACAGTTGTTTCACTATCATGTTAATGTATACTTTTTGTGAATTTATATTTTGCAAACGTCACATCCATAACACTGGAATTGCTCATATTCATTTTATGAAGTAAACTTTCTTATCTTATTGGGACTAAATTCATCCACTTTATAATCTATAAAAGCATACTTTTATGTTTAGCAATAGTACATGCCAAGTGCACAAAAAGTTCACTATACTATAAAAGTTATGCTATGGATTGTGTATTGCATAAAGAGACTTTCTCCATGAAACTAGATGTTTAGTAATACGATTTAGTAATATGATTCCTAATATGTTCAAATCTTTGTAAAATTACCAATAAATCAGCCACACAGTTACCCATTTGTGTGGTTAAAAAAAAAAAAACCTGGTTCCGTTTACAACCCTATATAGAACAAATATACATATAAAACTACAAGACAAGTCCACTTAAATACTTAATTTTCCCAAGTACAATACATCTCAATCAAAGATTAAATATTGGCCAAATATTAATTAATTAATTTATTTTTTTTCTTTTGGAGTATGTTTTTTCAGTATTAAAAGACAAAAACACACATTTTTGTAAAGGTAGTGATAGTTTCATTTCAAAAATCGTTTGCAACTACTTAAGTTTGGAAAATTTTATTCAGTGGCGCAAATGCATTTGGACATCTGAAATGCTAAAAATACATGACCTGAAATGTTCACTTTTAATACTGGAAAACATGTTGACCCATTCCTTTAGCCTCAGCATTGTGAGTCTCTTGCTTTGTTCTCACATGAAAATATTTCACAGTTCTTCATGGCGGGTTTTCTCTACATCTTCATCCACTTTTAGTTTTAGCTCATCCGCTGTGATTAGTCCATCAGCATTCCTATCTTGGTTCTTGAACATGTCCCTAATGACACTATCTGGATCTCGAACTGGTTTAAGGCGACCTTTACCTTCTGATACTTGCTGTTTGATGAACTGTGAAAACTGGAGAGACACAACAGGAAATAAAGTTTAAAAACTAAATCATTGCTTTTAATCATTTAGTTGACCTTAAAATAAAAGAAAAATGCACGATTATTTACTCACCCCAGGCCATCATAGATGTTTGTGACATTTATTCAGCCAAAAAGAAATTTGGGTTTTGGAATAAATGTTCTCCATCTAATGCAAGTCAACAGGGCTCAACATTTTTTGAATGTCCAAAGTCCTTTTATATGCATTACATATAAATCTATTTATTTTCAATAAGGAGGAACATTTAAAAAAAATGAAAAATATAAGGAAAAAGTCACAAGTGCCTTCTGGGTATTTAATTATATATATATATATATATATATATATATATATATATATATATATATATATATATATATATATATATATATATATATATATATATATATATGAAGTTGTATATAGTTGAAGTCAGAATTATTAGCCCCCTGTTTATTTTTTCCCCAATTTCGGTTTAACAGAGAGAAGATTTTTTCAACACATTTCTAAACATCATGGTTTTAATAACTCATTTCTAGAAACTGATTTATTTTATCTTTGCCATGATGACAGTACATAATATTTTACTAGATATTGTTCAAGACACTTCTATACAGCTTAAAGTGACATTTAAAGGCTTAACTAGGTTAATTAGGTTAACTAGGCAGGTTAGGGTAATTAGGCAAGTTGTTGTATAACGATGGTTTGTTCTGTAGACTATCAAAAAATTTATAGCTTACAGGGGCTAATAATTTTGACCTTAAAAAGGGTTTTAAAAAATTAAAAACTGCTTTTATTCTAGTCGAAATAAAACAAATAAGAATTCTTCTAGAAGAAAAAAATATTATTAGACATACCAGACCATTACACTACCACCAACACATTTTACTGTTGGCATCATGTTCTTTTTCTGAAATGCGGTGTTACTTTTATATCACACATAATGGGACACACACCTTCCAAGAAGAGTATTTTGCCAAAAGTCTTGAGCATCATAAAGATGTTTTTTGGCAAAACTGAGATGACCCTTTGTTCTTTTTTCTCAGCAGTGATTTTCATCTTGGAACTCTGACATGCAAACTACTTTTACACAGACTCTTTCTTATGGTGGAGTCATAAACGCTCACCTTAACTGAAGCAAGTAAGGCCTGCAGTTCTTTGGATGTTGTTGTCTTTTGTGACCTCCTGGAGTTGTTGCTACAATCTTGGGGTAATTTTGGTCACATTTGTAAATAAATTTGTTGACACTTGAGTTGAGACTTTTCACAGGGCTATGTAGTTTTGTATTTAGTTTTCTCTTAATAAAAACATCATTTAAAAACTGCATGATGTGTATATTTATGTTCTCTTACTAATACCTAATAATATTTACATTTGTTTGATGATCTGAAACATTAAGGCCCAATCCCAATTCTATTTTTGTACCCATACCCCGTCCCCTTGGCCCTTAAAACCGAGAAGTGAAGAGGAAGGGCTTCAAAATTTACCCCTAAGAATTGGGACAGCACTACAGCACCTGCACACGTCATCATATGTCATCGCGATCTCTTGCTTCATATGAGATCTTACTCGAGTAAGAGTAAAAAAGTATCTGATGAAAAAATTACTCAAGTAATAGTTACTAGTTACTTTTTATATATATATATATATATATATATATATATATATATATATATATATATATATATATATATATATATATATATACACATACATACATCTCTCTCTCTCTCTCTCTCTCTCTCTCTCTCTCTCTCTCTCCCTCTCCTCTCTCTCTCTCTCTCTCTCTCTCTCTCTCTATATATATTATATACCATTTTTATGTCAGGACTAATCAGGTTTTCCATTAAACAGCAGTTTCTTTAGTTATTCCATAGTTATCACTAATAAGGATCAAATTAAGATAATTTTGACACTTACCACTACGTGTTTTTTCAGGTTGGAGCTGTAATTCATGCGTTATGATGTCAGTTCGATGTATATCGTGCATCACATTATCAAACTATTCTTGTTGATATCTTAGATTGAAAGAATAGACTGAACTTGAGGCCGCAGGTCCGATAAACTCACTGCATAGACAGCATGACCGTCCTTCTCGGAAGAGCAGAAAGCCATGGCGTGACCGCACATCTTTCTCGACTTCAGCCATCACTCCAACACAGGTGCGCGTGCTCTAATCGAAAGCGGGAGACACGTCTCTATAGCAACCTCTCGCGACACAACCTATCCAATGCGGCACCTCGTGATATTTGCAACCAAGTCATATGAACCATATCTATTATCATTTGACAGTAACGGAGGAACGCCGCCAAATGTAGAGTAATGATTTTTCTCTAATAATTTACTTGAGTAAAAGTACACATTTTTAAATGTACTCAAAAAGTACATTACCCAACAATTTTACTCAAGTAAATGTAACGAAGTAAATCTAATTTGTTACTACCCACCTCGGACTGTGTATTTACACCGTGGCCATATTCATCGATGTACACACCAAAACAACATTAACATTATAGCAGACACTGTAAAAAGCTCATTCCCAGCCACTAGACTTTTCTGACAGGGTATTCGAGTATCATAATGTCATAATGTTGTGGGACTACTATACAGGAGTTTTTTATTTGGATTATAGATCGCAAAATTTAGCGTTTTTATTTTAGCGTTTTTTTTTTAAATGATGACGGTAAAACACGAGCGTGGTTATGAATATATTAAAACATATGCTTGTATGTTGTAAAAATTCGTAATAATAAAAAAAATACTAATTTGTGGATTTTCTTACTTCCTGGTGCAGCTGTGGCTGGTGTTTTCTGGGAAATTTTCTTACCCCTTGGTTTCGAGTGTAGTCCTGAAAAATCTGTTTAAAGGGGTATCTACCCCTTGCCCTTAGCCCTACGCCTTCAAGTTAAAGAGAATTAGGACACCCCTACCTCTTCGCAGGAACGCGCAAAGGGTAGGGGTAAGGGGAAGGGCTAAGGGGTAGAATTGGGCCTTAAAGTTTGACAAACATGCAAAATAATAAGAAATAAGTAAGGGGGCTAATACTTTTTCACACTACTGTATGTATTTATACATACCAAACTACAATTATGCCTATACTGGTTTCTGGTTTTGTTCTGCACCATAATTTTAAGATCACAAACTAATAACTTTATGAGGAAGACTTGCTGAAAAGATCAAATTTTGTAAACTGACCTCATCTAAAGGGACCTGATGGTCCTTGTTGATGTCTAGAGCCTCGAATGGCTGAACTGGACTATCTTGGAGCCAAATGAACAGGTATCCTTCAGGAACCCCCTTCTGCAGAGACAACAACTCCAGTTCAAAGCGCAGCACTGCACTTCCAGGGACAATACCAGCTAGAAAAAAAAGAAAATACAAAATAAAGACGCTCATTTATTAAACATTCAGTTGACAAGAACACAGTTAAAGCAATCTCAGCATTCAGAGAAGAATGGCGGTACATCTTGTAAATAATTATTTCATTAGTTATTAAGTGAAAGTGTTTTTGCATTTATGTTTGCTAGTCAAAAATAATTTTTTGTCAGTTGTTAAGTAAAAGTGTTTTTTACATTTAAATTTGTTAATCGGAGGGAATTATTTGTTCACCTTTTTACAAGTAATTGTTGCATTTAATTCCAACAGTACTGTACCTGCACTTACCTGCAATTTAAGTTTAAACTGTGCTTCAGATGAAAGTATTTCTGATTAGGGAACAGTTAGCAGCTTTCACTGATTCTGTGAGCTGAAGGCTTTGTTAAGCAATTAGAGAACAGTTTAGCACAGCTTAGTGGAGCTTGAGTGGCTAACAAAGCGCTGATCCTCCTCATGTGAAGACCAACAAGAGTAAAGATGTTCAACTTGACCTGCACTTGACCTCCACAGAGTAGAGACAACCACACGACACTACAGTGGGGTTTTCTGCTTACTCTTCACACAATGTGCTTGCAATACATTCCCGTCATAACACACCCCTGCACATACAACATGTATACGACATGTAGACAGCTGCTCTCTCTAAAAACTTTGCATTCACCCACACTCCCCGCCTGATCGGAAGGGGCTTTCTCATTTCAAATGATTGGAAATACTCCAAATTTGCTGACTTTACCAATCATTCCTGTTTTGAATACCATGCAGTATCATTCACTTCTCCTGCTACATTTCATATTCTGGTAATTTACCATCCTCCTGGTCTGTTTGGTGCATCTATAGAAGAATTAGATTCCCCAAGGATGACAGCCCGTTTTTACTATTAGGTGACTTTCACTTGGACAAACCTTATGCTACAGATTTACATTCACTCATTACATCATTCAACTTCAACCAGCTCACAACCACACATAAATCTGGCAATCAACTCAACCTTATCTACACAAGACAATGCAGTTCTAGGAGAACACCCGACAGCACTCAGGGCGACAGAGAGAACATGGCGCAAATAAAAAGCCCCCACGGACATTAACAGATATCAACCCCAACTTATATCATTTGCCTCCCAAACTCCATTCAGCCAAAACCCTATACTACCATAACAAAATTAACAGCACTTCAGACACCAACAAACTCATTAATTCATTCATTTCCTTTTTGGTTTGCAGCGGATGCCTTTTCAGCCGCAACCCAACACTGGGAAACACCCACGCACTCTTGCACACACTCACATACACTACGGACAATTTAGCTAATTTAATTCATCTGTACTGCATGTCTTTGGACTGTGGGGGAACCCAGAGCACCCAGATGAAAGCCACGTAAACACCGGGAGACACCCACAAACTATTAAGGACATTTAATACCCTGCTCTGTCCTCCTCTGCCACCTCCTTATCAGCTGATGATGCCTCCTTTATCACACAAAAAAACACTCAAATTTGCAGTGTTACCCTCCATGTCCAACCTAAATGTCCATCAAACAAAACCCTTTAAAGGAAACTAACTCTGACCCTCTCCCTTTTTACTAATAGCTCACACTATGTACAGTTGCGTTGAACCGGGCCAAAGCATGATTGTCCCCCCCTCCCGTCTCCCCCGACGGCCCGCACTCACATTACATTCGGGCCTGGGCACGCTTACGTCATCGATGACGCACTGTTCAGTTTAAGAAGAGAAGCGCTCTCGCTCAGCACAGTAGAGATTTCTTTAGTTATATCGTTTAAGTCGTTTGATATGCGGTGACACGTTCAAATATTTCGCCGAACAGATCAGCCACTTTTGATGCTCATAAAGTCCTCGTGCTGCAGGAATTAGGAGGTTTGCTGAAGGTGCAGCTGTCGTGCAGTAAGGGGTTTGCGTCTTTAATAATCTATGACAGTTTGCGTTCATTAAACAGCACGAGTGATTACTTAATCCATATGATACAGTCCCTTAAAAGTCATGTCTCAATTTCAGTTTCGGGCTTAGGCCCGCTTGCACTCATACTGCAAGCGTGCCGCGCCTGAACCCAAGTGAACCGCGCTCAGGCCCACCTCTTCCAACTGGGCAAGGGCCGGCCAAGTGAACCGTGCTTGAGCCCGGTTCAGAGCACTCACACTTCTCAAACGATCCGGGAAACGGGCCTGGGCACGGTTCGGATAGCATAGTGCGAGTACGTCCTAAGGATGAATCCAGACTTCTCCACTCTGCCCATCCCCCAACCTGCCCTCTGAACCCAATCCCCTCACACATCCTGCAGCACATTTCCCTGGCCATAGTGCCAACACTAAAACACATCAACACTTCACTTGATACTAAACAACGTTTAAGCAGGCCCAGTTAACCCCACTGCTCAAAAAACCCTCAAAGGTTGAAAGTTACAGACCAGTCTCTCTCCTTCCTTTTGTTGCCAAAACACAGGAATGGGTTGTTTTCAACCACATTTAAAAAAAAAATAACCCACTGGATGCTAACCAACCTCTAATGTGGACATTTCAAAGAGACTGCCCTACTCCCAGTCACTGAAGCCTTGTAGATTTCCAAAGCAGATTCTAAATCATCTATTCTGTTTTTACTGGACCAATGCTTTTGATACAGTGAATCACCAGATTCTTCTGTCCACCCTCTCCTCAACGGGCATCACTGGAACCCCACTCTGCTGACTGGAGTGTACTGTATTTTTACCTTTTGAGCCCAAGCATGCCTACGTCATTTTCTTTTCAGCTTAGTCCCTTTATTAATCTGGGGTCGCCACAGCGGAATGAACAGCCAAGCATATGTCTATATGTCTTTGGACTTGTGGGGGAAACCGGAGCACCCGGAGGAAACCCACGCAAACACAGGGAGAACATGCAAACTGCGCACAGAAATGCCAACTGATGCTGTGAGGCGAACCTGCTACCCACTCCGCCACCACGTCGCCCTGCTTTAGTTATATTCATTCATTCATTTTCTTGTCGGCTTTGTCCCTTGCGGGGTCGCCACAGTGGAATGAACCACCAACTTATCCAGCACGATTTTACGCAGCGGATGCCCTTCCAGCCGCAACCCATCTCTGGGAATTTCCACACACACACACACACACATTCACACTCATACACTACGGAGAATTTAGCTTACCCAATTCACCTGTACTGCATGTCTTTGGACTGTGGGGGAAACCGGAGCACCCGGAGGAAACCCACGCGAACGCAGGGAGAACATGCAAACTCCACACAGAAACGGCAACTGACCCAGCCCAGCCGAGGTTCAAACCTGTGACCCAGCGACGTTCTTGCTGTAAGGCAACAGCACTACCTACTGCGCCACTGCGTTGCCGCTTTAGTTATATTGTTTTATATTATTTTGAGTTGTTTGGGATGCAGTGACACATATTAAAATCTTCTGCTAAACAGATCCACCACTAAGCACCACAATAAACTAAGACAGTTTGCGTTAATTAAAAAGTAAGAATGATTAATAAATCCATATAAAACAGTCCCTTAAAAGTGATCAGTTTTAGGCCCTTTGCTGTTTACAATATACATGCTTCCCCTGGGGGACATTATTAGAAAACACGGGATCAGCTTTCACTGCTATGCAGATGATACTCAATTATATATTTCAACTAAACCTGATGAGATGTCTGAACTGTCTAAGCTAACCGAGTGTATCAAAGATGTCAAAGACTGGATGACCAACAATTTTCTTCTCTTAAACTCAGAAAAAAACAGAATTATTACTTATTGGGCCTAAATCCTGTACACAGCAGTTCTCACAACTGGACCTGCAACTAGAGGGATACAAAGTTAGCGTTAGCTCTACTATAAAAGATCTGGGTGTCATATTAGACAGCAGTTTAACTTTCAAAAATCATATATCCCAAGTCACAAAAACTGCTTTCTTCCATCTGAGAAATATCGCTAAATTGCGAAGTATGCTATCCATATCAGATGCAGAAAAGCTAGTTCATGCTTTCATGACTTCTAGGTTGGACTACTGTAATGCTTTGTTTGCTGGCTGCCCAGCATCCTCTATTAACAAACTTCAGCTAGTACAAAATGCAGCCGCCAGAGTTCTTACCAGGTCTAGAAAATATGATCATATCACCCCAATTTTATCCTCCTTACACTGGCTGCCTGTTAAGTTTCGTATTGAATTAAAAATATTACTCCTTACCTATAAAGCTTTAAATAATCTAGCTCCTGTTTATCTAACCAACCTCCTGTCTCGCTACAATCCAACCCGCTCTTTACGATCTCAAAACTCAGGGCTTCTGGTAGTACCTAGAATATCAAAGTCGAGTAAAGGAGGTCAAGCCTTCTCATTTATGGCCCCTAAACTCTGGAATAGCCTTCCTGATAATGTCCGAGGCTCAGACACACTCTCACTCTTCAAAACTAGATTAAAGACCTATCTTTTTAGCAAAGCATACACTCAATGCATTACATAGCGGTATGATGCATGATGTGCCCCACGCAGCATTTTGCTTCTTGTTTTTATACACTATGAACAGCAGCTACGCTAATTATTCTCCTTATTCTGTATTTCCACCTGGGGGTACTCATCTTGAGGCCCTCAGACTATGCAGCGCCACTGATGCGATCCAAGACCAGCGACGAGATGATCCCAAGGTTTTCTGGACCAGCCCGTATCCTGCTGTGGTGGTCATTGTGGAGTGAGAGCATGAGACTGATTCCTGTGATGCTCCAAGGACAGACGGGTCTTCGCCGAGGTCCACCGTGCTGCGCCTAGACTGCAGCTCTGCACAAGACGTTTGGCCATAGGGGAAATGGTCGTGCCCAACTGAGCCTGGTTTCTCTCGAGGTTTTTTAAATCTTCGCTTTCGCCAATTGGTGAAGTTTTTTCCTCGCCGCTGTCGCCACTGGCTTGCATGGTTCGGGATCTGTGGAGCTGCGCATCGATGGATTTGCTCTTCAGTGTTTGGACTCTCAGTAGTGATTATTAACCCACACTGAACTGAGCTAAACTGAACTGAACTTAATCTCTGAAAATTGAACTGACACTGTTTCAATTCACTATAATCTTCCATGTGAAGCTGCTTTGACACAATCTACATTGTATAAGCGCTATACAAATAAAGATGAATTGAATTGAATTGAATTGATGTTGGATCTTCAGCTTCGTGCTCTGCCATGCTTTGCACTCACATTACAAACTGGGAAATGGTGGTCAAACGCACCTGGGCACGGTTCGGACAGCCTAGAGTGAGTACACCCTTAGTCTTACCTCACCAGCAGATCATTCAGGGTTGCCTGGAGAGGAGAGGTATGGTGACATTTTATTTTTGGGCTGTTGTTTTGCTTGCTAGTATGGAAACACCTCATGTTTAGTTTAGTCTGCTCACTTCGAGAGTAGAAATAGGACTTGATATAATACTCGAATATGTGCATAAATCAAGTGAAGGGACACACCTATAGTATTACAAAAATGCAAGTGTTTACGGTTTCATTTAGATTATCAAAACTTTGCATTTTTAAATTAATCTTGTAAATGTCTGTTGAGTTATTCCCATAATGGACCAAACAATTAAGTTATTCTGGGGCTTTTATTTTAGTGGTAAAGTTGTAGATTATGCAGAGAATTCTCATCATAGCACCAATAACATATTTTACTTCCAATTACATTTAATATCTAATTACTTTTTGCTTTTGATTGGCCAAATGTAGCTACAATATTGGTCTATTATTGAAGCCAAAATGACATACCTCCTTTTTCTCCATGTCCAAGATGTGGTGGTACTATTACTGTTCGTCTCTCTCCTACACACATATTCCTAAGTGCCTCGTCCAGGCCATCAATTATTTTATCCCCTCCAAGCAGCACATCCTGTGGGGTCTCATAGTCATGTCTATAATAATCACAGATCAACAAGGACTAATGAGAGCCAAAATCACAAAATGTTTAACACATTCTCTTAGACAAACAATGAAGAAACTCACGATGAAAAGAGCAGAGTGCCGTCCAACAATGAGCAATTGTAGTGGTACTGAATAAAGTCATTCACTTCGCTGCTTTCATTACAAGCCTCAGATCGATGCAATACATCCACCTGTACAGGATCTTTGATGTTGTGGAAGTCTATCACATGGATGTCAAACACCAACACAGCTGAACCTGGGATGTCCTTACCTGTTCAAAACAGAGCTACATTTTTAAACAACAATTTGAAAACATGAGAACACATTTTACAACGGAAATCAACATCGCAACAAATAATTCAGAATTCGCTAGCTGTATGTTCTGTGTATATAGTACACATTGTGTTTGTACATAGTTCTGGCATAAAAATCTAAACAATGTGAAATAGACAGATCAGGGGACATTTCCCGATCAACAATGTAACTATGTAACAGATTCCTCGGATCAAGTAAATTAGAAATTCTAAGTTCATTCAAAGCAGGGTGAATTAGCCTTCAGCTACTGTGCCCCCCCACTGCTGGAATCAGCTTCCAGAAATTATCAGATGTGCTCTGTTAGGTACATTCAAATCAAGACTGAACACACAAATCATTCAAATCAAGACTGATGCGTGAACACAATAGCGACAGTTGGCCACACCCACTCTGGGTGAGGTCACGGATACTACATCCACATTTTTTTACAGTCTATGGTCTTAAGTCAATGGCGCAGTGTTATTATTTGCCATGTGACGTCGATACGAAACTCAAGCCCGGCCCATTTGTTGCTCGCGCAGACCCGGGAAAATTGAAACCCCCGGCCCCGCCCACAAACACTGCAGAAAGAAAAAGAGAAAGACAAACACTGTAGCAGATCCCGGTTGAATCAAGTCGCATAGACGCTGTGCTCTTAAGTGTGAGGGAAGGTTAGTGTTATTTTCCCTACCCAAATATAAGGCTGTGAAGAGTCAGTGGTTGAAGTTATTAGTAGTAGTAGTAGTAGTACTTATGTTATGCATATTTAGATTTGTTTTTGTAAGTGTCTGTTTAAATCCACCTGTCAGGTTTTAGAGATGTATGCACCACCATGTGGGGCATATGACTACGAGTTTGTTTGAATATAACTCTTTTTTTTTTTTTACTACACTTTGCGGTTATTGTTCATTTATTAGTTTGCTGGAAATAAGAACTGATGTTAGAAATAGCTTTGAAATATTTTTGCACTTAAACAAAAATATGTAATGGATGCTCTCACTAGAATGCATCCTTTTAAAGAAACCACAGAGAAAGAGGTCAAATGGAAAATGCACGTCCCATAGATGGTCTTTCATCGGTTGCACAGATAGTCTTTAACCATTTTCTCACTAGTGAAGCATTTAGTTTTTCTGCTGACAAAGTTTGCCATGTTAATAGCAAATGCACCATGGTGCAATGCAACTGACAGGAGATGAGACTCTGATTGGTTTAATGCACATTATGCCTAAAACATACTCATTAAAAAAATAAGGACAACACTTTTAAACCATGAGCCTGGCACACGGACCATTTTTTTCTAACCCTTTAAAAAGCAAAAGTGGATTCAGACATGCCCTTAGTGGTTCTGCATCATGTCATTGAGACTTGGATCTTGCTTGGATCTTTAAGACTTGATTGGCTAACTAATCTTTAAATAAGCATTAAAATGATCTAACCTGCCCCCTGCTGGCCATATGCAAGGTGAGGCGGCAAGATGATTCTTCTCCATTCTCCTGCACATACACCCTGCAAGCCTTTATCTATGCCGGCGATCATGTAGCCCATTCCGATGTAAGTGTTGTACGTCTGGTTTTGTTGATAACTGTTATTTTAAAGGTGATATAAAGCAGTAGAATTTAGAAGCAGCACCAACGGCAATCCACAAAAAGCTAAAAAACAAACAAACAAACAAACAAACAAACACCTTGAGTCAAACATGATGCCATTGAGGAAGGAAGCATTGTAATGGTAACGAATGAAATCGCCAGCAACAGACTTGCGAACACATGGTTCAGGCACTTTCAGGGTCTCCACAATGATGTCATCTTTAGGGTTGTGCAGGTCTTCTAGGAGAATGTGATATTCTACAGATGCATGAGGAGGGATGCCTGTGCCTAAGGGAAAGAGACACAAAAGAGAGGTGAATTAAAGATAAACAAATAAAGAAAAGTGACTTAATCTTCTTGCTGGTTTTGTGGTCACTGGTGGATGAAGTACACGATATAAAAATTTGAGTAGAAGTACAGATACCGTACCCTAATTAAACATTATTCCAGTCCTAATATTAAGTACTCCTTTTCAGTTTTACTTCATCCAAAGTACAAAAATTTTTTTTTTATTTAATGTAGAAAAACTTTTGATAAATGTTTATTTGCTTTGCAAAAAGTTATTATATTCCCAAAATAAGCAAATTAAAAAATAATGAAATCAAATCAGTTTAATTTACAAAATAAGTTTTTAATTCAATATGTAAACCAATTCAACAGGCTATCTCCTCCATGAATCGAACATCATTGTCACATCTTTGAGTAGGTGACAATTTCTCAAGTTTAAATTACTGACAGTGAAGTAAATCATACAATATTATGCTATGTTAAAAGATAGTTTCCCAAAATAGAAATACTCAGATTAGTATGGATTTAATCCAGATTAGGTATAGGTATAATTTAAACAAGTAGTTAAGTACAAGTGCTTAACCCTTACATTTTACTAATGCTCTTGTGTGTCCTTTGTGAAAGTTCAGTAATTTTACTTTTATGGCAAAGAATAGGTTCTTTTTATTGCATTTTAATGAGCCCTATAAAGAAAATCATAGTATACCTAGGCGCAGTCAAGTAATAGATCTGTACATAGAAATGGCTATACTGTGAGCCTCAGACACCATTGTTTCCTCATTCTCATGTAAATTCCATAAAACCTTGGTGGATAGCATGCCAATCAGAACACCAATTCACAGGGGTGCCCTCATCATTTGAATTAGGGGTGTCAAAATTAATTGTTTCTTCGGTGCACTGCGATGCAGATGGGGACAATTCGATATTGGTTCAGTAATAGATCATAACCGGTTTTTACGTACTGACCTCATTTATCTCCTATGCGCGATGTCGCAGTAGAATACTATGGCGAAGGAGGTGAGGGCGCTCCTACTACTTAAAAGGTAGATAATTATGCACAGTTCAACTGCTTGTGAGTTTGCTGGAAAGTCTTTCATTGACACTGAAGAAAGCACAGCACATGAGCCGCTATTTCACTACTAGGGAGAAATGCTGTAAAAATCCATCTCTGCCTCTCTCTCTCTGACTTTTAACATTTGACCCACTAGCGTGTTCATAAGGTAACTTTTCCTCTCCTCTTGGCTGATAAAGCAATACTTGTGGATCCAGACACGAGCGTGCCTGAGGTGCAAATTTCTCCACTGTGTCTATTATGGATTACCTGTGATAACCGTGTATTATGCGCATATAGACTGTAACCACGGCTATTCTTCCTGTGTCACTCATCGGTGAACAGCACTTTAATTTCTAAAGCCAAATCACAGCCCTTTCTGTTGAGGGGGTCAAGACAATGACCAATCATAGGGGTGTAAGACCTCCCTTGACAGCGCTCAAAAAGCAAGCAGGATAATATTTACATTAGTTTATTTGCTATAAATGCTCGTGCTGTCTTCTGTGCATGTATTGGAGTTTTGTTTGATACATTCAAAAAGAGTGCTTTCTTTGAGCAGGTAAAATTAAAGGTACAGTTCATATATCTTACTGCTTGTATTAAAGGACAAAATGTACAAATATTATTTAAATATTAAAATATTTATAGATTTTAATAAAAAAAATCTTGTGTTGTGAAGAAAAAATCTAATCATGTATGAAAAGCATCGTCAATGCACCAAGACATTGAATTGAACTAAATCAATGGCATGATAATCGTTCACACCCCTAATTTGCATGTACTTTAGGTCGTTCATCTGAACATGATGAGCAGCCACATCATCAGGAGAACACAGACTGAAATGTTGCTCTGAGATCATTAATATGCATGCCTCAGGCTGATTTAATAAGCCACAATGTTTTCTTGTGAGACATGATCATTTTCATACATTAGTTATTTTTAAGTTTAAATTTAACTTAATGTACTGTTTGTGAGACCTTTATTCCGAAAATGGGAAAACAGATGGTTTACTATGCGTTACTGAGCCACGACTGCATGAGACTTGTACAAACTCATGTCAGGATGCAAAATACAGAATTTACAGATTCTACATTTATTCAGCTGCACTGTTTAATTGTATGTTTTGGTAATAAATCGTGTTTATTGGAAAATTTGATGCATACATTTTAACAAACACATGTAGGACTACTGAATCAGCCATGTCAAATTACTCAGCTCAACGGTTATCTGTTCATGCAGAGGTTGATATTAGTTCCTGTGTTTTTAGCCTTTATCCACAACATCTTATGAGCAAAATTAACGTTAACGTTACTCTAATGCACAGGTGTCAATTCTAGTTCCTGGAGGGTCACAGCTCTGCACAGTTTAGTTCCAACCCTACTCCAACACACTTACCTGTAGGTCTCAAACAAGCCTGAAGAACTTAATTAGTTAGATCAGGTGTGTTTAATTGGGGTTAAAACTAAACCGTGCAGAGCTGCGGCCCTCCAGGAACTGGAATTGACGCGGGTTTATAGAGAGCGCTCACTCTCTATATGTAGGTAAAATAAACTTCCACCCATTAAGTTAAAAAGATTTAACTAGGCATCTACTTTTTTGTTAAAATAGTTTTTTGACAAATTAAAAATGACATTGCCATGGTCAGTGTACATCATGCTGTGCGTGTGCGTGCGTGCGTGTGTGTGTGTGTGTGTTTAAGAGAAAGCTGCAAGTCAAAGAGGAGCTCATTAATAATCATGACCAATCTAATATGGTCAATTATGGACCTTCTGATTCTAGGGGTATTTTATGGAGTAATAAATGTGCATATAAAACTGTTTCTTGAGATTTTCTTTAAACTTACCTGAACTATATACTTAATATGTACTATCTACTATGAACAATTTAACTTATTGGACCAATTCAATGTTTGGCCCCTTTAGTGTGCCTTCACACTCAGGCATTTGTTTCAGAACCTGGTACGTTTCTGTTAGCTCGGTTCATTTGGCATATGTGAATCCAGCAATCGCGCTGTGATCCACACCAAAACAATCAGTCCGAGACCACCTGAATGAAACTAACAAACCAGTTGATATCACAGTATATTATGGATATGTAGTAGCAGTGGGGGATATTCAACACATCATGTTTTTTTTTTCTGGGAAAAAATATTCTGAAGGACCTGTTGACATGGAATTTAATCAGATGTTGGTAAAAACCCAAACAATGCAAACATTAAAATAAAACAAATAGAATCTGAAAAAATTGTTATGTGTAATAACAATGGAATTATATATAGAGAATGAAGTCATGGATTGCTCAGGTGTGAGTTTTTTCATAGACTGAGAGTACATGCTTCTGTGAGTCTCGTCTATCAAATCTGATCTTTAAAATGTCCACTCTGGTTTCATCTTCATCATCCTAGTAATGTAGATGTTGGACTGAAGCAGCTAATATTAATTTACAATGATGAAGGGCAGAGGGTTGCTGACTAACTACTGAGAGATTTTAGCTGCAGTCTGGGTTTTCACTGCCTTTCTTCAGTTCCTTTCTTCATGTGTTCAATACTTTTTTCCTGTGTCATCATTTTATTACACATAACTTCATTTGTAAACTAATTAATATAGTGTTCTTGCTTATATGGATTTCTTTGGTTGTTACCAAATGCTACATTTAATTATATTCCTATTTAATTATACTATATTTAAATAGAATTAAATGTTATATATATATGTGCTACATTAATTCTTTTTAGGAGGTTACATTCTAGTTTTGTAAGTAGTTACCCATTTTGTACTTGTCCAGCTAATGTTTTTCATTTTGTAGATTAACAAATAAAAGCAAAGTGTCTACCAATGTGCAGAGTGAAATGTGGAAACCATATTAACAAAAACAAAAAAAAAACAAGACATTACCATACCACATAATTAGTGTACAGTATATTGACAGATAATAGCTTAATTTTAAGGGTGATAAAAATGTTCTTTGAATGAACATGCAGATGGTTTTCTTGCTTACCATATCCTTGTTCTCCAAATGCCAGAAATGGGGGGATGATGAAGTGTCGTATTTCACCCACACACATGCCAAGCAAGCCTTCATCCAAGCCTTTTATGAGCAAACCTTCTCCAACAACTGAATCCTGCGTCTGGGAACGCTTGTAGCTGCATGTTGCACATATAATCTGTCAAAGCACATCTTTGCAACAGTATAACCAATTTAACTGAATTCATTACTTCACTTTTATGTGCCCGAGGAGAACCTTGCTAATGAACAATATTGTGTGGTGCCATCCCAAAAAGGCACAAAATTACTTTCAAGAACTTTCACCTTGAATGGCTTCACCTTGAACTCTATGCAAACAGTTTTCATGTTGATTTTTAGGAAACGGTTAAAGACACAAATGTTTTGGCAATATTTGATCCTCAACAATGCTAAAAAATTGTATCTAAATATATTTGTTCTTGTTGTTCATTGTTTGAAAAATAACATATAAAAATAACAATGCTAAACTAACAGACACTTTTCTGGTAATTTGACATGCTTCTGTTGTCACTTTGTATAAAAGTGTCTGGTGCATATAGAGAGGAAGAGGAAAGAATGTGTCTGCTACAGGTGGTTTGTCAAGCCCACTCACCTGGGTGAAGCACATTCAGATTTGCACTGTTCTCCTGGAAATATAAGTGTCTATAAAGACGTTTCTGGTGCAAATATATAGAGAGTGCTAGGAGATGTGTTTGTGAAACCTGTTTGTATATGACATTTTGTAGTTTTGTTGATATGAGGGTCTTCAGACACTAACCTGGAGTCAAACACAGTTCCATCCAGCAATGTCCCATTAAAGTGAAAACGCACAAAGTCTGTTCTCATAACTGAGCGCCTGCAGTCTTTAGGTGTACTGATAACTTTGGTCTGAACCTGGTCTGCCCTGTTAAAGATGTCCAGTAAAACCAGATCAAACACTAATGTTGTGTCTGGTGGCACTGCATCACCTAAAATGGAACAGAAGAAAAAGGTAGGACAGTGATCATAAATATTAGTCGTAATGTGAACTGTTTTCAATTTAATGCAAACTTTTACACTCACCAGCCACTGTGTTAGGTACACCTTACTAGTACCAGGTTGTACCCCTTTTGCCTTCACAATTGCCTTAATCTTTCGTGGCATAGATTCAACAAGGTACTGGAAATATTCCTTAGAGATTTTGGTCCATATTGACATGATAGCATTATGCAATTGCTACAGATTTGTCAGCTGCACATCCATGTTGCGAATCTCCCGTTCCACCACTTCCCAAAGGTGCTCTATTGGATGATCTATTTATCTGGTGACTATGGAGGCCATTTGAGTATAGTGAACTAATTGTCACGTTTAAGAAACCATTTTGAGATAATTCACACTTTATGACATGGCGCGTTATCCTGCTGGAAGTAGCCATAAGAAGATCATAAAGAGATGGACATGGTCAGCAACAATACTCAAGTAGGCTGTGGCGTTGACACGATGCTCAATTGGTACTAATGGGCCCAAAGTGTGCCAAGATATTATCCCCCACACCATTACACCACCACCAGCCTGAACCATTGATACAAGGCAGGATGGATCCATGCTTTCATGTTGTTGACGCTAAATTCTGACTCTACCATCTGTTGGTAGAGTCTACCAGCAGAAATCAAGACTCATTAGACCAGGCATCGTTTTTCCAATCTTTTATTGTCCAATTTTGGTGAGCCTGTGTGGATAGTAGCCTCAGTTTCCTTTTCTTAGCTGACAGGAGTGCCACCTGGTGTGGTCTTCTGCTGCTGTAGTCCATCTGCCTCAAGGTTCAACGTGCTGTACGTTCAGGGATGCTCTTCTGCATTTCTCGGTTGTAATGAGTTGTTATTCAAGTTACTGTTGCTTTTCTATCAGCTCGAACCAGTTTGGCCTTTCTCCTTTGGCCTCTGACATCAACAAGGGATTAGCACCCACAGAACCGCCGCTTACTGGATATTATATCTTTTTCATACCGTTCTCTGTAAACCCTAGAAATGGTTGTGCGTGAAAATCCCAGTAGATCAGCAGTTTCTGAAATACTCACCCCAGCCTGTCTGGCATTAACAAACATGCCACGTTCAAAGTCACTTAAATCACCTTTCTTCCCCATTCCGATGCTCGGTTTGAACTGCAGCAAATCGTCTTGACCATGTCTAGATGCCTAAATGCTGCCATGTGATTGGCCAATTAGAAATTTGCATTAACAAGCAGTTGGACAGGTGTACCTAATAAAGTGGCCGGTGAATGTATAGTAGTTTTAAGCTCTGTATACTGAATTTAGAATTGGATCATGCAAGTATGAAGTAAAGCATTTCACAACGAGAAAAGGGAAGTTGAAAGTGAAGTTCTAACAACATTTGTTTTTTTAATGATGCTTGCGTTGATTTCTAGTTATACAATATTAAGCATGACTTGTGTAAATTTTTTGGGCCTCTGTAGAAAAGAGCAAGTATGCACATTCCTTTTGATAAATGTAAAATGTGTGTTTGGGTGTATTACAGTACCTGCTCCTTTGCTACCGTGGGCCAGATGAGGAGGCACTGTGATCTTTCTGCGCTCATTCACACACATACCCAGAATGCCCTTGTCCACACCAGCAATTTGCCATCTTTGACCCACCTGTCCAAAGAATGCAGTCCCTCTCTCATAGCTGCAATTAAAACAGACAAAACCAATTTGAATTTATTTTAAAAACAACACACACACACACATTGTTTTTTCATGTTTTATGGGGACTTCCCATAGATGTAATTATTTGTATTATAGGCTACAAACAGAACATATTCTTTACCCTTTCCCCAACCCTATCCCTAATCCCAACATTCACAGAAAACATTCAGCATTTTTACATTTTCATCTTCATTACGTATGATTTAATGAACTGTTCTTCATAGGGACCAAACAATTTCCCCACCAGGTCAATAATTATTGATATTACTATACCAGGTGCATAGGCACGCACACACACAGACAAATATAGCTTTGCACATGCCAAAATATAAATTTTACACAAGTTAATTAAAATCCTTTTCAAAAGCTTTTTCTATTTTGTTTGTCTGGTAAACAGAATTAATTTAGGCATTTACTCAGAACTAACATGAAACAGCATGAAAAAGATAAACACTGCAATATAACATCTTAAGCAAATCTATAGGCCTATTTGCAAGGCACTACAAAAAAACACGTCAATGGAACAATATGGAAATTCTTACCAATACTACACACAGAAAACGTTTCACTGGTGCACGTACAAAAATGATGACGCACTGGACGTAACCAAAATGCAACTAGCTACTGGTTTCAGAAATAAAAGTGCAAAAGACAAAGAATGCTTCTCTTAAGGAAAACTTGACTGAATCGTCATCTCACCTAGAGTCAAACCGCTTTCCATCAGTAAAAGTGCCGTTATAGTGATACCGGACGAAATCTCCAGATTTCACCTCTCTGACGCAGCGCTTTGGAACGAAGTATCGATCAATTAAAATATCGTCGATTGGCCCGGGGTTGCAGTCAACAGAGAACCACGTCGCTAGCAATAAGCTCAAGACAATTTTCTGTAACATTGTAAGGAAAGTAGAGTGCGAGTGCAGCTTGCAGGCGCTCCGAACTCGGCAGTGATTTGTGGACTCTTGTAGGCGGAGTTCGGATGTGTAAACGTGGAAGATCTTCAGCTGGGATGTATGTTGCTTCAGGCACTTTTTTCGTTTTCGCATCAAATGAAATGTCAGGCTCGTGTATTTTATAAGAATAATCGCTTGTAAACTGCATTTCGTTTCCTTGTACTTGTACATGTGTAATGACAATAAAGTTAAATCTAATCAAATCTAATCTAAAACCATGGTTTATTGTAATTAGGCTATTTCTAATGCTATTTATTCACATGTTGATAAAATGACGCTGCTAGTAGAAACATTAAAGGTGACCATATTACGCGAAAGCGGATGGAGAAGACCGTTCAGTAGGCTAGTAGCCATGACACTGCAGAGATCGTCGTATCCTATGATTAGTCAGGGCTATTGTGTATTATTTTATTGTATTTATTGCTTAATCATTTGATATTTGGTCTTTTGTAGGTTATTACAGGCTATTGTAGGCTAATACAAAAATCCTTACATTTTGATGATGCTATATAAGCTAGTAACTTCATAAAGTTTTTATTAACAAGTTTTCTCAGTTGCACAATTTGCTCACATTCACTCCTCTAGGGGGAGCCCTAGTGAGCTTGGGGCGATGTTAGAAACCTTCTTTCAATAAACTACGCATTTTATACTTTATATAAATTCCTTTACCCGTTGATGAAAGTCATTGGTAATCTGCATGCAATAAAATCTGCTTTACTGATGACAAACAAAAGGAAACATTCACAAGCTTTGTTTTGTTGGGGATTAAACCATTTTAACCCAAAAATGACAGATATGTTAGATGACGAAGAGCCGAAGGCAAAGATTCGAACAGTATCTCCAATGATTACTTAGGCGTCAAGCATAAAAATGTCAGACAGCCACTAGGAAAATCAGAGCTGACCCCAGAACTGCAAAAAATGATCCACAAATCCAGATCCTGTTTCATACTCAAGGCTGTTTCTTGTACTCTCAGCCGTCTTATCAAAACTGGTACAATCAACATCCAAACTGGCAGCTTGCTAGTACACAGAAAGTCATGCAACTTGCATACAAAGGAATTTACTTAAAAAGAATTAACACATAAAATAACTCAGGAAATAGTTATTTCCAACCCATCAAGAGTCCAGTTCCCCTCAGGAGGTTTTCAAGACCTCAGGCCTGGCTTGGTAGATCCATTTATTCATTTTCCTTTGGCCTAGTCCTTGATTTATCAGAGGTCGCCTCCACGCAATGAACTGCCAACTGCTCTGGCATATGTTTTCTGAAGTGGATGCCCTTCCAAGCACAACCCAGCACTGGGAACCACTCATAGACTCTCATTCACACACTCATGCACCATGGCCAATTTAGTTTATTCAATTCACCTATACCACATATCTTTGGACTGTGGGGGAAACCGGAGCACCGAGAGGAAACCCACGCAAACACTGAATTCTGAATTCTACACAGAAATGCCAACTGGCCCAGCCGGGACTTGAACCAGCCACCTTCAGTGCTAACCACTGAGCCTCGGTGCCGCACACTTGGTAGATCCTGAGGAAACAAATAATTTGACATACAGAAAAAGCAATAACACACATATCATTCCAATTTTAGTCTTAAGAGGTATGACACTAAGGTCATCATATAATCTAGGCTCTAAAACCTTCAGCTTTATTAATAATCAGTAACACATAAGAAATGTGAATACTTGAATCCATACAAGAAGAATGTGGAGGATATTTAGAGAAGGATTTAGTTCAGAATCACAGACACCCTGGTTTTAACAATCAGTATCTAAACAACAAAGCAAACATATGTGATGATGCAGCAAAACTGACACATTTGATTATTATATAACATATCATTACATAGAACGACGCGATGGCGCAGTGGGTAGCACGATTGCCTCACAGCAAGAAGGTCGCTGATTTGAGCCTCGGCTGGATCAGTTGACATTTCTGTGTGGAGTTTTCATGTTCTCCCTGTGTTGGCGTGGGTTTTCTCCAGGTGCTCCGGTTTCCCCCACAAGCCCAAAGACATGTGGTGTAGGTGAATTGGGTAAGCTAAAATTAATTGTCCGTAGTGTATGTGTGTGAATAAGTGTGTATGGATGTTTCTCAGTGATGGGTTGCAGCTGGAAGGGCATCCGCTGCGTAAAACATATGCTGGATGAGTTGGTGGTTCATTCCGCTGTGGCGACCCCAGATTAATAAAGGGACTAAGCCCAAAAAGAAAATGAATGAATGAATGACATCATTACATAAAAACAGTTGTTAAAAGTAGCCTAATAAATGGTTTTTTTTTTTATGAATTATTTTTTATTGTGCATTAGTAATTTACAAATACAGCAAAAACAGGCAACAAACGAAAATTCCAAAGATAACTAAAATTAAAAAAAACAACAACAACAAAAAAAAAACACAAAACAAAACAAAAACAAATGGAAGACATTCACAAGACGCCAAAAACAGATTCATAATAGCTTACAATAGACAGAGTTTTTACATTTTGTACAGCTTTGAGAGACTTCATTAACAGAATAATTTTGTTGACAGACCGGGGTCGGGATAGCTTTGATCACTGTCGAAAATTATTTCAAGTTAACAGCAAAATTGAACTTAAATAAAAATGAATAGATTCAACCCATGTTCCAACCATTTCCCCAAAAATAAACTCTTTCCTTTAACAGTAATCAATTCGTTATTCCAAATTTTCATTTTGTGAGGAGAAAAATTATGCACAAAGCAAAGTTTCCAAGCCAAGAGTGCTTGCTCATGAAATTTAGATCATTTTACTGGTAATTTTGATGGTAAAAAATTGCAAGTCAAAAGAAACTTGAGACCACCCAGCTTCTTAAAGATACTGTGTGGACTTAAAAACCAAATGAATCAGGATCAATTGCACATTTTTTCATCCAATTAATTTTGAATGTATTGTTCATAACTATATAATATAATACCTCAAAACCTCCATTGCATTTCTTCTTGGCCAATATTGAATTTTTGAGCTGGTGATGTTTGTTTTTCCAACAAAAATGTACTAATAATTTATTAAGCCTCATAAATGTGAATTGAATTGAACTGTATCAGTGAAATCATTGCAGGGGCACTAAGTGTCAGTGGGTGGCGGTAATGTGAGACGTTGCGCGCTACATCAGAAAGAAAGGAAGTGAAGAAGACATTCAGGAGGGCTGTTTGAAAAAAATAACAGAAGCTTACTGCGTGATATGTTACTTTCGCATGAAAACAACAAACTTGAAGATGTTTTAATATACTAATAAGCCTTTTAAAGTTCCTTATGAGCCAAGCACATTAAGGTAAGATAAACATTTTCAAAAACCTGTATTTTTGATGCAGGTTTTGTGGTTTCTGCTTCGTTGATTAACGTAAGTTGATGAACTGCTAAAGAGATGAAAAAATAACCTCTTGTTCTGTATAGTTCAGGTCTATGGTTAGGAGAGCACAGCATTTTTATAATGATTTATTCATACACAGAATATGGTAGGCTATATGTTGAAATTAACGAAGTACTAACGTTACCATGGAAAATACCTGACATGTTTGTTAACGTTACATGACATTTTTATTGCCTTTATTGGACTTTGTTGACTAAATTCAATCCATAATCTTAATAATAATATTTATAAGTGGCATATTTAAAAAGCAGGGGCCATTTACAATGTAAGTGCATCTTAATTCTTACTATTGTGTTTCTTATTATTACATGTTCAAAGTGTATCTGATGCTTCCAAATTAATGATAAATTTAATCTTAGAACCATAATTTTCCAGATAATTTGTGAACACAACGAGTGATTTTTGATAGCAAACTGCACAAAGAAAGCATGTGCTTGAAAACATGCACTATTCAGTCATTTATATGCATGCTGTGATGGGGGTTTTCAGTGTTTCAGATGCCACACACTCCATTTCAAATGTAAAAGGCACCTATATGGTTTCTTCTATAAGGAAAATATTGTTTGTGGTTCTTAAATAAAAGCTGGAAAAAATATTTAGTTTTTAATCATTTTTAAAAGAAAATAATAAACTTATGTACTGGGGATGTTTTCATCCACTCTGGGGTGATTTTGAGTCTTAATTTGGCCATAACTTTTTTCTGTGTTTCAGCTAGTGGAACGATTTTTGGTGACAAATCTTATTTTGACATATTTTGGGAAAATGCTTTGATAGTTAAAAAAGACTCAACAATACACTCTGAGCTAACTACTACCCTTTTGTATTGAAGTAAAGTTGGTTTTATATTTACACATTCGGATGTTCTCCTCAATAGAATAATTTCAGAAAAGTATTCTTTGCAAATTCTAAATCGTGAAATTATATTAGCAGCCAATGACTATCAATGTACAAAATTGTTCATAGTCAAATATATAGTGAAACAGTTTTTTTCAAGACGTACTTGCATGGGATTTCAGATATTCAAAATAACATGGTAAACATTATAGGGAGCATGTCACAAGTTGTCACTGAACGAATGTATGAATATAAAACCAACTTTACCTCAATCCCTTTTGGTATGTTTGGGTGAAAACATCCACTAAATTAAACTGCTGTAAAAATGCATCTGATTTATTTAAATATATAAATAATATTTTATTAGATATTTTTCAAGACACTTCTATACAGCTTAAAGTGACATTTAAAGTCTTAACTAGGTTAATTAGGTTAACTAGGCAGGTTAGGGTAATTAGGCAAGTTGTTGTATAACGATGGTTTGTTCTGTAGACTATCAAAAAATTTAAAGCTTACAGGGGCTAATAATTTTGACCTTAAAATGGGTTTTAAAAAATTACAAACTGCTTTTATTCTAGTTGAAATAAAACAAATAAGAATTCCTCTAGAAGAAAAAAATATTATTAGACATACTGTGAAAATTTTCTTGCTCTGTTAAACATAATTTGGGAAATATAAAAAAAAAATTCAAAGGGGGGCAAATAATTCTGACTTCAACTGTAGGTGAATTGAATAAACTAAATTTACGTAGTGTCTGAGTGTGTGAATGAGAGTGTATGAGTGTTTCCCAGTACTGGGTTGTTATTATTATCTAACAATTAAGCTTTTTTGGATACACAAAATGTGAATACTTGAATCCATACAAGAAGAATGTCGAGGATATTTAGAGAAGGATTTAGTTCAGAATCAGACACCCCGGTTTTAATAATCAGTATCTAAACAACAAAGCAAACATATGTGATGATGCAGCAAAACTGACACATTTGATTATTATATAACATATCATTACATAGAACAACGCGGTGGCGCAGTGGGTAGCACCATTGCCTCACAGCAAGAAGGTCGCTGATTTGAGCCTCGGCTGGGTCAGTTGACATTTCTGTGTGGAGTTTTATGTTCTCCCCGTGTTGGCGTGGGTTTTCTCCGGGTGCTCCGGTTTCCCCCACAAGCCCAAAGACGTGGTATAGGTGAACTGGGTAAGCTAAAATTAATTGTCCGTAGTGTATGTGTGTGAATAAGTGTGTATGGATGTTTCCCAGTGATGGGTTGCAGCTGGAAGGGCATCCGCTGCGTAAAACATATGTCAGATAAGTTGGTGGTTCATTCTGCTGTGTCGACCCCTGATGAATAGAGGGACTAAGCTGAAGGAGAATAAATGAATGAATGATTGAATGGCTCTTTTAGTTCATTTAGGATAACTTCTAAAACAATACTAAGAGACTTTGAAATGTACAGCACTTGATAGACATACATGATGTGATCAGCCCTTTAAGTTTGTTAATAAAAATACAAAGGTATTTAATCTTTTATTTGATAAAATCATATTGGACCTACTTAATTGCATTAATTTGTTCAAAGATTTTTTTTTGTTGGTGCTAAACAACCTGCCCTAAATTAAATTGAGTTCATCCAATTAGTTATTTTTTGAGTGTAGTGGTAGCATGTATATTGTAAACAGCAAAGGGCCTAAAACTTCATTCATTCATTCATTTTTCTTTAGCTTAGCCCCTTTATTCTTCAGGGGTCACCACAGCGGAATCAACCACCAACTTATCCAGCATATGTTATAAACAGCGAATGCCCTTCCAGCTGCAACCCAGTACTGGGAAACATACATGCACAATCATTCACACACATATACTACGGACAATTTCGTTTATTCAATTCACCTATAGTGCATGTCTTTGGACTGTAGGGGAAAGACGGGAACATGGGGAGAACATGCAAACTCCGCACAGAAATGCCAACTGACCCAGCCGGGCCTAAAACTTAAATCTTTTAAATGTAAAACTTATTAAATGTAATTATCTATGTATTGTTTTTAAGTTATTCTAACATATCTGCACCATTTCTGTTTTTCTGGTAGTCCCCCAATCCCAGCTTGAAAACCCTTGGGTTTGAGAACCAAGAATTGAAATTATTTAAGAAGCTTTTTATTTTGTCATATAAGATTCAAGAGTTATTGCTCAAAATGCATTTAACCTAAATCCCCTAATTGATCAAATGTCTTGGTCTTTTTTGAGATACATGATCAGTTTTAGACTACAAAACTAACTGAGTGTCTAGCTCTTCAACCCGTAACAATTGTATTGATAAATTGATCCTTATAAATCTTTCAGTTTCAGTTCAAAGAATGTCTGGAAATGTGTCTGGTGGTTTGAGTGGCAAATCCTTCTACCTGCATGATGTAAAAAGACATCAGTCTGTCACACTTACTGACATCATCAGCCGTCTGGGAGGGGTGAGAGATGTACAAAATTTTTCTTTTTCCAATTGCATAATAAATTGCTAATATATTTAATTGTATCCTGTTTGTTAATTGTTTGTTACAGAAGGTGGACAGTTTCCTCACTAAGGATGTGAATGTGGTTGTGACAGGCATTAAAGAAGCTCATAATGATTTGCCTGTGGATGGTTCATGTGCTGCAGGGAGGAAACAATCTGGAACTCCCAAACCTCTGGTATGTACCCATCGTGATCCTCAACTTTTACTCTTGTCTAATGCATAATGGATGCTCACCTTGTTACTATGTTTATTGAGAAGCCTCCCTGATGATGCTCGCTTCTTCAAAATAAATGCCTCCCTCATGCAGTTTTTTCTTAGCACATTTGTGTTTGTCATATTCATAGTGTATGAAGGCTTTGGTTTCTTTCAGGCTGCTTTTAAATGGTATATTAAACAAAATGTTATTTATATATATATATAATGATTTACACTCACCGGCCACTTTATTAGGTACACCTTACTAGTACCGGGTTGGACCCCCTTTTGCCTTCTGAACTGCATAAATTGGAAATTGTATACTGGAAATATTCCTCAGAGATTTTGGTCCATATTGACATGATAGCATCACGCAGTTGCTGCAGATTTGTCAGCTGCACATCCATGATGCGAATCTCCCGTTCCACCACATCTCAAAGGTGCTCTGTTGGATTGAGATCTGGTGACAGTGGAGACAATTTGAGTATAGTGAACTCACTGTCATGTTTAAGCATGTTTAGCTATCAGAAAATGGGTACACTGTAGTCATAAAGGAATGGACTAATCAGCAACGATACTCAGGTAGGCTGTGGCATTGACACAATGCTCAATTGGTACTAATGGGCCCAAAGTGTGCCAAGAAAATATCCCCCACACCATTACACCACCACTAGCCTGAACCATTGATGCAAGGCAGGATGGATCCATGCTTTCATGTTGTTGATGCCAAATTCTATCCCCACCATCCGCATTTAGCAGCAAAAATCGAGACTCATGAGAGCAGGCATCGTATTTCCAATCTTCTATTGTCCAATTTTGGTGAGCCTGTGCGTATTCTAGTCTCAGTTTCCTGTTCTTAGCTGACAGGAGTGGCATCTGGTGTGGTCTTCTGCTGCTGTAGCCCATCCACCTCAAGGTAGACGTGTTGTGCGTTCAGAAGCATCCCTTCAGCATACCTCGATTGTACCAAGTGGTTATTTGAGTCACAGTTGCCTTTGTATCAGCTCGAACCAGTCTGGCCATTCTCCTCTAACATCTGGCATTAACAAGGCATTTGCGCCCACAGAACTACCACTCACTGCATATTTTGTCTTTTTCGGACCATTCTCTGTAAACCCTAGGGATCACTTTTCTTTCCCATTCTAATGCTCCGTTTGAGCTGCAGCATATCGCCTTGACCATGCCTACATGCCTAAATGCAGCCAGTTGCTGCAATGTGATTGGCTGATAATTTGCGTTAACGAGCAGTTGGATAGGTGTCCCCAATAAAGTGGCCAGTGAGTGTATAGTGTAATGACTATATTTATATATAATGCAAATAATGGCTTTTAAATGTCTCTCTACCCAAGGTTTGTGGCAGTCGTGGAAAAGCGTTACTGGAAAAAGCCATCCACAGCAATGTAAGAATTTTGGCATAGAAGATTTTTTCTTCCTTTTGAGTATTTTACTTTATTATAGTGGTCTCAAAATGAATCTTTTGTCATTTTTAACAATTGGCTGAAAAATTATAAAACAAACATTAATGAAATGAATGAAAATTTATACATTTGTGTCAGATTTTCATACCCATGTGCTGTTGTCATTTAAGAAAACAAATAAGATCAGTTTTTTTGTGCTCATCACATTTAATTGTTAATCATAACAATGTGTCACTTATTCTGAAAAGCAAAATAGAAGAACTTTCTAATGCTCTCAGTACATTTGTCAACTATTTAAGCAAATCATAGTAATATATGTGTTAGTATCACTGCAGTAAGTAATGTCTATCCTATATTATTATAGTATTTATTTCCATGTTGGAGAGAGAAAAACTCATAAGAATAGGAAAAAAGAGACATGAAGATAAGGAGACATTAAGTAAAATTTACTGCTCATTTATCTGACAGATAAAGATTATGTGTAGCACAACCTAAAAACTATCCATTTTTCAAGTCGGTATGTTTCCGAACCAGAAGTGCAATTCTACATGTAAAATGCAGTTGGCATGTTAGGGGTAATGGGTAGTGTAATGAAAAATAGATTTATCTAAATTCACTTCTTGGTGCCTTGTAAAATAACCAGTAATATCAGTCATGATCAGTCTTTGTGTACTTTCTGTTTCAAAATCATATGTATATAATGGATTTTCCTGCATAGAGAATTATGAGGTGGCCACCTCCATCTAATTTTATACCACCTCCGCTTTTTGAAAATAAATAAATCATGCAGGCTGTCCTGGCTACCAACAGACACCAAGTGATGCTGAAGCACTTGTCATGTATTGTTTGCCCTTTTTAAATAAGATTAATGTTTAACTTGATAAGACTACAAGAATAATGCAGAGTAGCAAAGTAGCCTCATTTGGAGTCAGGAAAACCCTGTATATACACATAAACTATTAAAAACCTTTCACGCCTACAATGTTGAAATATGTTTTGCTTCGTCATATTTTTTCAGTTGAATAACCCACTGTTGTTATTGATGTTAACGAATGCATTTGGCCATTATGAACTTTGTGGTTACTGTGTTTTATTTATTTTTATTTCAGGACAAGACTCAGAGCAGTGTGCTGGCTAATGCTCGCTCATGGGGAGTCAAGGTCTACCATGTAGACGGTATCCTTTCATTTACCTGCTAAAACATGTTCATCATCACATAGGCTGCTTTTGTATTTGAATTTTGATGTCGACTATCTTTGTTTACTTTCATTACACTAAAAAGCAAAGATATTTGACCAAAGATATATTTGTTTTTCATGTAGAATGTCAAATGGTTTGGGTTTAATTTTTTGGATGAACTGTTCTGTAGTACAACCTAAAATCAGAAAAAGTTGGGAGAGTGGGGAAAACGCAAATAAAAAAAAAGTGGTTTCTAATTTACTTTTGACTTGTATTTCATTGTAGACAATGTAACAGCACATTATTTAACGTGTTCCTCGTTTTATATATATATATATATATATATATATATATATATATATATATATATATATATATATATATATATATATAGATAGATAGATAGATAGATAGATAGATAGATAGATAGATAGATAGATAGATAGATAGATAGATAGATAGATATAGATATATATATATATATAGATATACAGGCAGTGCAGAATTGTTAGGCAAATGTGTATTTTGACCACATCATCCTCTTTATGCATGTTGTCTTACTCCAAGCTGTATAGGCTCGAAACCTACTACCAATTAAGCATTTTAGGTGATGTGCATCTCTGTAATGGGAAGGGGTGTGGTCTAATGACATCAACACCCTATATCAGGTGTGCATAATTATTAGGCAACTTCCTTTTCTTTGACAAAATGGGTCAAAAGAAGGACTTGACAGGCTCCAAAAAGTCAAAAATAGTGAGATATCTTGCAGAGGGATGCAGCCCCCTTAAAATAGCCAAGCTTCTGCAGCGTGATCAGCGAACAATTAAGCGTTTCATTCAAAATAGTCAACAGGGTATACTGAATAACATTGCACATGAGGTGTACCTGGGGTGATCAGTTTATCCTGTTGTTCACCTGTGAGAAATAGAAGCCATTTCTAAAATATACATTTCAGGTGTTGGTTAGGACAAAAACTCCTTTTAGTATGGAAAATATTTCTTCTATCGCGTGCCCATGCTTTTAGTTAGAAACGGTTCAAATCAGCCTTAAGGCTCGATAGTCAGGCACACTTGCGTCAGCCTGGCAACCTGTGCTTGTCAGAGGAGGAGATGAGTGAAAATATGTTTTGATCCAAGAGTGCAATAACTAGTTTAACCACTGGGTGTCAAACTTACATACTGCACCTTTAATTATGTTATGCACTATTGAAGATGAAAAATCCAAATGTCTTCCTATCTTTCTTTGAGGAACATTGTTTTTAAACATTTCAATAATTTTCTCACATATTTGTTGGCAAACTGGTGTTCCTCAGCTCATCTTTGCTCCTAAAGGACTAGACCTTTCCTGGATGCAGTTTTTGTACCAAATCATAATTACAATCACAGTACTTTCAAATTACATCATAATTTAACCAATTTACCTGATTACTAGCCCTAAATTATTCCTGTCCCAACATTTTTTGAAACATTTGTTATTCCAAAATGAATTAAATTCATTTATTTCCTCAAAATTCTACACACAATACCCCATAATGACAATGTTAAAAAAAATTTGAATTTTTTTTTTAAATTGTTGCAAATTTATTAAAAAAAAAAAAAAAAAACATGAAAAATCACATTTAAGGGAAATAAATGAATTGAATCCATTTTGGGATAAGGCTGTAACATAAAAAAAAAAATGTGGAAAAAGTGAAGCACTATGAATACTTTCCGGATGCACTGTATGTGTTTATTTAAAAAAATAAATAAAATAAAAATAAACAATATGAGGAACACATTAAATATTGATTATTGTATTGTCTACAATGATATGCAAGTCAAAGTAAATTTGGAAATCACTACTTTCTTTTTTTATTTACTTTTTCCATACTGCGTTTTCAATACTGTCCCAACTTTTTCTGATCTGGGGTTGTAATTGCTGTAAGTGATTTTTTATTATTATTATTATTTTTGTTTATTTTATATATATATATATATATATATATATATATATATATATATATATATATATATATATATATATATATATATATATATATATATATAATTTTATTTATTTTTTTACATTTCCATAGAGCAATGCAGATATTACATAAAAGCAGACCAATAACTACAATAAATAAATATCTGTAATGAACATGGTAGACAGTCAATCATTTTGATCATATTCAAGCAGATACAGAAGATCAGATTTGGATTTAGCTTTAATTAACTCAGAAAATTTGAATTTTATAGGCTTTTAAAGCAGAAGCTGCTCTAAAACCAAACATTTCAGTCAGTTGTTCAGAGATAGTGGAAAAGGTCATATATTAATAAATGATTCTTTTTTTCTATGGAAAGACTTTCATTAATTTTACAACTGGAGCAAATAATTAACAACATGAACTTAAGAAATTACAAAATTTATGATCTGCTAAATTTCAGAATGAAAAAGAATAAAGACCATAAAGGGAGGCTCTAATAAACCCTTGGTTACACAAGAATAATGTAAAGTGAATCATGTTTGCAGTGTGACTTTACATTTGGGAAAAGTTGGAGTCAAAGTCAGATGTGAGCACAGTGAATGTTTTATAAAGCATTTAAATTTGAACATTACAACAATTTTACATTTTTAAACATTAACTAAAACTCTCTTATTCTGCACTGCACATTGTTACAGTAAGTATAGAAAATGTGAAATGCAGTCTATATGAATCAAAACTTCAGCATAGTGTTTAATAGCATACCATCTTGTTGACTTACTAAAAATCTACACTAGAGAGCACCATACAGTTTGATTTTGAAGTTCGCATATATATATATATATATATATATATATATATATATATATATATGCTGATTGTTTGTTCTTTATACCACTTCATTTATATAGGTTATGGTTAATACAGATCATAATCTTGTTATTGTACTGTTTATGTTTTGTTTTTTTCTTAACGTAAATGACAGGTTTTCTCAAGATTATTAACCATCTCGATCAGAAAATGAGGACAGCCAAGGTCATTTACTGTACTTTATTTTTGTTTAACTGTGAATTTAGTTCTGATTAAAAAGATTAACATTTCAAACATTTTCCAAACAGAAAAAAAGAAGCAAACAAATAACTCCTCAAGTGAAAGGTTTGTGAAGTATATTATTCTATACTTCTTGTTTTAGTGGTTCTATAATTTTTTTTGCATACCTATGTACCTGAGAAACCTTTGTGTCGAGCTGGGATCTCATCTGGTGTATTAATACAAATGTGTGTTCAAACAGCTGGAGCCTTGAAGAGTCCTTATCTGAAAGTGGAAGACTGCAGTCGGTAAGTTTAGCAACTCTACTTTCAATTCAGTAATTTAAATACTTTTTTAAACACATTGGAACTGATAGAATAATGAGTCAAGATGTAATGTGTAGTGCTGTATATTGCACTGCATGTTATAGTGCTGTTGTGTACTTTATTGTGGTTTGAATATTTTACCAAATGTAGATCACAAATCATACCAAAGTATTTTACACTGCAGAAATAGCCAGTGTCTTTTAATTAAATAAGTGGGTTCCCTGTTTTAAGAATTTTTATAGTGCCAGTTATAGTGCTGTTGTGTACTTTATTCTGGTTTGAGTATTTTACCAAATGCAGATCACAAATCATACCAAGGTAAAATAAACTGCAGAAATAGCCAGTGTTTGAATTTTGTTTATTATCAGGTTATTTTGATTGTCACTGCTTTAGTTTGATGGTGCTGACTTTACAGTAAGTAACTTTTCAACTACATGATAACTGGTCAACTAAAGCAGACTGTCTGCTTAAGTTCTAATAATATTTATTTTTAATTGTCATCTAACAGAAATTCTACCATCTATAAGAATCTTTAAGTAAAGTCAACTTATTTGTTTAACCTCTAATTGCAGGTCAACTCTCTTAAATTATTAGCATTATTAACAGAATGGCTAAAGAGGACCATCAAATAAAAGTATAATTTTTTTCTTTATTCTGATACTACCAGTTATTATTATTATTTATTTGTCTTAAAAAGCACATTTAAGTATCCTCAAACCATTTCCATTGTAAGAACATTTTTATTCACCTTTTTTTTTTATTTAACAAGGCTAATGTTTCAGCCAAGGTCACTGTAGTTGTTTTAGAAAAGTTAATTATCAAAATGCATCCCGCATTCAAGCGGCCACCCTAAGACCTGCTTGAAAAGTATCCCTTCCCTCCCCTGCTGAGGATCAGGGCAGCTCTTGGCTAATGAAAAGAACTATTGTGTTTTCAGGCTGTTTAGTGCTGCCATCTGAAATTGATCCCATAAACATTAGGTCTTAGTGGATATGGGTGATTAGACATCACCTATGGGTGACTATAGTATTATAAAATATACTGTTATATTTTAAATAGTTATATTTTTATATATGTTTGCACCAGCAAAGAATACTGGATTTTAGGTTAAATTTTTCTTTGTGTAGCATATGTTGTAAATGCAAAACTGTCATGATAATTTCACTTGACATGTTATTACAGCTGCTAACTTATAGTTCCATAACAATAATTTTACTTTGAAAAGAATCTAAAAATGTATTTATTTACTGGATGTGCTTATATATTTTGAGCATTGCCTATAATGACTAATTTGTTTGCATTTTGAGACTTGATTGTATAAACCAACATGCAAAAAAAAAAAAGTAAAAACATGACAGTCAAGTCACAATTTCTAATCAGAATTATTGGCTGGTTGAATAGATTGCTTAGATCAGTGTAGGGTTGCACAAATTACTGGTACTATGGTAGTATCGCGATACTATGGCTCCAAAATACTGGCGGTGCCACTGTCCATGTGGAAAGTCCCTAAAATGCTCACACGTTTGTGCAACAATAAACCATTTTATTTAAATAGTCTGTGGAACCCTTTAAGGTTGCAAAACTGTGTAGAATTCGCGCCTTTTATGGTAGCCTATTGCACATTTTCTAACGCTTTAGTTTAAATGCACATCTCAATCGGTTCATTTCTGTTCCTGTAAATATGATTTATTAGCGACCACGTCAATCTCTTAAAAAGAACGACTAACAAAGGGAAATTTTGAATTACTTTGAATTGTTACAGGTATATGAGCACTTCATATAGCCCAATTTTGTTGGAAAAATGTTATTTTGTAAAAAATAATTCATGCAGTATAATTTGTAACTTTATTTTAATGTATTTTTGTTGGTCATTTATCTACAAAGTAAACAAAACGAATGAATAAATTTTAGATGAAGTGGGGTGCAAATAATACTTTTTGGCCTTAAGGGAGTTTGTCACATGTCTGTAAGATTTGTCTTGTGAAAAGACTTGAGAAGGCTACTTATAAAAAAATCATTATCTCTTTTTTATTATAAGAATAATAATAATTATTATTATCTCTTTTTTATTAACAGGAAGTTTAGACCATACTACACACAGACTCTAAATTTTCCATCGATGAGTTACTCTGGAAAATGTAGCCCATTTGAGCTCCTCAGAATTCCTCAGAAGACTGATAGAAGCAAGGATGAAGATCCCACCAAGGATCATTTTGGGTATGTTTTTCACATTTTGTTGAAGGTGATAATCTAATCTACATTGTAGGGCTGGGCTGATAAACGATATAATCGTGATAAATATATGTCAAAAACAATGATAAGCTCTTGACTTTTTTTACTCTGTACTGATTCAATAGCCAGTCACACAGCAGAAATGTGGAACAATTGTAATCTAAAAGTGTGTTGATATTAGAGATGTGCTGAATTTTTGGCCACTGAAAATTTTTCAATCGAAAATATGTTATTCTATTTATGGACCCTTTAATTTTTGTGGCTTCAGTCATTGTTGAGGTACTCTTTTTTTAAATCTAAAATTGTTAACAACTTATATTGAAATACAGATTCATATTCAGTATAATTTTGACCTTAAAATGTTTTTTTCTAAAATTAAAAGCTGCTTTTTAGCCGAAATAAAACAAATAAGACTTTCTCCAGAAGAAAAAACATCTGACATACTGTGAAAATGTCCTTCCTCTGTTAAACATAATATTAGAAATATTTAAAAAGGAAAAAAAAATTAAAAGGGGGGCTAATAATTCTGACTTTAACTGTTTATATAGTTATTGTTTAATATGGAAAATAATTATCAAGATTGCATTTTTGCCATATCGCCCAGCCCTACTACATTGTCACTTGAATGTATTTTTTTTATTTAAATTATTTATTTATTGTACAGAAAGAAGAAAGAGCCCACTAGCAGCTGCCATAGGTTACAGGTGCCACTATCAGCAAGCGCCACACCTAGAGGTCCAACTAAGAAAAGCTCAGGCTATTGTGAGTGCTGCCACGTGCCCTTCAAGGATCAGCATGAGGTTAGTCTGTTTGGAAAAATAAGTGATGCCAGACAGTTTATTATGAGATGGAGGCATTGGAATTCATTTTGAAACTTGCTTAACACCTGATTTGATTAAAGATGCCAAATTCTCTTTTTGATATTTAGCACTTGGAATCCGAGATGCATCGTTCTTTCGTTCAGAAGGACAGTAACTATGCTGTTGTGGACCAACTAACGGCTACCATGAATGCTAGCTTTGTTTGTATTCCAAATGAAGAAGTGGATCCAACTTTAATGAAGTAAGGGCCTGTTTTACATATAATTATTTTTAATTTTTTTATTGGTCATGGTTTATGTGATATTTTGAATTTCGCTGATAGTATGACATTGAATAGTCTTCTTACACTCTTTTTTTTTTTTATTTCCGTCAGGTCATCTGCAGGACTTTCACCATTACATTTGAGTCATCTAACTGATATGGTCCAAAATATTGTCAGTGAGAACGAAGAATCTTTGCAGACTCCACTGGTTCAAGATTGTGGTCATCTACCATCAATTACTGAACTGTTTACTCCAACTTTGGACAACACAGAAAACTCTCCCGAGCCTATCCAGAGCCTATCTAGTTTATCAACGCATCATCAAAACACAACCTCACGTCTTTGTACAATGCAAAATAACTGTCCTGATGCTTTTGACCATGACAAAGCAGGTCTTTACTTCACCTGCACCACAAAGGTCAATGAAATTCAGCCTGATGTTCTATGCATGGATCTGATCCCACATAACATGTCTTCTATAGATAAGAATTCCAAGAGCTTCTCTTCTGTCACATCCTCAGAAGCTAAGTTAAACATGCTCACCCTGAGCTCCAAAATGCCATGTACCACCTCTGGTGGAGAATATGAGCCTGAAACTCTGAATCAGTGTGAGGGTGCTCATGGCCACCTTGTATTTCATATGCCAAGGAATCTTGAAGTTGCTTGTTCTAACACAGTCTTTTCTCAAAATCAAAAGCAGGTTTGGAATCAAGGTTTAAGTATGTGCTTAAACAGCCCTAAAATACTACTCCAAGGAGAGGAAGATGGCAATTCGCAAAGATGTGGACAGTTTGTGTTTGATCACAAATTGTTACTTTCAACAAAAAAATCACTGCAAGGGATTGTTAGATCTCCAGAATTTGGCATGTCTTACATTCCGTTATCCTGTTTTCTACCATTTCCACACTTGTCAGATTCCCCATTCCCCATAGTTAACATAAAGAAACGTGACAGGTCCTTTACTCAAAGTCCAAAACTTGCCAAAAGAAGAAAAACTTGCCACAATGGAAAGCAAAATCCATCCTGGGACTGCAGTACTCCCTGTAAAAGATCATCTGTACCTTCCACTTTGGCATTGGCAATCTCCAAGGTTGATTTTACAACAAAGATGAATAGACCTGGAGATGAAATCTCCTTCGCTGATCAAATCCAAACATGGCATTCCCGGAAGAAGTGTTTTACTTCTCGCAGTACCCACTGTTTGCCTAATCAGGTTGGCCAACAAGACAATGCTACTAGTAAACTTGGTGACCATGTTGAGCAGAAGATATTTCCAGCTGATCCAATGGAATCCAGAGTAACCACTCACTCATCTGAATTGGATCTTCCTCAACTGGTTCCATTTTACCATGAAGATAATAAGCTCCAGCGCCATCAATATAATGATCCTCCGGAACTGTTTCCGTTTTTTTTCCAGACACCAGAAGATAACGCCCATGCATCAGTCAGAAAAGTCGCAAACAGCTCATTTGTGTCACACTCCGGAGCCTCTGTTTGCATTGAATCTGCTCTTGTTCCTAACCTCACGTGGTCCCCGGCTTCTTCAGAGTCAGATTGGGACTCTGGCCTCTTGACGTGGCTTACGAATGCAGTTCCTCTTCAGGCTAAAACTGACAATGATGACATGGGTCTGTTATTACAAAAACCACACACTGACATGCAGGATGGGAGCTACGCATCACGGTTGTGCTCTATACTGCAACCATCTTGATTCAGGTTTTTGGGACTGAATCCTGTAAATGTAAATGTTCCTCTACTCCACAATAGGATGATTGCAACTGTTGATGAATTCAGTCTGCTCCTATTTCTCCTCATTTGTTCTAGTTTTTTACTTGTTACTTCTACAATTAAATTAAGAATATTATCGCCATTACTTGAGAATGAAGATTTATTGAATTCTTGTAAAGTTTTGTTTTTCATGTAGTTCATTTATTTATAGAAGTAGGCCTATGTCTGCTTCTTTGCAACCAATGTGTAAATAATCTTTTTTTTGCATATGTTTTATTTAGTGAAGACGGCTCAAATATTTTTTTTTCTGGATAAAGAATCAGTGTATTGGACATTTCCTTCCACGGTGTTATTTTCTAGTTTGTCAAAACTTATAGTAAAGTAAATATAGTTTTAATAACTGTTGGCAAGCATTTCATCTTCGATTGACCTTCATCCCATTATTTATTTATTTGTTTATGTACTTTCTTTTTTTTTTTTACTCTATCGCCCTATATGTTGACCATGACTTTATAACAGCAATATCTGGAAACGTGCTGGTATTGAGAATTTATGAGGCTTTGCTGGAGGGGCATTATCCAATTAGTTTAAGTGCTGTGTCTGGCCTATCTCCAGTTTAGAGCCAGTGCTGATGGAAGAACAATGCAGTGGTGGTTTTGGAGAACTTTCAGGATGTCAAGGCAGAAATGTCCTATGATTTATAAAGGTCTTTTAAGATACTGTAAGATCCCTTTTAAAAGATTTTTTGGATTGCATGCAAAGGATTTAATTTTATGACTTCTGTTGTTCAGTTGTCAGTTTTAATTATGTGATTTCAGTCAATGTTTGAATGCAACTTTTGTGACATTCCTATTAAAGACATTCTGATGGAGTACGTCAAGCATATGCCACTAGTGTCCATGTACTGTGATGGTGAAATCATGTAATTGTGAATTTTTTCAGAAGGCAAATTTTCTTAAAAGTGCATTGTTTTGGTATTTGTGCAGTTTGTATATTAAAACTTATTTCATTCTAGATCTTAATTAGTAGCATTGAATTGCATGGTTTTAATCACAATAAGACAAAATCATACACTTGTGTGCAAAATTACACAAACTTTGACTTATTCATTGTAGTTGTCCCCAAACATTTCTTGATATGTATTCACTTTCAGGTTGATCTTTCGTTTGTTCATTGCATCTTTAATTTGATATGACAATGTATGTTAGGTTGAAACAATATCAGGTCAGCTTTGAAATTTTATTTATATATTTGGGTTGAAGATAAAGTAGTTTTCAAACATCTAAATAAAAACTGTTTTTATTATTATGGTCTGTTCATTAAGGCTTTGCCTTTTTTGTCTTTCCTTCAGTCCAATAGCAGTTCTTATATATACATACATACAGTGCTCAGCATAAATGAGTACACCCCATTTTGAAAATGAATATTTGTATCCATTTCTTTGTTTCCATTTCAGGTAATATATTTTGGTGCATTTAAACAAAACCGATTTATTAAACAAATATGTTTATTAAAATAATACTTTTGTCACACAGAACATTTTTAGAAATGGAGAGATAATACATTTAAATTTATGCAAAATATTGCAAAAAAAATTGCAAACAACATTTCAACAAAATGTTATAATTTTTTAGTTTTTTGCGATTTTTTTTTTATTTATTTATTTTTAATTTTTTTTATTTAATGTTTATAAATTTGGGCTTCTAATTTTTGAACTATTATTGTAAGTTATTACATTGCTACAGACAATTTAGCCTACCCAATTCACCTGTACCGCATGTCTTAGGACTGTGGGGGAAACCGGAGCACCCAGAGGAAACCCACGTGAACGCAGGGAGAACATGCAAACTCCACACAGAAACGCCAACTGACCCAGCCGAGGCTCAAACCAGCGACCTTCTTGCTGTGAGGCAACAGCACTACCTACTGCGCCACTGTGTCGCCCCAATTGAAACATTTCAAATAGTTATTCAAACAACATTTTGTATTATCGTATATTGTTTTATGTATTTAAATTAGTAAAATTGTGCATAAATACTGTATGCAGTGTCATTTTTTTAGATAAACATATCTGCTAAACTGAATGAGATCATTTCACCGACATTTGTGACAGGTTATGTAAAATGTGTTGAAATAGTTGCTTGCATTTAATGTTTTCTTTAAAATCACTTCTCTTTAAATAACTTATAAATGGGGATTTACAAAAGGGAGGATGGGGACAACAAAATAAGATGTCTCATCCCTATATTAATCATATCTACTTTTCCGGCATATCTACTTTTCCGGCATATCTACTTTTCCGGCAGCTAGCTCTCTGCAACTCTCACATGGTCACCCACTGAAGCTAAGCAGGGCTGCGCCCGGTCAGTACCTGGATGGGAGACCACATGGGAAAGCTAGGTTGCTGCCGGAAGTGGTGTTAGTGAGGCCAGCAGGGGGCGCCCAACCTGCGGTCTGTGTGGGTCCTAATGCCCCAGTATAGCGACGGGGACTCTATACTACTCAGTGAGCACCGTCTTTCGGATGAGACGTTAAACCGAGGTCCTGACTCTCTGTGGTCATTAAAAATCCCAGGATGTCCTTCGAAAAAGAGTAGGGGTTTAACCCTGGCCAAATCTGCCCTCTGTCCATCATGGCCTCCTAACCATCCCCATATCATAATTGGCTTAAATCACTCTGTCTCCTCTCCACCAATCAGCTGGTGAGTGGTGTGCAGTCCAGGTGGATGCTGCACACTGGTGGTGGATGAGGAGATTCCCCCCCTATGTGTAAAGCGCTTTGAGTGCCCAGAAAAGCGCTATATAAATGTAAGGAATTATTATTATTATCAATTGAATGAATAATGTTAAAAAAGTAATTTAATGTTATTTATTAATGTTGCATAATTAGACTGCTTAGTAATTCTGAGGGGTACCACAAAGAACATACTGATTTGAACTTCCTTGTAAAATCCTTGTACTAATACATTATTGTTTGAAATGCATTCAATTACCATAGTTTCACCCACATATGACAGATTAAGTCTAGATTTGTCCCAGTTTTCGACTCATTATTTAGACTAAGTTTTTATGCAAATGAATTAAAACATAAACAATTCAGTTACTTCAAAATTTTGCAGCATCCCATGTTCCAAATAGTGTGCCATTTGAAAGATTTAGTTTGTTGCAAATAGGCAAATCATGGGTGTGTAAATAACTAAAGGTTAGAACAAATCGATTCCGTCCTTAAGCATGAGAGATATTGCTGAGACGAGAATATTTGATATGCTTTTATCTCTCAGATGACGTTTGTTCTCTCTCACACGCACACATAGCCTACACACGCATACATCTCACTTTAAATACATTTATTTAAAACAATTACAAATATGTTGTATTGATTACATAAATCTTAGCTATATTTCTTGTAAAACAACGATAAAATATGCAATTTCATGTAATTTTTATACGATAGCTATATGCTACGTTATTCAATCATTACTGCATTTGTGTAACTGCAGTAAAATATCAATAGTATGTCTTTTTTACAAGATATTTGCTCCAGGTTACAGAAGTGTTCCTCTGATGTTGCATGTTGGTGCGGTGTGTGTAAAGTGAAGGGGAGGAGAAGAGGAGAGTGGGAGGAGGGTGGGAGTCCCGCAGAAGGAGCGTTTCAATCCCAACATGAATTCCACCCGCAATCTCTGAACGACAACACGAGCGATATAAGGAGACATCGCGGACACTTTCCGAAAGTCTTACCCATCAGCGTCTTCGTGTTTTCTACGGATGCATTTAACGTCTTCCTCGTGACTTCAACATCGCCGTGGAGCAGGATGAGGCGGTGAATGTCGCGTTTCACATCTTTTCGCTCCAGTTGAAGCCGCAGGAGTATGTGATCATGTTGGCGACGCGCTGCCTCCTCCTGTGGGCTGCGGTCACCGCGCGACTCGCCGTGACAGGTGAGCGACGCACGCCGCGTAAAGAGTGGGTTCGTGATATTAGTACAAGCTCCATCTTTGTAGCTATTTATATGTAATGTGCGCCAACAGGTGCAGCGAATTTTTCGTTTTACGAATGGCCCCGTTTTCTGTCACGGGCACGACTGTTAATTTTCTGTCGCGCCAGAATACGCAATGATGCCGCAGGCTAGATAGATTATAGTGGTTGTAAACGCATTGGAATTATTTATACACGGAATCCTGGCTTTGGCGGTTGTCTTACAGTTTTTACGAATCTGTCCTATTTTGAAAGCCTGGGGCAGCAGCACCAAGCGGGACGGAGCGGAATGGGGACGTGAGAACGCGTATACGGTGGAGCACGCGCAGCCTCAGCGCCTGCTGCAGCGGACTGACGCGGAGGAGGAGTTGCCGCACGGGCACTTGGGTACTCTAACAAAGACTGATGGTGATGGAACGCATGTGAGTGACACTCTATTGATGCATCAAATCACAATTGACTTATTGCACACTCTGGCCTATTAATGTAGCAGACTCACATTATTCATGTGAAAACAAGCATACATTTTCCTCCTGAACCTTATTAAAATATACATCATAAAAAATTTGCACCATCTCTAAATTTTTCATCACCTTTTTTCCAACTTCCTACCCTGTGTACCATCAGAGTATGTTGGCAAACTAAAAAGTATTTTAAAACAAACATTTCTTTTAACTTTGCTAACTTTTAATTTAATTTCTTATGCTGCTAAAGTTAGGCAAATTGCTCACTAGTATGAATGAAAAGTTAGACATACTGTATGTACTACATCGCCACTGTCATGTGACTTAATTCTGCCTGTAGCCTCACTTCACTGTAACCAACTTCTCCCATGGCATCTTGGAATAGATAGTAAATAGACCATCAGATGCACACTTCAGAATTTCAGAAGGAAATGTAGGTTTCTATGGTATTTTTCATCAACTGTTTTATGAATACTTTAAATTCGGACGTACAAACTTTTTTCACCTGTTGTTAAATCATTTGGATGCACTCTCTAGTCAGTTGTACATTTTTGTGTAATCCACTTCTGTAACAGGGGCATCAATACTCTTTTATATTTTATTATGCTAAGAAGGTTATGCTTTAAAAATGTAAGTTTTATGGCATTGAGGCATAAGTTTATGCAGTTTTTTTCATGCATTTTTGTTATTTTTTAGACAACATTATTTTGTTGGCCTGAAAATACAATCCTTTGAAAATGGGTTTCAAATGACAAGTTTGTAAAAATATATCGTCGTTGTGCTACAAAAATGTAAAAACTGTGACATTATGTGCATACCTTATGTACTCAGTCAAAGAACATAGAATACACATAATATGTCACTTGTGTAGTTTTAAATGCAGAATCGGTCTACATGGCCTCTCTATAAGGGAAGCTTAATCTTTTAATAAAGGAGCCAATCATCGATTGCTATAAACTGGTGATTCTCCCGGGGAGGTGCTTGGTCCCTATGTGTTTTTTTACGCAGTTTCTGCAGATTCATTATTATGGGTTCCCAATCCAAACCAGATGTCAAATTTAAAGCAAATTCAAGCAAATAGTGCATAATTTAACTTTGAGTTTGCAATTTTTGTAATTGCTGAATATTTTCCACAGATTTTGCACAGCCAAAACAATGTTTGGTGTTACACACTATATTCAATAACATTATATTTACTTATGTATAAAAAGTGCTCATCCAGTTTGTGATGAACATGTACATTCAGCCAGAGCAAAATAACACAAACAAATACCACAAGTATTGTAACAAATTTTGAGAAAGGGCACCACAAAATAAGTAATTGTAGGCTGCAAAAATTTGATTTTTGGGACTGATTGAGCACACACAAAAACAGACAAAAAAAAGCAAACAATCAGCCGCATACAGTTTTTTTTAACTACTGTAGATAAAGCCTGGTGACTGCATTTGATTGCCGAATGACTTTTTGTCATGATGAAGTTGGAAATGAATAAAACGGCAGTGAAAACACCCTAATCGTGAAATAAAATAGTTAATCAAGAAAACCAATGATAAAAAACAGAATACAGAAAAAATACATTTTGATAAATGTAAAGTAAAATTTGAATTGACAAACAAATATATTTGATATTCCATTGCTTGGACAAAAATGTATAGAATTACCTGACTTTGAATGTCTGGAATAGACCATGACCCATGGGAACCCTGTATTATGAACCCTCTGGGTTTAGCAAATCAGAATCAGAATCAATTTTATTGCCAAGTGTGCTTCACACACATAAGGAATTTGTTTTGGCAACAGAAGCTTCCAGTATACATAAAGTGACAAGTGACAACACAAAATTAAATATGAGAAAAGAAAAAGGTGATAAACATTAAACAGAGATGCAGTAAGTAAAAAGTATAAAAAATATCTGGATGTTGAATTGTATGTACAGATATGTTGTAAATATACAGGTTATAAGGTGCTGTGTACCAATGCGAATGGAGAAAATATTGCATTGTATATTGTTATAAGGTGCAGTGTACAAGTGCGTATGAGAAAGTATTGCACGTTTATTGCACAGTAGGGGAATATTTAACTGTTCATGAGGTAGATGGCCTGAGGAAAGAAAGCTGTTTTTGTGCTTGGTGCTCTGTAGCGCCGACCAGACGGTAACAGTTCGAACAGGTAATGTGCTGGGTGCGAGGCATCCAGAGTGATTTTGCGAGCCCTTTTCACTCTGGAAGAGTACAGTTCTTGAAGTGTAGGAAGGGTAGTGCCAGTGATTCATTCAGCAGTCCGGACTATTCGCTGTAGTCTACGGAGGTCAGTTTTGGCATCTGAGCTGAACCAGACGGTGATTGAAGTGCAGAGGATGCATTGGATGACAGCTGAGTAGAACTGTACGAGCAGCTCCTGTGGCAGGTTGAACTTCCTCAGCTGACAAAGGAAGTACAGTCTCTGCTGGGCTTTCTTCACAATAGAGTCTATGTGAATGTCCCACTTCAGATCCTGAGAGATTGTGGTGCCCAGGAACCTGAATGACTCTACTACAGCCACAGTGATGTTCATGATGGGGAGAGTGCAGGGGGGTTTCTCCTAAAGTCCACTATCATCTCCCCTGTTTTGAGCGTATTCAGCTCCAGGTGGTTGTATCTGCACCATAAAGCCAGTCGCTCCACCTCCTGTCTGTATGCAGACTTGTCACCGTTCCGGATGAGGCCGATAACAGTAGTGTCATCCGCAAACTTTAAGAGCTTAATGGAGGGGTCTTTTGCGGTGCAGTCATTGGTGTACAGGGAGAAGAGCAGTGGGGAGAGAACGCATCCCTGTGGGGCACCAGTGCTGATGGTGCGGCTGTTGGATGTAATTTTGCCCATTCTGACTAGCTGTTGTCTATCTGTCAGGAAGCTGGTGATCTATTGACAGACAGAGCAGGGGACAAACAGCTGGGTCAGTTTGTTCTCGAACAGTGATGAAACGATGGTGTTAAAGGCAGAACTGAAGTCCACAAACAGTATCCTTGCGTAGTTCCCTGGTTTGTCCAGATGTTGTAGGGTATAATGCAGTCCCATGTTGACTGCATCATCCACTGACCGGTTTGCTCTGTAGGCAAACTGCAGGGGGTCCAGCAAATGTCCAGTGATGTCCTTCAGATATTCTAGCACCAGTCTTTCGAATGACTTCATGGCCACAGATGTTAGGGCAACAGGTCTGTAGTCATTGAGTCCTGTGATCTTTGGTTTCTTTGGTATTGGGATGATGGTGGAGCATTTGAAGCAGGATGGAACTTTTAAATTTAATCATAAACCTGGCAAACAGTTTTGGAGAATTTAATGTTTCCCCATTCAAAGAGAAGCACTTGCATCCCCAGGAGATGTTTCAAAGATTGTCGGCGAATAAAATGACGTGACTAAAAGGGATTTTTGCTCAGTCTTTAGGCGCTTGTGAATATTTCACAATAGAAATAACAATGGCGGACTACAGAGGCCTGTTGTACAAAGCTGGTTTGGGTTTTTACTTATGCAAGTTCATGTTTAGTTTGATTTTTTAGGCTCAAGTTGGTGGGCTGCTTTTAATCAGGTTTCATCATCATGGTAATTTACTCTATGTGGCTAACCTGCTCCAGAGGTGGTTATATTCTGCATTAGAGATCTACAAATCTAAAGAGGACCAGCTGTGAGTAAACTGACATACACACACACACACATATATATATATATATATATATATATATATATATATATATATATATATATATATATATATATATATATATATATATATATATATATATATATATATATATATATATATATATATACTCCTTGTCCGCTAATGATTTTTAATTATTTATACATTATATTTAAATATTATACTGTATATTCAAATTGTTTTAAATTGACAGTTAACAATAATTCATTTCAATTAGAATTTACATTCAAATATTCAGATACAAATTTCTGTAATATATAAAGGATTTGGGCATCATGGTGGTGCAGTGGATAGCACGATCGGCTCACAGCAAAAAGGTCGCTGGTTCGAACCTCAGCTGGGTCAGTTGGCATATCTGTGTGGAGTTTGCATGTTCTCCCCGTGTTTACGTGGGTTTCCTCCGGGTGCTCTGGTTTCCCCCACAAGTCCAAAGACATGCGCTATAGGTGAATTGGGTAAGCTAAATTGTCCATAGTGTATGTGTGTGAATGAGAAGAGTATGGGACGGGTGTTTCCCAATGATGGGTTGCAGCTTGAAGGGCATCCGTTGCGTAAAACATATGCTGGATAAGTTGGGTCTGGAGACCCCTGATAAATATAGGGACTAAGCCGGAAAGCAAATGAATGAACGAATATAAAGGTTTTAAAATGACATCTGAGCTGTTTGTGACCCTACATTAAACAAAATGTTTGAATATCAATAAAGTTTGTCAAAAGCCAGAAGTCTTAATCTTCAACAGAGAAGTGACTCCCATGAGAAATAATTAAAACTTACCTTCGCATGTCTCGTGTGATTGGTTGATAGCTGCACATGTCACACTTTCAGGTGGATTCTATTCAGAGTTACTCGCAAACTCTGGATTAAACTCAAACTCTAAATCATACGTTGTGAAATAACTTAACAAAGTTGGATTTGTTTGGTTTTTTCAACCTGAATCTTTCTCTTCTACCTTTAGTTTTTACTAGTTTTGTGCAACAGACTCAGGACTGCGTTTTGTGCATAGACGAATACAAATGTGTGCAGATGACTAGTGTTTATTTACAAAGTGACATCACAAACTACTGGCCTGGCATTCATATTACTTTTTTCACATGCACTCATAAGTACATTAAGTACCCTTAATGTGTGTCAGTGAAAAATTTTGATTAATTTGATTAATGGTCTGGCTGCCAATAACACTGTGGTAATCTCAGTTCTTTGCTCAGCTCTCCATCTGGGCTTGCACCAGATGCAGTCTAATGTACAAAAATCTCAGTATTCCAAATGCTATGGCAGCTTATCGATACTCTACAGAATTAAGTTGACTATAAATGCACAGAAACATGCCTTTCTAATGTTAAGATGCGTTATTGACTGATATGTTTTTTATAATAATTTTTAAGGGTTTTTTAACCTTTATTTTATAGGACCGTGTATAGAGGAGACAGGAATGAACAGGGAGCAGAGAGTGGTCAAAGATCAGCAAAGGACCTCAAGCAAGGAATTAAACTCAGGTTGCCATGAGCAGTTCTGTGCTATGTGTCAATGCACTAACCACTAGTCTATTGGCACCAATGACTGATATGTTTTTTAAACTATTGATCCCCAAATCATTGCATTTGGCTCCAAATGGCAATAAATATGCACTTACAGTGTTGAAAAAGCCTTCTTAGCCGTTTTTCTATTAAACCTCATCTGTTATAAAGACTAGAGAGCAGAGAGAGAGTATGCATTAAGCCCTATCTAGGTAAAGTGCACATTAAAGGCTCCACTTGTAAAAGTATACTTTAATGTAATATTACTGTAGAGGACAGCAGAATACAATTGTGGGAAGAGTCAACGGTTCTGTCTCAGTGCTGTTAGCAACTGAATCTCTTTGACCGAGTAAGCTCCACCTCAAAATACATATTATGTTATCATTTACTTCAACTTTAATAAAACCTAAGAAATTCTTGTTCTTCTATTGAAAGTCTATGTAATCAAGATTTTTGACAAAAAAAATTGCTGTAAATGTAATTCAGATGAATATTTGCTTGAAGCATAAAAAAACCAAACCTAACTGTTGTTTTGGGGGGTTTTAAGCAAGTTTGTTTGAGCTATTTGTTTCATTTTAGTTTGTGCCTTCATAAATAAATATCATAGTAGATCAGGTGCATTTCAGGCAAAATATTTGCATGTTATTTTCATATTTTTCATCTACCAGTAAAGACAGTTGGAAAAGAAATTCAAAAGAATCCAGACCATCAGCAATACAGTTACAAAAGGCAACTACCAAAACCACAACATGTCACTGAATACTGATGCTAGACTTGTTTAAACTTCAGTAAACTCTCAACTTTTTGGGTACAAAGCTAATATCAAACAGTTTTTGTGTTGGCTGAGTTTTTGAATCATCTTGGGGCAGTGGCTTGAAATTTGATCTGAATTATTTATCTTAGGTGGCAGCCAGGACTGTTGCTAAAGCTCTACTGGGGCACTGCCCACCATACTGGGGCACTGACTCAGATGGCTGACAATTAAGTATATTAACTTACCACCTTTACTCATCATCTCTTCTTTCCCCTTTATACAAATTTACAATATTATATCAATTTACAGGACCCATTAGTTAGATAATCATAATCATAATCATCATCATCATCATCATCATATTATTATTATTATTATTTTTATTTTTATTGTTGTTATTGTTATTATTATTAAGAAACCTTAGTTTTATCCAGTGCTTTAAGTGGATATACCAAACTAGCCTCAATGTATTACAGGCAAATTGCATACATATTTATTCTGGGCAAGCGGCAACCTTCTGCTCTCCCTCGGGAAGCCAATACGGAAGTAAATAAAACTGCAATTTATCGACTCACCTTTGGGCACTGGCTCCAGGAAATCCAGATGTTTTCTGACTGCAATAGTAAACTGGCAATTTTTACAGCTGATAATAACGTTTACAGCCTGGTACAAAAGATGGTTTTGGTGCATATAGCTAATATTACCCTTCATGACAACTGTGAGGGGGTGAATTTTTTTTATAACTCATTCGTTTTGTTTATATATTTTTTTATTAAATCTGCATAATTAAGGGCGTGGCCATTTGAGTGACAGCTAAGTCTCACTGCTCGCCGTCTCATCACCTCAGCTGATTCTGGCTGATTAGATGCTGAACCCGCCATATACTGTACATCGTATTTTTGTTTTGTTTTTTGTGGCTTACACAGTCAATTGCCTTTTGGGATTATTTCCTACAATTATCATACAGTATAATATGACATGCTGTGTGCACCTAATTGTGCTCACAAACCATTCAAGTTGCCTCCATTTCCCAGGTGACTGAAATTATATACTTATATACCATATCTATAAATGTATTTGTTTTATTTAAGATAATTTATCATTTATAATTTTCTTTAGAGCTGTAATGCACTCCACAATCTGACAGATTGATTAGCTGTAGGCTCTAGAACAGTCATCTGAAACATTGTCATACAGTGTCTGGATTTCATAAATAGCCTTGCATTCACTAACCTTTTTTAAGTGTTTGGAAGTAATTTGCACTTTCCTCCTGTAGAATAAAGTCATAAAAACAATGCTTAGTGGCTCAATGTATTACAACAGTGTTTTTAAAAAGACTAAACACTTTATTGATATAGTGTACAACCAAGCACATGTGGTCAGAACACAAACGAGTCGCAGGTAATGAAGTATTAAGCATTTCTCCCAAACAAAAGCCTGTCTAAGCAAAATGCTAGCAGGCATCAGCTTCGCTCACTCTTAGCCTCTTTGCCTTTGTTTGGTATCCCCTGGTCGGTGCGATGATGCGTGAACAAAATGCCGACGGTTGGCCATGCCTACTTGTAGCTTCTTTTGTGTTCTTCAGAAATCTATGGGTGACATCACGGATACTACATCCATATTTTTTACAGTCTATGATTGTGGGATTACCACTCTTAATTAATACACTGACATATAAAATAAATTGCAACTCAAAGCATTTACTGGAGCACATGTCCCAATAATTAGGGTCTAGAAACACACCTGGTGGCAGCCCAATTTTGCTACATTCCTTTTAAAAAAAAATCTTTGTGTTAATTTTTACTTTTTTTTTTTTTATTAATTAGGTTGAGGATGAACATTCTGTGTTTCTGTTATTGACTCAACAAGGTAATCAATTAGGCACAGTACAATTAGGTATCAGTTAGGCAATGTATTTACCATTCTTTTTGATTATTTCTAACTTACAATATAAGTTGTTTACAGCAGAGATTTAAATAAAAATATTTTGCATGATATTCGTGTCAGAAAATATATTAAAAAAAAAAAAGAAATTCTATATATACAGTTGAGATCAGAATTATTAAACCCCATTTGATTTTTTTTCTTTTTTAAATATTTCCCAAATGATGTTTAACAGAGCAAGGGAATTTTCACAGTATGTCTGGTAGTATTTTTCTTCTGGAGAAAGTCTTATTTGTTTCCTTTCGGCTAGAATAAAAGCAGTTTTTAATTTCTTATAAACCACTTTAAGGTCAAAATTATTAGCTCCTTTAAGCTATATTTTTTCGATAGTCTACAGAACAAACCATCATTATACAATAACTTGTTTAATTACCCTAACCTGCCCAGTTAACCTAATTAACCTAGTTAAGCCTTTAAATGTCACTTTAAGCTGTAAAGTAGTGTCTTGAAAAATATCTAGTAAAATATTGTTTACTGTCATCATGGCAAAGATAAAAGAAATCAGTTATTAGAGATGAGTTATTGAAACTATTATGTTTAGAAATGTGTTAAAAAATATCTTCTCTCTGTTAAACAGAAATTGGGGGAAAAAATTAACAGGGGGCTAATAGTTCAGGGGGGCTAATAATTCTGACTTCAACTGTATGTATATATATATAGTTTCATCACCTGCAAGTCAAGTGACCATTAACAGAAATCAGATTATGAATCATATAATGTCATCACAAAAGTAATTTTAATCTTAGTATAACTGTTTTAAAGTGAGGGGCGACACGGTTCATCAGTCACCTCACAGCAAGAGGGTCCCTTGTTTGATTGGCTGCTGGGCCAGTTGGTGTTTTTGTGGAGTTTGCATGTTCTCCCTGTGTTTGTGTGGGCTTCCTCCGGGCATAGGTGTAGGTACAGGTAAATTGAAAAAACTAAATTGGCCATAGTGTATGTGTGTGAATGAGTGTGTATGGATGTTTCCCAGTACTGGGCTGCAGCTGGAAGGGCATCCACTGTGTAAAACATATGCTGGATAAGTTGGCGGTTCATTCTGCTGTGGCGACCACTGATGAATAAAGGGACTATGCCGAAAAGAAAATGAATGAATGAATAAATTGGCTGTAGTGTATGTGTGTGAATGAGTGTATATGGATGTTTTTGTGTGGAGTTTGCATGTTTTCCCCGTGTTCATGTGGGTTTCCTCCGGGTGCTCCGGTTTCTCCCACAAGTCCAAAGACATGCGCTATAGGTGAATTGGGTAAGCTAAATTGTGCATAGTGTATGTGTGTAAATGAGAGTGTATGGGTGTTTTCCAGTACTGGGTTGCAGCTGGATGGGCATCCACTGTGTAAAACATATGCTGGATAAGTTGGCGGTTAATTCCGCTATGGTGACCCCTGATGAATAAAGGGACTAAGCAAATGGAAAATGAATGAATGAATGTTTTAAAGTGTAATCTACATTACAAATAATGTTTATTCCTACACTGCCAATATTATTGGTTATTGGTATCATGCATGTCATTTTAGGTACCACTCATAGTTCTGGCACATATTATGGAAGTTTAGTATGTAAGTGTGACAGAGTTTAAATCCCAGTTTAACATATTTCAACATGTGGGTCCTAAGTAATATTTTTCTTCAGTGTAACTTTTTTTGTAATTTGTAATGTGCAGTCAGCCAGCTGTTACTGTAAAATAGGTTTCACAATTAGGTTCTGAGCATTTAATTGTTTTAACATATGATATCGCTTTACCTTGTTCCCACCCCTTGCTGTATTTGTGCTAAATGTGAGATTTTGAATGATTTATTTAGTAAAAAAATGAGTGTGGATGCACTCCTAACTTTTTGCATTGAGGTAGGTAATTGTTTTGGTGCCTTCAACTGCAAGCATTGCAAGGTGATCGCATTTCACACCCACACCGTTTCGTCTCTTGTAACCAGGGGTGCAATATATACCACCTGTCTGTCAAAGGCCATTTTATATCCCCATAACCTTGAGCTGCCTCACCTGACACTGGTGCAGAGCACCCGACAACCCGACTTGACTGCCCTTCAGGCATTGGACCTGATGACTTCTGTCTGAATCTGTACTGTCTTTTAATCTACACTGTCCTTTCTTATGATACCAACAAAAAGAATTTCCAGTGACTGGGCTGGATTGTATTGCGAAAATGTGTTCTCTGTATGACAAGTTGTTGGATGAATTTTAGGATGGATTTTAGTTCAAAAAAACTTTTTTAGATGAAGAGCAAGTTATTAAAAGGACAGTGCTTCCAAAACTAAGAAAGTATGTGTTTTGTTCTGATAGGCCTGTTTTACACCAGGGTTTTACAGGGCCCACATGAGAAGGAGGGAACAATGGTGTTTGATGCTACTAAACTCTCAGTTTTGCTTAGGTATATCCGGATTTTTATTGTATGGCACCTTCAGAAAAGATATTAAAATGCCACATGTTAAGCTGTTAGGCTTCAGGTAGGCAATCTAGTTGTAGCAGGGAATAAGCTGAAGGAAAGGGAGTGAGAGTGAGTGACATTCCCTGAATGACACCTTACCTTTTTGAAACTACAATGGTCCTTTTCAGTAATGTACTATCAAAGTCCCTTTAAAGCTAGTCATTTTTCTCGGTGGACATCTTTGAAACGCCTCTCGGGCAGTATGCTCGGGCATTCTGTCTGAATGGTGAAACAACAAATCTGGGGGCCCCAATAAATATCTAGAAGTATAAATTATACCTATAGACAATATATAACATCGTTTCTACCATATTTTGTATGGTGAGAGTTAAACAAATACAATTTTAACGTAATTAAGTATTATTTAATATACAATCAAATATAATATTATTATAATAATAATGTAATGTTATGTAATAATATTATTACAAAATTAAGTACTAATCTTTGAGCAGTCCAGCAGTCAAATTTATAAAAAATATATATGTATTATTTTTAGTTGTAAATTTATTTTAAGAAAACTAATCATATAAAATGTTGAGCTTGCATTTAATTTAAAATGTCGAAAAGAAAATTGAGTGATTAAAAACACAGCAATATAAATAAATATTAAATAAAAGTAGAAAGGGTGCATTTCAGGACTTGGGCCCTTTGGCTGGAATTGATTAGGGCCCCAAAATCACAAAATCCGCCCCTTGGTCTAACGCAATAAAATTGTTGTTATTTTTTCTATCAAATTACCTCTGCATGTTGTGTTTTTTATATCCGTTTTACCAGCAGTTTTTAGACAAAATGATAGACATATTTGAGATATTCGGCTGTCATTCTCACCATTAGGACCCAGCGGAGACATCAACCCAATAATAATAATAATAATAATAATTTATTATATAGTGGTTAAGCCACTTTTTGACAAAATAACCCAACAAATTAGTTATTTTGTAATCCAAATTGTTGGGTTAACCTTAACAACTCAATGGATTGGGTTAAAATACCCCAACAGCAGGTTGGTGCCAAAACGACCCATCATTGGGTTACCTGTTGCTCTCAAAATTTTTTTTTTTTTGCTCGTTCAAACTACTTATTTAAAATGAGCTGAAACAACACAATTCTTGAGATTTCGTTGGGACAACTTAATTTTTTTTTATGTTCAATCCACATAAATTTGTTAAAAGTGTTAAGTTAACTTAATCAATTTGTGTTGGGACAACATAAATGAATTGTGTGGAACCATGCATTTTATTACAGTCAGGGTTATTATTAACCCAACTGTTTTAAGTGAGTGCAGAAATGACAGCAACCCTTTGTTTACAAATTGTGGGGGTTTGAGTAATTGCTGTCATGTGATGTGCGTTTGACAGGACAGAATGTACGTTGCGTTTGTTTCATACAGATTACAAAACAAAAAACTTTTCTTTGTGTTTTTTTTTTTCAAGTCCACTCGGTTCATTTAAAAGTACAGATTTCAAGCTTTTTTATTTTGGGATATTTTCCTTATGTCTGTGAAGCAAGTATTCGCTGAGATTTCAGCACGTTTGTTTACCAACAAAAAAAGCACAAGCACACATCTACCCTGGAGAAACGTCAGTCTATAATGATCAATGATTGGCTCTTGTACTAGTAGGCGGGCCTTCATTCGTCATATTGACCGTTACACTTTTCCCCATTCAAAACTATACGACTGACATGTCTTGTGTATTCTATAGTCTTTGGTACTATAGAGTTTTTTGTTACATCTAATTTTGAGAAATATATTTATTGCATTATTTTAATTTTATGTGTGTTACCATGATGGTGTTTAGTAGTTAGTAGAGCAACTTCTATATATTAGTATGTTTCTTTGCTTGTGGGAAAATGTGTTGCAGTGTTGGATAATCTGCTTTTCTCATTTCCACATGCTTATGGTTGTGTCTTTGTCTCTGTGGTAATGCCACAATGTGCAGATGTTAGTACGTCAAAACATTAATTAATTAATTGATGAAATATGGTAGATTACCATAAAATGCTGAAATTTATTTTATAGCAAAGAAATATATGTATTTGTAAAGGCAAATTCTGAAAACCCCCTTTATAATTTACCTAAATCATTTATTGTGCAATATGTAAGAATGGAGGAACACATGTAATCTAATATGGGTTTCTTACTAAATATTTTGAGACTACACAATCGAATATCCATGAAAGCCTACTTATGCTGGAGATTTGTGCAGATGTGTGGAAGTCCACACACAGTTTACTTTTTAGGCAGAATCAAGCTGTGTCCAGAACAAGTAAAGTTTAAACTAAAAGATGGAAAACAAATGTTTCCACACTGCGAGATACTGTATATGTGTGTTACTAAATAATATATATTATACAAAAATAAAATATTAATTAGTTAAATAATTTATAAATAAAAGTCACAGCCCAGGAGTTCAATAGTTCACATTTAGAATATTATTTGTGTTTTATGATGTCATGTTTCCTGCATGTTCAGATATCCCTGAACCCATGGTAATATGGATTGGCTTCTTTTTATAAAGTATCATCATACGCTACAGTATGTGTTTGCTCTTCTTTCCCTCAGCCAATTCACCTTGCTCAAATCTCATTCCTGGTGAAGGCCTTTGGAATCCCATTTGTTTTGGACCTGGAGCTCAATCAGTATGTGCAAAATCACACACCTGGAGAAATATATATGTGCTTATTTCCTCTAAGTTATATATTAATAACAATGATGATAATGTGTGTGTGTTTGCAGTGATCTCTTGGCATCTAACTATGTTGAACGCCACTTTGAAAAGGATGGGCGATCATTTCAGACTCCGGTAAGAAAAAAATATCAGTATTTGCAGGGTTTTTTTTTTTTTGGTAACACTTGATTTTGATGGTCCATTTGAGTATTAGTAGACTGTCTGCTTAATATCTGTTGATACTGCTCCTTCAACAGATTTTTATCTGACTATAAGAAACTTTGCAAGTACATGTCAACTTACACTAACCCTAACCCCAACCTAACAGTCTACTTATAATCTAATGAGAACTAGTTGCAATGTACTGTAACTTAAATTCTACAAACGGACCATCAAATGAAGTGTGACCATTTTTTTTCTATAAAGTTTTGAAATTCACTCATATCTTAACAACCAAACTTTTAAAAAGTATTTTATCTCCTGTAAACAGTACAGTTTATACCCTGAAGTTGTTCTGAGCCTGTATGAGATTACTTCTGTTAAACACAAAAAAATATATTTTGAAAAATGTTAGTGACAAATCAACGTTGAAGGTTATTGAATTAAATGTAATTAAATACAATTCTATCATAGGTATTAAAGATATTGCTGAAGGTAATGTGGAAGTCAATGGGAACCAAAAACTTTTGGTTATTCTTCAAATATCCTTATTTGTGTTGAAAAGAATAGTCCCACTTTATATTAGGTGGCCTTAACTAATATGTACTTACACATAAATTAAGCATTTGTTACAATGTTACAGTGTAATTAGAAATGTAATTACAGAAATTAGTTACAGGTGTAAATATGTTTTACATGGTACTTATGATTGATTAAATACCTGCATGTAATTGCATCTGTAACTAATTTCTGTAATTACACTTCTAATTACACTGTTTTGTACCATCCCTTACACCTTAACCTACCTTTAAACTTACCCATACCCCAAACCTGTCCCTAACCCTACCTGTATCTAACACCAGAAATGTTAACACAAAACAGTATGTACATTGTATTTATTTTTTTTTTTATTTTTTTATTTTATGCACCTTATATAATGTGGGACAAAAAGAATAAAGAAACTCAAACATGTTTGAAACAGTTTATAGTTGTGTAAACAATGACATAATCTTATTTTGAGGATAAATAAAAAAGGTGCCATATACTGCATTGGTTCAATAAGTTAAATTATCTGATATCTACAGGTCAATGTTTGTGGTCAGTACAATTTTTAAATGTTTTAAAATAAGCTTTTTCTGTTCACCAAGGCTGCATTTATTTAATCAAAAATACAGTACAAATTGTAAAATTGTGAAATGTTATTGCACTATAAAATAACTGTTTAAAAGTTGTTTATAATTTAATTTAATAATTTATTTTGTGATTTTAAAGATGAATTTTCAGCTTCATTACTCCAGTCTTCAGAGTCACATGGTCCTTCAGAAATCACTCTAAAATTAAATATTATTATTATTATTATTTTTAATAATAATATTAGTATTATTATTAATGGTAATAGTAATAAAAGCAATAATGACTGGAGTAATAATTTAATATGAAACTACATAAAATAAGAAAGCAGTTGTTTAAAATTTTCATTAATATTTAACAATTCAACAATTGTTTTACATTTAAAGTCCCAATGAATTGGATGCTGCGATAGTTATTTTTTTCATATTGTGACGCAGTTCCTAGAGAAACGGAATGTTAAATGACCAAACTGTGGGCGTGGCTTGTTTTTTCTACTGCGTGCTGAATGGATGTAGTAAAATAGGCTAAGGGGTTTTAGAAGAGTTACTACAACCTAACAGACTCCTCCTGCTCACCATTTCTGTTTGTTGTCAAAACTGACATTTGAAGCAGCATGGTTAAGTATGTTAGCCATGCCCATTACCTCAAAATCACGTAATCTGATAATTTTACTGAAAACAAACAGCAAGTGCATTTTCAGATTTCCATTAAAGAAGTTTTCTTCTTAACGACATGCACAGATGAATTGTTCACCACAAAATGTAACCCTCGCCGGTCCTACACCACCCAACCCACTCTGAGCTGGGATCGAACCGGCGACCTTCCGCATGAGAGTCGGTTGCTCCAACAAGGAGGCTAAAGACCATGGTCTCTAGCGTCTGTCGCTAGAGCACCTTTAGAGGTCAGAGGAGTGAGGTTTACCGGCACAGCACTTCAATAGCTGGTCTCCGCTACACTCTCCCCCCTAAACCTCACTCCCATCCAGGTCACGGCACCAATGTAACCCCTGCTGGTCCTACACCACCCGACCTGCTCTGAGCTGTGATCGAACTGGCGACCTTCTGCATGGGAGTGGGTTGCTCTAACAAGAAGACTAAAGACCATGGGCCTCCACTACACTGGCAATTTAAGCTAACAAAATCATATGGTTAGCTTGGGGACTTTAATAAATGCCGCCTTGATGAACAGTATAATTTTCTAAAAAACATGAAAAAAAGTGACCCCAAACCTTGTACTCGTAGTGTACATAGTAGGTATATGACCTAAGTAAAAAACAAAATCAGAAATGGTTTTATATGCTCATTTATTACTCAGTAAATTGCCCCTAGAATCAGAAGCTCCATAATTGACCATATTTGGATTGGTCATGAATATTAATGATATATATATATGAATATAAGTAGATGCCTAGTTAAATCTTTTTTTTTTTTTTATTAATGGGTGGAGGAGGTTTATTTTACATAAATGATTAGAGTGAACTCCCTAAAATAAATCCATTAGAGTAAAGTTAACCTATTTTGCTCATGAGATCTGCTGTGTATAATGACTAAACTATAATTAAACTCACAAAGGAGGCTGATAAAGATGTATTGTGTTGTTTTGCATGCTATAATGTCATGAAAAACACAGTTAGCAATTAATATTAACCTCTGCATGAACAGATAATAGTTGAGTGAGTAATTTGACAAAGATTCAGCAGTTTACATGTGTTTGTTGAAACATATGCATCAAATTTTGCAATAAACATGATAAATTAACAAAAGGTACAATTAAATGCAGCTGATGTACAACATACAAGTGACACTAGTTTGAACATGTCTTGTGCAGTCTCATTGCACAGTAACGCATAGAAAACAATCTGTGCCTTCCATTTTTAAAATAAAAGTCCCACAAGCATAGTTAGTTGAATTTAAACTTGAGAAGAAGTGAGAAGAAAATGATCATTGTTTCACTAGGAAACGTTGTGGCTCATCAAACACAGCCCAATGGGTGCATATTAATAATCTCAGAGCTACATAGGATAAATGAACTAAAGTACATGCAAATGATGAGGGCGTGCCCCTTGAATCTCATACAGTCTGCTTTGTGCTCTGATTGGCTTTTTGTTCACCGGTATTTTACAGTCATGGAATGTACATGAGAATGAGGAAACAATGGTGTCTGAGGCTCACAGTATGGGCATTTCCATATACAGATCACAACTATATACTTATTTGATTATACCCAGATTTTCTTTATAGTGCACCTTTAAACTTCAGAGGCATCCTTTGTGGGTCTGGGAATATACCCACATCCTTTCTTAGTGCTTAACTAATGCAGCGAGCAAAGGAGCCTACAAAAGCATCCGCCCCTCCTGTTCAGTGTCAGCTGCATTTGACCAATCACAACGCTGTTGCTATGACAACTGCTTATAGACAGTTCTAGTCCACTTTGGCCAACTGAGTCAGAGAGAGGGAGAGAGAGACAGGAAAAATAAAGGATTGAGTGGAGAAGCTGAAGTCATTAAGCATCTACACTGCAGCACAGACTCAGGGAAACCAGGACTGCAGTGCAGAAAGCTACAAAACAGGCAGGTAACATGAAATCCCAGCTAAGCAAGCTTGCATCAATCACATCGCTGACGTGAGTGTCTCCCACACGTTAAGTGTGTCTACTTATAGACCTCACAGCTCTAAAATTTGTTTGAGAGTATACTTCAAACATAATGAATGAGTCCTCAAATCATGTGTCTAGCTAAGGAGAGGCAGTTGTTCTTTTACTGAGGCAAAGTACATTGTTCCAAATACAATTGAATATTCAGTTTTTGTTTCAAAACAATCTCTAACCACTAGCATTTTAAACCTCATGTTAAATCAAATGTACAATGATTATTTTGCTATTGCGTGTTGTTATTTTTAGGTGAACAATTCCTCAGTGCAACCATGCCCATCTTACCATTAGTTTGCTATAAACGAATTGTGTGTTTAAAAAAGAAAGCCCCGCTCCTACTCAACATTGTGTTTCAATTGGAATTACATCATCGTAAAGAAAAAAAAGTCTCAACAACCTCTGGTTCATGCAGACTTTAAGAATTTTGTAAAAAACAAATTGTCAAACAGATTTTATATTTAAAATTTGCCACTATTTATTAGAGCTGTGCAATTAACTGTACAAACACCCATGTATTCTTTTTTCTAAATAACAACGATTCAGCTGTGTCTGTTCAACCTTACAGTATGATAAGGGTGAAACATTCATATCTGTGTTCATGCTGCTGCTGCTGACCCACAGAGAGCATTTGTCATGTATAATTCAATTCTTAGAGTTGCTACAATGTCGTAATTTCTATTTTCAAAAATATACCACATAAACGCTTGTATAAATGTTTATAGTTAAAATCTAAATACTATATTTAAAAAAATCACCTTTTAAAAAACAGAGCAAATCACTTTTTTTATTCTCAAAATAAAGCTGGTAAGTGTTATACCATTAGGTGGTGCCAACCAAGTAACTGAAATTACAGTTTTTCTCAGTGGTTTTGGTGCATTTCTCACAACACTTTTTAAAATTTGCACAACAGTTAATGCATTTCTCAAAACAATTAGTACAAACAGCAAAACCTAGTTGATAACCTGCAAAAGCGTCACTTGCTCAAAATGGAGTGCTTATTCCTCAAAAGCAAGAATTCATGTCAATGAAAGTGTCAGTGTCATCAAGATGAAAAGTCCTGACACCATTGTTTATGAACAAGATAGTCCAATGGCTTTGCCATGTTTCATTTCATCACAGCCATTTGAAAACTACAATAAAGTATCTGAGTACAAGTCACTGAATATGTATGTTTCACATTTTTACTACATTTGCTCTTTGCAATTCTAATTTATTCACAGCATTGTGCAAAAGAATAAATACACCCTTATTTACAACAAACATAAACTTCCTTTGGGTAGAGCTGTCCACAGCTGTAAAATATATTGCAGTACATATTGGAACTGAACCTACAACATACACAGGTCTGTAAATCATTCATCAAATTGTTTAATTTCGAAGACATTTACAGGATTTTTTTTTTTTTTTAATTTTTAAATAAAATTAGCTTGAAAGATTTTGACAAGATTTTGACTAGTTAGCAACATTTTTGTATGTACTGACTCAAGTAATGAAATGAGGACTATTAGTTTTATATGGAATGACTATTCAGCATTTACAAGTTAATTTTGACTGACATGACATAAGCAAATGATAATGTTATAAAACAGCAGAGAGTTGTATGAAAGCAATTGATGCATGTCCAAAAGCATTTGTTGGAAGGAATGGGAAACTACTACTATGATGTGCACAAATGACTAATTGTTTTGAGAAACGCATTAACTGTTGTGCAAATGTAAAAAGTGTTGTGAGAAATGCACCAAAGCCACTGAGAAAAACTGTAATATTGCAGGGGTATTTTGACAACAGTGATGAACTTCAAAAGCAATGTAGATCTTCATTGCTGTGTCGGGATGACATTTGAGGGAATCGCTAGATGACCAATCATTCTGAAGAGTAAGAAAACAGGTCAATGAAGGCCTATGAATTGGCAGAGTGCAGCTCCTTACTGGTGCAGCTAGTCTAATCATCTAAGTATATAGTCATCACCTGGAGGAGAGCAAGCCAGACTTTTCACTTCAGAAGCCTCACGCGACTGAAGAGACAACATCAGCTCAGCAGAGAGACCAAGAGAGATCTAACTCTCTGGATCATTCCTTATCAAGTTTTATGTATCCAATGCAGGTGACGATGCAGACAGTGGTGGCCGAGATGGCTGATTCTCCCATCCTTGGGCATTTTGCTGGGTACTTCTAAAAGAGAAGTCCAAAAAAACCCAGCTGATTTTCCTAAGAGCAACACAGTCAGGCAACACTTCTTTTTCAAGACGTTGTTCCGACCATGCAATTCTGAATGCTGTGGTTCCTACTTATCTCCGGATGATGGACAAGAGTACTGCATCACATATCTGGGGGTCCAGCATGTCGATGCGGTGCTCACGGACAGCTCATACCCTCATCGCGAGGGCATGTCTGTTGCGCAGCTGAGATCGCAGTTCGCATTTGCAAAAGCACAAGCCACCTCTGTTGTTCCATGCAAAGCGTTGAGTGCTCAGGCAGATCTGAGGATTACAGTGAACGCTTATCTGTTGCATCCAGGCCTGCAGACCCTCTACTCCTACACAGCTTTGAGGGTTGGTGGTGGTTCATCCTCTGCAATGGCTGTGCTTTCGCTTTCGCCATGACATCGGATGGCAGACCGGGCCCGCTACCGCCCTCTGGGGTGCAAAGCACAGTCATGAATCTAGAGTCGGACATGACGGTGGTGTTTCCCGGGCTGCTTTGGCAGTGGGTCCTTGAGAGGTGTGATGTGGGCCCCCTTCATTCTCTGCCCCTTTCTCGATGGAGGGGCGGCCAGTGGGTATGAGGCTATTCCCTAGATGGTATGCACCACCACCTGGAGGGGGTAAGCTGAGACCCCTGTGCAAGGCATGTGGGTTATCTGTGTCTCTTACGGCCAGAGCTCACACCACTGCAGGCCATGTAGCTTCCGCCCTGCACCATGGGTAGCACAAGCATTGGCTGGCTGGTTCTTCACTAGGGTTGATGCATGAGCTCTGCACAGTAGCCAAATATGCTCTCATAACTAATAAGTATGCCGACGAAGACAATGGAAGACGATTGCCACCATTGTGGTCCAGGAATGCCAGCCTTGGCTTACCCTGATAAATATGTGACACGCAGACAAAGCTTGTTTTCTTGGTATGCTCATCTCCCAGGCAATCCTATTCGATGACACTGTCATGGACTTTACCCAGGAGTCCTCGGCAGTAAAAGAACAGTTGAGCGCGATGGGGCAGGTCATCTGCCGATGGGCTCAGAAGAATGCCATCAGGCTGGTCCCTCCAGCAGAGATAGAGACAGCTTGTACTTCATTATACCTAAAGAGCAATGGGTTATAACCAATCCTTTCTGCGCATTCTAAACCATTATCTGCACAGGATGCCAAAAAAAATGGTCATGCAGAAACGCTGCCCCCAATGTGTCCGTCCCCAGGATTGGTTGCAGCTATAGACCAGAAGCATTTTCATTTCCGTGTCCCGATTCTCCATCTCTACAAACCGTTTCTTCGGTGTGTGTTCATTGGTCGAACACAGCAGTACAGGGTCCTCCCCTTCGGGCTGTCCCTGTCTTTGTGGGTTTTCACAAAGCTTGTGGAAGGTGCCTTACTGCCTCTTCGCCTCGTGGGCTTCTGCATTCTTGAATGTTTCAACAATTGGCTTATTTTAGGACGGTCTTGAAATCATTTGATTATACACAGGGATTGATTATACACCTGGTGATCTGGCACATCGACCTGTTGGGGGTTGGGTCACCCAGGAAAATAGCAAGCTCTCCCTTCACTTATCTCAGTATGGAGCTGGACTCGATCTCTTTGATCGTGCCTTACCAAAGAGCTCACCGGGCTGGTGCTGTCCTGTCTGATACAGTTCAGCAGGAAAACAGTGCTCCCACTGAAGTTTTTTTCAGAGGTTCCTGGGGCATATGAGACATGCAGCCGCTGTCACGCTGCTCTGATTAATCCGATTGTTGGTGTCCGATAAGACCACTTCAGCGAACTTGTACAACATACTGTCACCCCTAAAATTCTAAATATTTTCATATTCTGGTAATTGAGGGCCTCAGAACATTGCACCTTTGGTGATGCTTGTGCATCACACTATGCTTGGCAAACATGTTACCAAATGCGTGACAGGTCCAGCAACTGTGGCAGTTTTCATACACATCCCTCAAATGTGTCATCTCGACACAGTATTGGAGTTCCCGATCTGCAGGGGCACATCCCAGTTACTTACAAAACCCACGTCCCCTGATGGAGGGAATGGAGATGCTGTGACTCCCTGCAACAGTAGCTGGGTCTTCAGATAGCTGATAGTTCAGCTTATTCAGTGATTAAAGCCTGGCTTGCTCTCCTCCAGGTGCTGGCTATAATACTCAGCTGATTAGACTAGCTGCACCTGTGACGAGCTGCCATCCGCCAATTTATAGTCGTTTACTGGCCCGTTTTCTAACGGCGCGAGTTTGACCACGTGATTGGTCACAATTCCGTTGTACGACGCTGCGAAAAATGGTGGGATCAGGGCTTAATTTGCACCTGATTTTACCGATCCCCCTCCTCATCCGCCCTCCTCCCCCATCCGCTGTTCACTTTCACTTTCTTCCGCGATTCCGCAACCCTCTTCACTGTCGTCTGCGACAACCCCCCTCTCTTCACTTTTGTCCTTCGTTCACGACACCCCTGCGCCATCCAACGGCCCCCATCCCCCCTCCCACCAAGCGCTCCACTTTTGTGCGCGACAGCTCTCCATCCTCGGGTAACATGCCGGATCTGTTACTCCGATCTGTTCCAGGACCTCGCAATTCACAAATTAAGCACTGGGTGGGAATAAACAAGATGATTAGACATTTGAAAAAGCGAGCAATTGGTCCATATTTTAGATTTCTCTCCAGAGAGGTCATGTTTTGATCTTCGATTGGTCTCAAGCAGTCACATGATGTGATTTCGCTGGTCATCACAGTATCTTTGTTCCCTTCTTTGGCGAATGTGGGTTACATTAGTTAGTTTCAAAAACTTAATTCAGAAAGGCTGATTCATTCACTTCTGAAACAAATGTTTATGAGTAATTCATGGAAACATTAAAAAAATGTATTACATATTTTTTTCAATTATGCAACAATTACATTTATTCAGAACCTGTAGCAGGCACATCTGGGTGTAAACATATATATCTGTCTGTAATATGGATTACATGACTAAACATCTTTAGTTATCTTTTGTTTTTGTTATCTAAACATCATCTTTTTCAAATATCTTACATTTTCACTGTGAACCTATAAAAATAAAAATATAATCACCTGGAATTCACTTGAAAATAAAAAGCAAGAAAATGTTTCCAGATTAGTGTAGATGTGGTCTAAATAACCAGACGGATAATTTTTACAGAGAGCATGCATTGCACAGAGACTTGAGGAGCAGCTCTTTTTTTTTAAGCTAGACAGTAGGAATGGCGTGCTAAAAGTGTTTGATGGACATTGGAATGAATTTTAATGGGGGAATGTTGCCTTGGTTACTGTCATATTTGAGAGCTGTTCATTGTGTAATCATTTCACTTCGGTACAGTGTGTGATTATTTGATGTGTGTGAGTTTTCAGGGAGGAGAGCACTGTTACTATCATGGTCATGTGAGAGGAGTTCAGAGGTCTTGGGCAGCTCTCTCCACCTGTCACGGCCTACAGTGAGCAGCAACTCTTTCTTTGTTTTCAGTAGAAATACGTTGGGAACATTCACATCAAAATGTTTGTTTGGATATATTTAAATACACTACACTACAGATTTATTTATTTTTTTTGTTTTTTCTACTTTAAGAAAAATATGTTTTTTTTTTCTCAATGTGTTATTTGCCAGTTTTGTAAATGATTGTGGAAATTCTGGCTATTTCATATGGGTAAAAACTAATTTATGCACCATTAACGCTAAACTTTTACAGACCAACAAGTTTAAAAGAATACTGTGTGTAGAAAATGAATTTTGAGAGTTTAAAATTATAATAATGTGCATATTTTCTTAAAAATAGCTTTATTCTGGATTTATAATGAAACGTTGAGAACATTTCACTGATAATAAAAAGATAAATTTCACATCTTTTTAAAGCAAACTGGTGCAATTTTTAGGCTTGATTTGAAGAACTTATTAAGCTAATAAAATTGAAGAAAGAAATCCTCATTTATATTTTAAGAGAATTGGCTCAATTATGTGGTTTGATTGAGACTCCTGCATTTGAATCGGCATTCCCTTAATAATATAAAAATCATCTTTTGTCAAGAAAACTACTCAAAACAATGTTTGTAATATTGTTACAGTGTACATATTTGTTAACGATTGAATGAATTTATTATTTACTAAATGAATGATTTAATTAGTTAACAATAAATCTTTAAAAACAGATCTATTCTGAGCTCAGACCTTATTAACCCATTGATTTGCATATTTTTTGAGCCCATCTGTTTGCATTAATTCAATTCACTTTGAAACCCTTGTGTTTAAAGAAATAGTTCCCCCAAAAACAAAAATGACCCTTAGTAAAAGATCATTTACTCACCCTGCGGCCTTGTATGTAATCCAGTCACAGTATTACTGAGCACGTTTACATGGACACCAATAATCAGATTTTAATACGATTAAGAAAATACTCTGATTAAGAGTCTACCATGTAATCAGCAATTTTTTATTAATTTAATACGATTAAGGTCATAATCGAACTAAACAGAAATCGGTTTAAGACTTAAAGTATGCCGATTTTAGTCACATTATTGAAGTGCAGTACAGACATGTAAACTGTTACAGTATCAAATTTAATTAAAACTAAACTCAAAATATATTGTTTCTGTTCAGTTAGTTAATGCTATAGTTGGTATGCTAGTATATATTTCTCCATCATATTTAATTAGATATGTGTCATTCACTTTGCTTTATGGGATTGAAATTCTTTCCTTTATTAAGATCAGTTAGTCATGACTCATGTCTGTAAATTCAAAATTTTTTGGCTCATTTTACAAGTAGAGTTAAACAGTAGAATTTTACCATTTTTGCATCTAATCAGCTGATCTCTGGGTCTGGCAGAAGCACTTTTAGCTTAGCCTAGCATAAATTATTGAATTAGATTATATACAGAAAAGTATTTTGATAATTTTCCTATTCAAAGATCCTCAAATCATCTGTCTAGCTGAGGGGAGCAAGCTCTTCTTTTACATTGCTTTGTACACTATTTTACAAAGTACATTGATCCAAAAACATTCTCTATCCACAGCATTTTTAAAGTTCATGTGAAATCAAAATTTACAATGATTAACTTGCTAGTGCAAATAATTATTTTTTAGGTGAACAATTAATCCATGCAAGTTAATCCACAGAAGAAGAAGAAGAAAAAATGTTTTGGTTTTCTTCAGTCTTCTTCAAAGCTTCTTCTGTAGTCTTATCATGATGGACAATGAACAATTGCTATTTCATAGGTCTAGGAACTATACTTTAATTCTGGGGTGCGTTTCTCAAACAACGACATAACTCGTGCCTGAACTATCACAGTGTGATGCATTATTTAGGAAATGAACGATGTAGTGATGACTGTTTCCCAAAACTGTAGATGCTTTGTTGCAGATCCATCGTTTGAACCATGTTAGTTATAACATAAAGCGTCCATAATGATGCTCTAAACGGGTTGGAGTAACAAGTTCTTTAGAGAAAAGGTCCCACTTTATATTGTCACTTATACCTGTGAACTTACATGGTAATTAGATGTGTAAGTAGTATGTAACTACAGTGTATGTACACACTGGTACAGAGTATTTACTTGTGTATACTGGTGTAACTACACTCATGTAACAACCATCTGAATAGTATGTGTAAGTACAAATGTGTAACAGGACATTGGTAACAACACTAGGAAAGTACACATCTGTAACAAGAATTATGTAAGTGCATTGTGTAACAACAATATGTACTTGCAGATGTTTTCCCACTTCCACACCTGTTTGCAGATCATGTACTTGTGAACACTGTATGGCTGCATTAGAAGGTTTCACCTTGTGATACAAGTGTACTTGCATGGTAGATCCACAGGATCCACTCAATATAAAGTGTAAAATGGTCACAAATTACTGTTCATACATTCATTCATTTTCTTTTCGGCTTAGATGGGTTGCAGCTGGAAGGGCATTCACTGTGTAAAACATATGCTGGATAAGTTGGCGGTTCATTCCGGTTCATTGGCGACCCCAGATTAATAAAGGGACTAGGCCGAAACGAAAATGAATTTTATTTTAAACTTTATATTGTGGACTGTTCCTGTGGAGTTACCATGTAACTACACTGTTATTAAAGTGTTGGATAGAAGATATTTCTACAAGTTACACAGTAATTTGTGACCATTTTACACTTTATATTAAGTGGACAGTTCCTGTGGAGTTACCATGTAAGTACACTGGTATCACAGGTGAAACATTCTAATGCAGCATTAGTTCTGCCATACAGTGTTCACAAGTGCATGATCTGCAAACAGGTGTGGAGGTGGGAAAACATCTGCAAGTACATATTGTTGTTACACAATGCACTTACATAATTCTTGTTACAGATGTGTACTTTCCTACTGTTGTTACCAATGTCCTGTTACACATTTGTACTTACACATACTATTCAGTGGGTTGTTACATGAGTGTAGTTACACCAGTAATACAAAAGTAAATACTATGTAAACTTGTGTACATACACTGTTGTTACATACTACTTACACATCTAATTACCATGTAAGTTCACAGGTATAAGCGACACAATATAAAGTGGGACTGTTGCTTTACAAATGTTATTGAGAATATTTCATATTCTATTCTAAAACATAAAACCACTTATAGCTAACATGTATTATAGTCTCATATATAAATTATAGAAATCATTAGGCTAATGGTTGTAATTTACAGTAGGCCATTTATTATGAAAGAAAAAAAAATCCTACTTAATAATAATAATAATAATAATAATTATTATTATTATTATTATTCATTCATTTTCTTTTCGGCTTAGTCCCTTTATTAATCTGGGGTCGCCACAGCAGAATGGACCGCCAACTTATCCAGCACATGTTCTACGCAGCAGATGCCCTTCCAGCTGCAACCCATCACCAGGAAACACTCATACACTCTCATTCACACACACACACACAACACAAACAATTTTAGCTTACCCAATTCACCTGTACCACATGTTTTTGGACTTGTGGGGGAAACCGGAGCACCCCCACGCGAACGCGGGGAGAACATGTAAACTCCACACAGAAATGCCAACTGACCCAGCCGAGGCTTGAAACAGCGAGCTTCTTGCTGTGAAGCAACAGCACTACCTACTGCGCCACCGCGTCACCCATAATTATTATTATTATTATAAATGTATTATTTTTGTTAGTATTATTATTAAGTAGTATACCACTGCAGAAACGTTCTAACCAACAGGCCCATGTCATATAGGCCTACAGTACAGATACATTACTCATATAAACCTACAAATAAACCTATAAATTAAAAGCATTAACATATGCTATATATTTCTATTTTCACAAGCTTTGGAGATGTAATGTAAATTACGCTTTTAAATATTAGGTCACCTATAGCTTTCTTCATGAGCCATGGCTACGTTCAAAATGGCAGAAATGTTTTCAAAGTGAACTGCGAAGAGAGCGCAATTGTCAATATAAAGATCACTAAAACTGAAATGTAAAATACTTTGAATGCAAATTACACCTAAGAAAGATGACTTTAATGTTTTTTTAATCATTTCAAGTTTAAATGTTAAAACTTCGAAATAAAAAGGGCATAGAAGGGATAACGGAATAGAACACAACCAGCAGTGGTGGAAAGAGTACTGAAAAATCATACTTAAAATCATACATAAAAGTACTATTGCTTGCGTAAATTGTAGTTCAAGTAGAGTAAAAATATCTGTTGTAAATATTACTCAAAATATAAGTAAAAAGTAGACCTTTCAAAAGTACTCAAGACTAGTGAGTATTGAGTTGTGAGTATTACACTGTAAAAAGTTGATGCATTTACATGTAATTTGTGGATATGTGTAAACGTAACATTCTGTAAACCATTTAGTTATTGCCCAGCAGGCACACAACGTCATAAGACGTTAATATTAGGTTATATTTAGGTTATGATGTCTGGTGACCAAAATTCAATGTCTAGCCAGCATCTAAGGACAACGTTATTTTGATGTCCAATAACGATGTCAAATTACGTTGAGATTTGGTTGATTTTAGGTTGTGTTAGAAAGTGACCAAAATCCAACTTCGAGCTAACATCTTAAACCAACGTCATATTGATGTCAAATACTTAAATTTATTCGTCAGGTATGGCAGCCAAAATCCAACATCTGATAAATGTCATAGTGGTAATGTCCTCACATCAAGCAGTAATAACATTAGACGTTGATATTTGGTTGATTTTAGGCTGGATGTTGGACATTGATGTAGGCCTGAAATTTTGTTCTGACGTCAACCTGATTTTCATTTCCAAACAAAATGCAACGTCCCCACGACGTTGGTGTAGAACGTGAATCTGATGTCATGTTGACATCTTGTGCCTGCTGGGTGTTTAAGGCTATTTTTGTCATCATACAGTAAACATCCGACATCTTCTCATCAGTGACATGCATCTAAACAGTCTCTGGGTCATTGCGTGTAAAGATATTGCACATCGTCCTGGACACTTAATGCTTCCAAACAGTTTGCTGCAATTATAAAATGCCCATGTCTTGAGGTAGTTCATTATGATGCGATTTGTGTGATTTGATTGAACAGGAATCACAGGACTGATTTTTCTAATTTCCATAGACAGGAAAAAATAAAGTAGTTGCTGCAGGTTGAAGGAAAGTAGTGGAGTAAAAGTACCAATATTGCACTAAAAATGTACTCAAGAGAAAGTAAAAATACACATTTTTAAAATTACTTTGTAATTTACAGTTTCTGAGAAAACCACTCAATTAAAGTAATTTGAGTATTTGTAATTTGTTACTTTACACCACTGACAACCAGGAACTATGTTTCTAACTACAGCCCTAGAGGTGTTGTTGGAACTGTACAAGTTTCCCATGCAGTTTGCGAATGTTTATTGGAACGATGTATTTGAGAAACACCAAATCAACAAACTATGTTTGTAACGACAGAACTTGCAACCTTAGTTGGCTTACGATGGTTTTCGGAATGCACCGCTGGTGTAATAATCATGCAATAAACATGCAGCCTCACTATGGCTGAAGCAGGCACAATATATCACGCAGCGCTGTTGTCCGGTTACTTAGCTGAGAGCAAGATACTAATGCTCTTCTCCGATTCAATGATTTATTATGAAGCAAAAAAAGTGCTCCCACCATACTTGGAGGTCAGCTGAACAAATTAAAAAATGATTAAACTCAACTGTTACTCTAGGTGGCTTGAAAAAGTAGCCTATTTTGAGGTCTGTTGTATTATTTATGGTAAATTTGTTGAAATTAATTAAATTTAAGTTGCATCTCAAAATATAATAGTATTATACAATTATTAGATGAAACTTTTGCTTTTAATGATGAATTAGTAAATGTTGAAATTAATATTATCAACTGCAATTAATAAGTGAATATGCATTTATTAATATAGATAACTAAGATAAAAAAAACAATTGTTTTCTTATTAATTCTGGTCATTGAATGATTTTAGGTTTAAAATTTGTATGAAAGCCTGTGGAGTGTCTCACATTTGTGATGTTGGTGTGTCTACAGAGGGATGTTCTCAGATGGCAACTTTTCATACGGAATCGAACCCTTGCACAACAGCAGTGATCAGGTCAGTATGCAGCTGAAATATTCATCTCTCTCATCTTTCTCATGGAGAGAACTGCCACTCTATCTGCCTGTTACAGTCTGGAAAAAATAGCGGGTGGATACACAATCCTGCTAAAGGAGACTCATAGAGACAGCAAAGCACTGAATACTGGCCACATGCGCAGAAATATGCATTACTGCGGGTGACTGACAGGTGAATCAGCAGACGTCTGTATGTGGGACGGAGGTGAAGAGCAGAAGGAGGGATGTTGAGTGAGAAAACATGCGACAGAGCATCTTATGCGTGATATTAGCAGCACCACATTATCATATCAAAGTCTGTCAATTTTACTTCTGAATAAAGATATTTTATATAATAATGATGTAATGCTCTGGAAAGGCTCTGCTTTGTTCTGGAAAGAACCAAGAGAAATTTAAAACACTATTTATTAAACACTAAAAGTACAAGTGTTTTCCATGGTTAAAAAAACACAATACTGACAGGGAACTAAATCAAACTGAGAGCCTATATACTGAACAAACAAAATACTCTAAGGAAAAGAATCTAGGTCAAATGAACAGGAACATGGCATAAATAACAAAACGTAATGCTGAAAAATAAATTTTTTTTTAGAGCTATATGATTTATTGGTAACATATTATAATAGTTTATGTTAGTAAGATGATAACATTAACAATGAGCAAGGATCTTGTTACAGTATAAAACTGAATAAAATTAGTTCACGTTAGCTCAGGACCAAATCGCAAATTATTCATTCATTCATTCATTCATTTTCTTTTCGGCCTTTATTAGTCCCTTTATTAATCCAGGTTTGCCACAGAGGAAATAACTTCCAACTTTTCCAGCACATGTTTTATGCAGCTGATGCCCTTCCATCCGCAACCCATCACTGGAAAACATCCATACACACTCATTCACACACATACTGTACATTACGGACAATAGCCTATAGCCATGTCTTTGGACTTGTGGGGAAAACCGAAGCACCTGGAGGAAACCCACGTGAACATGGGGAGAACATACAAACTCCACACAGAAATATCAACTGACCCAGCCGAAGCTCGAACCAGTGACCTTCTTGCTGTGAGGCGAACGTGCTACCCACTGCGCCACTGTGCAGCCCAGTTCTGTTTTTTCCTTTTTTTGGAAATTCTCAGAAAGTGTATAAACTCACAATTGCAAGAAATAAAATCACTGTTCTGAAAACAAAAAACTCCTAATTGTTAGCTTAGACTTTACATTTAAGCTTTCAAAATTCAAGAATAAAGTGCTGCGGTGATGATTTTTTTCACCCTGGTATGGTAAAATAAACAAACAGGACAACTTTTCCATTGGTGTGTGGATTACTACAGAGGAAAAGCTGTGAACAATAGTGGTTTAGATAATCCTACAAATAAATAGATAATAAATAGATAATCATAACAAATAATACTGTATGAATTTAGAAATACAGCTGCTAGAAGTAGCATGACTTCAGTGATAATCACTAAGCTTCCAGGTAATTTTTAAATAAATAAATAAAAAGTTTGAGTTATAATTGTTTATAGACCATTTTGAGGGATGTAAACAAAAACAATGGTCCCAACGTACTTCCTGTTTTACATTTTTAATTTCTATAGTTTCCGAGAATCCAAAAAGAACCACATATTGATAAATAATGTTATAATAGCTGTTTTAACATTAAGTTATGATTGAATTGCCTCTTGTTACAGTTAAGAAATAGTTTGATAACAAGCCAGAAATGTTCATGGGCCAATGACATCAGCACATTGAAATGGTCTATAAGAGCGAGACTATTAAAGGAAATAGGCTCAGTTTACAACTCCTCTAAAGGTAAACAGTTGAGTTTTACCATTTTTCAAACCATTCAGCTGATCTCCAGGTCAGGCGGGAGCACTTTTAGCTTAGCATAAATCATTGAATCTAATTAAAGAATTAGCATCTAACTAAAAAAAATTCAAAATAGATTTTCGATCATTTTCCTATTTAAAGCTTGACTTTTTTGTAGTTACATCATGTACTAAGATTAAGTTCATGTACAATGAACTCTGTACTAAGTTGCTTTTAGGTCAATATGTCTAGAAACTAGATGTTCATTGTGCCAGCTGCAGCCATGGTATGGCACAAAATTTTCTTAATCATTATACGTATATAGTATAGTTTCTAGACCTAAAAAAATAAAATAATATTTCTTTTTCATTTTCTTTTAGCCTTAGTACACGATGTACCTACAGAAGAGTCAAGCTTTAAAGGGCACCTATGATGAAAATCATATTTTGTAAGCTGTTTGAACAGAACTGTCTGGTATAGTGTGTCCACTGTCATATTGGAATGATATAAACACAATAAGTCTTTTTTTTTTATTTTCCTGATGTTAAAATAGGATCCAAATCCCTTCAAATTTGAGGCCCACCTCAACGTGACGTAGAAGTGCAGTTTCCTCACCCACCGAATAGTCTCAATTTTGCCGTTTTACTTTATTACAACAGCCGCGTGTCAGTACAATTATGAAAAAGACGCTTTAATCCGGTTTGTGGACATTAAACAGGTTTATTTTGCACATTAGCATAACGGATATCCATACAGCAGTGGATACTAACGTGCATCCTCTCACATTTGCCATGCAAAAACAGTTAAAAATTAAACGCACGTGTGTGTGTCTGAGTGTATGTGTGTGAACTTTGTAGCAACATTGTGTGACTCATCATCGCAGAAAGGCTTGAATTAACTCCACAACAAATACATCAAATAATCATTGAAAAAGTTCTTACTGTAGTATTTCTCACAAACGTTACGTGAGATCTGTTTCCTTCATGTCTGTCACTGTGCTGTTTATCTGACGCAGCCTGAGGCGGAGATTGAGGCACACTCTGACAGGCACGTGGGAATGGTGGGTGGGGAGAACTGGCATTAAAGGCACAGGCCACAAAAACAGCTATGTTGTGTTCAAAGCAAAATATTATAATGTTCTGAAAGGTCTAATAAATCATCTGATGGGTGTTTTAAGCTGAAACTTTACAGAAACATTCTGGAGACACAAAAGACTTATCTTTAATCTTGAAAAAGGGGTAAAATAGGTGCCCTTTAATAAGGAAAATTATGATTATTTTTATTTATTAAATTTATTTTTGTTTACATTTTTGAGTTAGATGCTATTGTATTGCATATTCAATGATTTATGCTAAGCTAAAAGAGCTCCTGCCAGACCAGGATATTGGCTGAATGGATAAAAAAAAAATACTGTTTCACTTGTAAAATGAGCCTGATTTCAAAAAGAGTGGAGTGTTCTTTTAACACAACAAAACTGTAAAAGCTGACTAGTGAGGAGATGGGTTTACCTGTTTTTATTTACTTCTGTATGTGTGCATTGAATGAACTTAGAATTACAGAGGCACACAATGCCAGAGGTGTTCAGATGATAAGCCGGAGAGGTATTCACTCTTGCTTCCTATCTGTTTGCTTATTTTCTTTGTCTATTCATCTGTATTTGTTATCAGGCTCTCCTTCACTCTCTCTCCACTCCTCTTTCGCTTCTCTTAAATGGGTCATTTTCATAAAGTATTCAAAGCCACATGTAAAGTGTCTCTGTCTGTCTGGGTAGATGGGAGATTAATAATGGATAGTTGTGTAATAGCCTTACATGGCGGAGCTCAGTGCATCAGCAAGGGTTTTATCTGCAGGGAAACGTTATCCAACATCAAAACAATAACACCCCAAAAAAGTCAGGTTTAATTTTGTGAAAGCATGAAGAAATTAATGTTTATGAATATACAGTTGAAATTACAATTATTAGCCCCCCTTTTGATTTTTTTCCCCAATTTCTGTTTAATGGAGAGAAGATGTTTTTAACACATTTCTAAACATAATAGTTTTAATAACTCGTGTTTTTTTTGCAATGATGACAGTAAATAATATTTTACTAGACATTTTTCAAGATACTTTATACAGCTTAAAGTGACATTTAAAAGTTTAACTTGGTTATCTAGGTTAACTAGGCAGGTTAGGGTAATTAGGCAAGTTATTGTATAATGATGGTTTGTTTTGTAGACTATCAAAAAAGAAATAGCTTAAAGGGGCTAATAATTTTAACCTTAAAATGGTTTTTTAAAAATTTAAATTTTAATTCTAGCCTAAATAAAACAAATAAGACTTTCTCCAGAAGAAAAAATATTATCAGACATACTGTGAAAATTCCCTTGCTCTGTTAAACATTATTTGTAAAATATTTAAAAAAGAAAAAAAAATCAAAAGGGGGCTAATAATTCTGACTTCAACTGTATGTTTATGATACTTTGCTTAAAATATATTTTGGTGTCTTGATGCAAAAAAGCTTATAGAAAAATATGGACTTTAAAGTCTTGCTGTACTTAAAGTATATGTAATGAGACCTCACATACATTCTGATGATTTAAGCAACCCCCACAACAATAAATGCAATTTAGCAGACAGGAACAAGGTTATTAAAAATGATAAGGTTTATTTATGTTAGATGGCATGTACAGTGCTCAGCGTAATTGAGTACACCCCATTTTGAAAATGAATATTTTTATCTATTTCTCAGTGAATATACTGTAGGCAAATTTATTGAACAGATATATTTATTAAAATAATATTTTAGTCACCAAACATATTTAGAAATTGAAAGATAATTAAATTAAATTAAATATTCAATACATTCAAGCAAAATATAGCAAAAAAAATTACATTTGTATTTAATATTTTTCTATAACATAATTTTAGGTGCACTACTTTTTGGACCATTATTGTAAGTTATTTTGTTAGATAAGCTCCAGATTTGGCTTCAGTACTGACTAATCTAATGTATATGCACAACAATAATATTGTATAGCTTCCTGGTAAAAATATGAATTAAAAAGATAGATTTGTGAGGGGTGTACTTATAAATGCTAAGCACTGTATACTAACTCAGCAGCTACATTTATTTATGAGTGGCTATTTTTTATGAAATAAACAGATACGTAGAGGGTTATTATAAATGTTGTAGTAACTCCACTAAACCTATGAATTTTTGAACTGTGTGTTCATATTTACCCATAATTTAACTGGTTCAGCACCACAGCAGTTCGATTTGTTTCTTATCAAACTGCTTGGAACCCAGTAAATGTTGATATGTGAAACTGGAACAACCCATCCTTTCACTAATGTCAAGTGAACCATGCTAGATGCAGTATTTATGAAGCTTTCATTGGAGGATGCATTTTGTGTGTTTTTTTTTTCAGAATAACAAGTCTTATGTGATTCTGTTTTACAGGATGCAAATATTCATGTTGTATACAGAATGGCAGACATTCGGCTGATGCCACATTTCTCAGGTAAGCCACATATTCCTCTCATGCAACAAATAAAAAATGGCACTCACCAGTTTTGCTTATAATATAGATATTTATGCATAGATGCCTCAGTACACTGTAAAATACAGTGGCAGAGAGAGCTTAACATGCTGCACGTGCAATTACAAAAAACGCCAGCAAATTAAGAAAGGATCTTCATCCATTTGACAGCATACGTGCTGCAAATCCTCACAACGCACACACATTAAAAAACGCGCTGCGTTTTCACACAGCGCAAACAAATGAATGAAATGTGCTATGTTTTCTTACAACACTTGCAAAAACATCGGAACACAACGGAAATGTTTTAAGTGAACCCAAAAACATGATGGACGCTGCTGTGCCGTGACTATTGCTCAGTGAAGTTATAGGTGATCTTTAAAAGGTGTGGGTTTTTTTGTTTTTGTTAATTTTAACATCCTGATTCCCAGAGGTGGAAAGAGTAATAAAATCTTGTACTCAAGTAAAAGTACTGTTACTTACAAAATTTTTTTACTTAAGTAAAAGTAAAGTTACATGTCTATAAATCTACTCAAGTAAAAGTAAAAAATAACTCATTACAAATGTACTCATGAGTAAAAGTAAAGAGTAACTATTTCTCAAAAGGGACAAGGCGATTTAAATCTCCAATTAGTTGTTTTTAAGTAACTTAAAAAATTAAAGACCAATAACAAAAAAGTATATAATTATTTAAAATATTTTACAGATTATCCTCTTTAACAATTTATCCAAATTCACAAATTCTAATGCAACATCTGCTGTGTTAGCTAAATGGGCTATATGCACAGACTTAAAATTTTTAGCCAGGGAGCCCAAATGCTTCCGATGAACTGTCTTTCCATTTCAAAATTGTCACATTTAAGATCTGTTTTCTTTAAAAATCAGCGATCTTCACTGCCTGTTAGATATATGATATGAAGGGGGTCTCAGATCGGACAAGAAGCACTGCATTAATGTCCATTTTCCCCTCGCCATGTCTTTAAAATATAACAGTTTGTTTTACCCCAGTATTTTGGCTGTTGCTAGATTGGATACAATTGCGGCCGGAAGTTAACGAGAATTATTTATATTATTTATTAAACTTCACATTTGTTGTATTTTATTAACGTCTACCCCCACCTTAACCCTAAACCCAACTGTCACAGTACTGTAAAAATATAAATTATTGTTATACATTCATTCATTCATTCATTTTCTTTTCAGCTTAGTCCCTTTATTAATCTGGGGTGGCCCCAACAGATTGAAGCGCCAACTTATCCAGCAGCGGATGCCCTTCCAGCTGCAACTCATGTCTGGGAAACCCATACACACTCATTCACACCCACATACACTACAGCGACCTTCTTGCTGTGAGGCGACAGCACTACCTACTGCGCCACCGCGTCGCCTATTGTTATACAGTGTCATAAAAAATGCTGCTATATTGATGTGCATAGCGCACATCCAGCCGGCCGCATATACAATCTAGACTTTACCTCAGTATTTTCAATGGAATTTCTGCGCTAGCCTGTTGCTACTGACGGCGCTAGTGGTTACACCATCTTTCATCTAATTTTACACTTCAACAACTAAATGAATGCTTAAGTCAATTTAACTGAATGTATTGTAATTACATTACAACATCGATGCTGTAAAAACAACTTTGTGAAATTGAAAATAGTCACATTAAGCTTTCACCGGAAGTTTATCGTTGGCTTTAAAATTCTAGCGGTGCGTAGAGCCCATTGTGCATAAACAATTTGCTCCAAGTCCCTGTTAATATCTAATCTTTGTGCTAATGAACATTAGCAATGTTACGAACACAGCTAGGCAAGTTACGTCCAAAATGTAATACATTGTAAATTTATGGTTACTGTCATTTCTTTTCTTGTAATTAGTTACATTACAATATTAATATCTCAGCAATGCATTACACTACTTTTGTATTACTTTTAGGTTACTTTAATCAAAATAACCACAGAAGTATGACTCTTATGAATTAAAGTATGAATTTTCAATAGTATGTCTATGTTATCAATTACATTTTGCTATTAATTGTAATTATTCTGAGAGATTTTTGTTTGCAAAAGGAGTCTGACAACAGCCAGTGCTCCACACAGAGATCAGATCATTTGACATACTGTATTTTATTTTAAATATATATTCATAGCGCTTCACTTTTTCCTCATTTTTTTATGTTACAGCCTTGAGCCTTATTCCAAAATGGATTAAATTATTTATTTCCTTAAAATTCTACACACAATACCCCATAATGACAATGTGAAAAAAGAGTTTTTGAAATTGTTGCAAATTTATTAAAAATAAAAAAGCTGAAAAAAAAAAAAAAAAATCACATGTACTTAAGTATTTACAGCCTTTGGCGTGAAGCTCTAAATTGAGCTCAGGTACATTCTGTTTCCACTGATCATTCTTGAGATGATTCAGTAGCTTAATTGGAGTTCACCTGATAATATCCACTGATTTTTATATAGTCGATCAAATGAATTAAACTATTAAAAATGCAACAAACATTTGTTTTGGGCCAAACTACAAAAACAAGCTAATTTAAAATCGTTTTAGTTTTGGTTTTGCAAGTTTCACACTAGTTTGATCATGTATACATGTCATTATATAACTATATTGTATAAATATTATTACAAAGGTCTACATCATGCTGACAATAAAAACTAAATGACATGATATAACAGGTGATTGTCCTCTGAGTGCACCTGAAAAGACATGAATGACACTTCTCATAAAGCTTGAGAAGCATACAGTTCTTCGTGATATATATATATATAATTTGTCAAATAAAGAGTTCCAGGTTAAGGAAACACTAAACAACATGTGATAAAGTTACCGCGGGCCCTGGTGCAGATGAAAAGAAAAATAGAAAGATAGATAGGTAACTAGAACAGACAGAAACAAGGTGCGCGCTGCTGATGCACTCGCCTGCGAGTTACTTCTGCGCTATGCACGCGCTACTTCAGCTTTTTTTCTGCGATGGGAAAAAAAGTCTCCCCGCATCCAGCACGGTCTGTATCATATCATGTGCGCGCTGCTTTATTTCCGCATGATCTTTATACCGCGGATCAAGTGCAGTGAAGTGTAAAATTAATAATGAGTCATATACAGTAGCTTACCTTGTCATTGCTGGGGATGACAGGCATTTTGCTGATAAACCTCCTAAACTCCGACGATAAATCCAACTCCAGCAACAGTAAATAGACAAGTTTACCGCAGATTTTTCTCACGCTGCCGCTGCAGTGACGTGGCTTCCGGGCGCGATTTTCTTTTTCTTTTTTGTTGCATTTCTTTATATATTTATTTTTTACTCAGTAACGGATATGATTTAAAATGTAGCGAAGTACAATACTTTAGGCAAATCATACTTAAGTAAAAGTAAAATTACAGATTTTAAACACTACTCTAAAAAGTACAAATTCTCAAAAAAACTACTTAATTACAGTAACGTGAGTAAATGTAATTCGTTACTTTCCACCTCTGCTGATTCCCTTGTCTTTTATTTTATTAGCCTAAATAGCCACAACCTAAATAGCTAGGTCCATCATATTTTAGGGTTCTCTTGAAACATTTCTGTTGTGTTCTGTGCTATTTGATAGTGTTGTGAAAAAATGCAGCGCGTTTTCGTAAATTGCTTGTGTTGTGAGAAATACAGCGTGTTTTATCAATTTGTTTGCGTTGTCAAAATGCAACGTGTTTTTTAAAAATGTGTGTGCGTTGTGAGGATTTGCAACATGCGTGCTGTCAAACAGATGAAGATCTTTTTTTAATTTGCTGGCATTTTTTGTTATTGCATGTGTTTTCTTAAATTGCAGCACGTTAAACTCTCTTGGCTACCATAGTAAAAAAACAATTAGTGGACTTTTCTTAAAGGTGTGGTCTACTGGATTTCTTGGTAGGCTTGATAGTGTGAATGAGGCACCGAACAACGTGTGTTTATGCTTTGTTTTTAAAAAAATCTAAAAAAAATTTCACTAAATGTACATTTATTGTACACTCCCTCTCAGCATCAAAAGGCCAGTCAATTTCCTGGTTCTCCAAAGGCCCTTCCTTAATTGCCTATGATTGGCAGTGGTGCAAAGAGTACTGAAAAATCATACTCCAGTAAAAGTACCATTACTTGTCTTAAAATGTAGTGCAAGTAGAGTAAAAGTATCTGTTGTAAATATTACTCAAAGTATGAGTAAAAAATAGACCTTTTAAAAGTACTCAAGAGTAGAGGGTAGTGAGTATTACACTGTAAAAAGCTGATGCATTTACATGTAATTTGTGCATGTGTGTGTAAACGTAGCAATCTGTAGTGCATCTAATTATTGCCCAGCAGGCACACAACATCATAAGATGTTAATATTAGGTTATATTTAGGTTGTGATGTCAGGTGACCAGCAAAGCGGTGGCGCAGTAGGTAGTGCTGTTGCCTCACAGCAAGAAGGTCGCTGGTTCGAGCCTTGGTCAGTTGGTGTTTCTGTGTGGAGTTCTCCCCGCATTCGCGTGGGTTTCCTCCAGGTGCTCTGGTTTCCCCCACAAGTCCAAAGACATGCGGTACAGGTAATTCACCTGTAGGCTAAATTGTCCGAAGTGTATGAGTGTAAATGAGTGTGTATGGATGTTTCCCAGAGATGGGTTGTAGCTGGAAGGGCATCCGCTGCGTAAAACATGTGCTGGATAAGTTGGCGGTTTATTCCGCTGTGGTGACCCCAGATTAATAAAGGGACTAAGCCGAAAAGAAAATGAATGAATGAATTTCAGGTGACCAAAAAATGTAATGTCTAGCCAGCGTCTAAGGACAACATTACTTTGATGTCCAATAATGACATCAAATGACGTTGATATTCGGTTGATTTTAGGTTGTGTTAGAAAGTGACCAAAATTCTACGTCGAGCCAACATCTTAAACCAACGTCATATTGATGTAAAATACAGACATTTATTCATCAGGTATGGCAACCAAAATCCAACATCCGATAGGCGTCATAATGATAACGTCCACACAACACTAAGCTGTAACATCATTAGACATTGATATTTGGTTTGTTTTAGGTTGGACGTTGGACATTGACGTCGGCCTGACTTGAGTTCTGACGTCAACTCGATTTTCATTTCCAAAAAAAATGCAACGTCCACGTGACGTTAGGGTACAATGTCAATCTGACGTCTTGTTGACGGCTTATGCCTGCTGGGTCTTTAGGGCCATTTCGGTCATACAGTAAACATCCGTCATCTTCTCATCAGTGACATGCAGCTAAACAGTCTCTGGGTCAATGTGTGTAAAGATTTTGTACATCTTCTTGGACACTTTTAATGCTTCCAAACAGTTTCCTGCAATTATAAATCACCCATGTCTTGAGGTATTTCATTATGAAGCGATTTACAGGACTGATTATTCTAACCCCCATAGACAGGAAAAAATAAAGTACTGACTGCAGGTTGAAGGATACAGCACTAAAAATGTACTCAAGGGAAAGTAAAAGTACACAATTTTAAAATTACTTAGTAAATTACAATTCCTGAGATAATCTACTCAATTACAGTAATTTGAGTATTTGTAATTTGTTACTTTAACTGAGTGTGTTGTGATTTACAGATTGGCAAATGCATGAAGCCAGAAAACGTCATGCCTCTTATCATCTTGCATAGTTGCATGCATTTTGTTGCATAAACATTGGTATCTACCAATGTTTCAATCCACCTATTTACATTTGCATTTTGGAATATCACATAAATATGGTTAATGGAAATGACAAGGGGCTCTATTTTAACGATCTAGGTGCAAAGTCTGAAGAGCATGGAGCAAAAGCATTAAGGGCATGTCTGAGTCCACTTTTGCTATTTTAAGGACAGAAAAATATGCTTTGCGCCCTGGTGCATGGTCTAACAGAGTTGTGCTTATTCTCTTAATGAGTTATGGGTGTGTTTTGAGCATAATGTGCATCAAACCAACCAGAGTCTCATCTCACATTCCCTTTAAGAGTCAGTTGCATCACGCCATGGCGCATTTGCTATTTGCATGACAGACTTTGTAAGTGGAAAAACTGAATGGTTCACTAGAGAGAAAACAGTTAAACCATCTGCATTGCGAGGATAAAGAATGAGCCTCCTCCATTCGGCCTGTTTCCTTTCTCTTTATTTTACTTTTACTCTTTACTCCTTTACTTTTGTGGATGAGGAAACGGAGTTGTACACACTCCACTGAAGACATCCATTAGCATACATATTTAATTTCATTTGTTAAGTGCAAAAAGATTTGTTTCTAAACTATTTCTAAATTCAGTTCTAATTTTCAGCAAACTAATAAATGAACAATAATCACAAAGTGTGGTCAAAAAATACACTTTTTGAGTCATATCCAAACACACTTCCTATTCTTATGCCCCATATGGTGATGCACATGTCTCCAAAACCCAACACGTGGACAAATCTAAACTTGTTTTTATTAAAACAAATATAAATATGCATATAATAAATAATACTGCTAATAATAACATTATAATCAAAATGCAGATTGTCATGAATAAACTGAAAAAAACACCTGGCATGAAAAAGGCATGGAGGTAGTGGTTTTTATATTTATGTAGAAAATAATAATTTTTGTAAAATTTTAATCCTTTATTTTTTATTTATATATTTATTTATTATTTCTGTATTGCTGAACATCCTGTGTGTATTAAGGCCTATGCATTTTGGACCCTCATAGGCGTAAGTAACTAACGCACTCTGTGCTGGACTTTAGACCAGGTTTCATTTGGTCAGTGGAGCAGTCTATTTCAGTTTCTTAAAATAGCAACTTGCCAACAATGCGCCTTAACACACCTCCTTTTTAGACTAGAACACCCATGAGTCCACAAAGTGGCGCAAATGGATTTACTATTTAAACAACATGGTGCAAAGCGTGAAAATTACTGTTGCGCTGGTCTGAAAATAACAACAAATCTCGCCAAACACGTCTTGCGCCTTATTGCTACAGGGGTATTATGCACACAAGTTTTTGTCCAATAAGAAAAAAATGTTATAAACTATGATGAAAACACATTTACCGAATAAATTATTGCATGCACATCAAAAAAGTCATGTGATTTTGTTTTAATAGATCATGTGATAATAAAAATGAACCTGACATTGCATTAATGAACAAAGTAGCAGACTGATCACATTGCATCTTAAATGTATTTTTTTCTAAACTACTTAGTAGTACTAACTCAATCATCAAAGTGTTTTTTGAGCATCTAATTCACAAGTGTAATTCACATTTTTGGATGGAAACATTGCTAATGTCGCCTTATTAGTCTGATTATTGGACATACCTGAACCTCTTTCAGAATGGTATGTTTTCATTCTTTTTTGTAGTTGTAGGTCAGTTGTTCTTCTTTTACAGTATGTGTAGATTAGTCTTTTAAGGCAACTCACATTTTAAGTTAGTAACTAATCGCCTTTATAGTGTAAATGGCTTTTTCTTTGAGTGGATATAAAGCTATGATAATATAATATAAAGCCAGGCAGAGGTGTTTCAGATAATGTATGATTGTATTATTTGGAGATGCACCTCAGCCAGTCATGGAATGGTCTCTAGTCTCCATCACTGCATTCCACCAATGCTGTAACTTTAGATATTCTGTTTTATTAATTAATTTATTTATTTTTGCTGGTCCATGGTCCATGTGCATTATCTGTCTTATATGACCTATGCTTAAGTGCTTTCCTCAGCATTCAGACTGTATCTACTTTTTCTTCCTTCCTGATCTCTTAGTTTCTCAGTCTGCTGCATATTGATTTTCCGCATGGATCAGCTTTCAGTAATAGACATCTTTATCGATCTACTGAAAGCTGATGAGTGCGAACTTTTTGTTCGGGATGGTTTTCACCCGTACATGGCATCTTCTCTTCCAGGAAGCACCAGAAACAGCAGTGACTCTGACATTAACAATGACTATCCCGTTTCTATGGAGACAAGCCAGCCAGAGCTCACAGATGGGCTGAGACGGGCAAAAAGACAGGTGAGACTTTTTATTTTTGACATCACTTGATTTATTATGCATAAAAAGCTGCTAAAAAGGGGAACTGGTAGTAAAGAATTTAATAGAGATTAATAGTGGGCCCATGAATTCCCAACTGTAGTAAAAAAGTACTGGCCTAACTTTATAATATACTACTGCACTTACTGTACATTATATATATAGGGGTTGGACAGTGAAACTGTAACCAATGGTGTATATGCACACATACTTTTAATTTTCAGTCAGCCAACCCAAGCACTTCTGGTAAACTGAAGCATCATTATAAAATCGCCATGTTTAAGATCTGATTTCTTTAAAAATCAATGATCTTCACTGCGTGATTGATATATAATATAAAGTGGGTATCAGACCAGATGAGAAGCACTGCATTAAATTCCATATTTTCATGACATGTCTTTAAAATGTGGACAACTAAGGGGATGCTTATTTCTATTTAACTGATTATATTTTAATTGCAATACAACAATGATGCTGTAAAAGGAACATTATAAAATTCAAAAAAGTCAAATAAACCTTTACCCGATGTTTATCATTGGCTGAAAAACACTAGGGGCCCTATCATACACATGGCACAATAAGGCGCAAGACATGTTTAGTGTGATGTGTTGCTATTTTGAGAACAGCGCAACACTAATTTTCCTGTTTTGCGCCATGTTGTTTAATAGCAAATCCATTTGCGCTGCTTTGTGGACTCATGGGTGTACCAGTCTAGAATGGAGGTGTGTTAAGGCGGATTGTTGACGCGTTGCCATTTTGAGGAATTAAAATAGACTGTGCAATTGACCAGCTGAAAGCAGGTCTAAAGTCCTGCACACACCGCGTTAGTTGTGCGCCTTAAATGTTGCACATTGATTAATACACATAGGATGTTCAGCAATACGCAAATATCTTTACAAATGAAAAAAATTGAAGGATTAAAATGTTACAAAAATGATAATTTTCTACATAAATATAAAAATCACTGCCTCCATGCCTTCTTCATCTCAGGGGGCTTTTTTCAGTTTATTCATGACAACTTGTTGTTGTATAACGTTATTATTATTATTCATTCATTCCCTTTATTCATTCCCATTTAGTCCCTTTATTCATCTGGGGTCGCCACAGCGGAATGAACCGCCAACTTATCCAGCATATGTTTTACACAGTGAATGCCATTCCAGTTGCAACCCATCACTGGGAAACACTTATACACTCTCGTTTACACACATACTGTACACTACGGCCAATTTATTTTATTCAATTCACCTATACTTACACCTTTCCCCGGAGGAAACCCACACGAACACAGAGAAAACATGCAAACTCACTTACCCAATTCATCTATAGTGCATGTCTTTGGACTTGTGGGGGAAACCGGAGCACCGGAGGAAACCTATGTGAACACGGGGAGAACATGCAAACTTCACAAAAATGCCAACTGACCCAGCCAAGGCTCGAACCAGCAATCTTCTTGCTGTAAGGCGATCGTGCTACACTCTGCGCCACCGTTTTTATTTGTTTTAATAAAATAAAGCTTAGATTTGTCCACCTGTCGGGTTTTGGACCATACCGGGCATAGGACGTGTGTTTGGTTTTTTGACCACACTTCGGCATTGGACGTGTGTTTGGTTTTTTGACCCACACTTCGTTATTATTGTTCATTTATTCGTTTGCTGGAAATTAGAACTAAATTTATAAACAGTTTTGAAACTAATCTTTGCGTTTAACAAACAAAATTAAATATGTAGACTAATGGATGACTTCAGTGGAGTGCGTACAACACCGTTTCCTTATCCACGAAAGTGAAGGAGTAAGTGAAGAGAAAAAGAAAGTAAAGAGGCCGAATGGAGGAAGCTCGTTCTTTATCCTCGCGCTGTAGATGGTCTGTTTAAATGGTCACGAAACACCAAAATACATTTTTTGCATCTGCTGTTGACAGTCATATATGTGTCCCACGCTGCTATAAAACACTATTAGGACACATATTGCACTAAAAATTGAAAATTGGTTGTTTTTGCGTTATTTTAAGCAAATTCGTTCTTTCGGTTTGAAACAAATTTTTGAAGCTGCGTCACGGCCATGAGATACTTGCGTGTAAATCCAGCGTGGAGAGTGGCTGTCTGTACCTGCGAGAACATTATGACGTCTCTGAGAGTGCGGCATTAATTCATGAGAAAGACTTTGTTAAAACCAATCAGCGCACTCTGTTGTGTATGCGGTGCAACTTCATTAATATGCATGATAGCTTCGGAGACGACAGAGAGGCTACAGAGAGACTTCGGAGAGGTTTTACCTGTTACAGTGTTCAGACGACAGAGAGATGCCACGTTGTGTTGCCAAAACAAGTAAAAGAACAATAATATGGAGACATGGAACATTTTTTACCCGAGAGCTTTTTGCATCTGGAAATGATGAAATCCGGATTTGCCGCTAGTCTCCTTTAAAAAAAGACACAGTTCCAGTTTGATTGTCCTGTTTCTATAGATTGGGTAGGTGTGCGATCAGTGCCTTTTGTGTGTTCATTCAGATGGCAAAGTTAGTTCATATCGTCAGCAGTGCTCTTTCAGATTTTAAAGACATACCTCAGTCAAAATGATTTAGTTACTAAGTTTACAGTATGTTAATATCACTCCAATATTATAGTACAATATTATAGACTGAAAGATTTGCTGTAAATGCTGCTCTCCGAATGTAAACATGTAAACACAGCAATCAAATATTGACTGTCGTGTAGAATTTTCGCCGCATTTTGTGACAGGATAGTCTATATACACACGACTTTCCGACCTACCTAATGAGTGCATCTAAGTTACCGAGAAATGCGGAGGATTTTTTTCCGTGTGGTATCAAACATACCATTAAAACTGTATGCCGTGTGGTATCAAACATACCATTAAAACTCAACTCTTCCAGCAGTTCCTCGCTTTCAATATCTTGTTTTTCACTGGCGACATGCAGGAAATGTTATTGAATAAAAAGTGAAAGTGCCAAACTGCAGTTAAAGTTGACAAATTACTAATTTGGCAAGTAATTCGATTACTGATGTCCATGTAAACACAGTCACTGTCTTTCTACCCTGCGTCTGCGTGCCCAAACGGAAACTCCCATATTTGCAAATCCTTCCCTCTTTCCCTCCCCCGACACTCCCACCTAAACAGAGCTGGACACGCCCACTTTCCTGACTTTATTCAAACTAGAGGTGTGAAAACACCCTGCTGAGACAGGGGGGTTTCATGGCCCTTTAACTGTTTTCTCGCTAGTGAAGTGTTCAGTTTTCCCACTTACAAAGTCCGCCATGTAAATAGCAAATGCGCCATGGTGCAACGCAACTGACTCTTAAAGAGAATGGGAGATGAGTCACTGATTGGTTTAATGCACATTATGCTCAAAACACACCCATAACTTATTAAGAGAATAAGCACAACCCTATTAGACCATGCGCCATGGCGCAAACCGTATTTTTCTTTCTTTAAAATAGCAAAAGTGGATTTGGACACACCCTTAATGCTTTTGCGCCATGCGCTTTAGACTTTGCACTTAGATCGTTAAAATAGCACCCTAGTTGTGCATATACCCCATTTATTGTTGGAGGTTTCATCAGGCCCCAGCTTTGAAATTTAGGGTGGGCCAAGTGACATTCCAGATAAGCCCAAAAAACTGTGGGTGTATATATAATAATAATTCGGACATCAACTATATATAGTGGGAGAAGTAAGTTCTCAACACGTCACCATTTTTCTCAAACATATTTCTAAAGGTGCAGTTGACTTGAAATTTTCACCAGATGTTGATAACAACCAAAGAAATACATATATGAAAAGAAAACAAATTTAATTATTTTACAAATATGCGTAATGAAGTTAAATAACGCAGTAAAAAAGTATTGAACACATAAAGAAAGGGAGATGTAAAAAGGCAGCGAACGCCCAGAAAGCAAGTGAAATCTTTAAGAAATTATTCAGCAACCCTCTGCCCTAAACTAAAAAAAAACGAAACTTCGTCAAATAAACATTATTCTCATTCTAAAATATTCATACAAAATACATTTGGATTTGGTGTCGCCCTGCAGGTTCGGAGGGGTCCACGAACAGTCCAGAGTGAAACAAAGTATGTAGAATTACTAGTGGTCAACGATTACGACCTGGTAAGATCTTACAACAGTTAATTTTATCTCACATGTTGTTTTTTCTCTGCATTTCTTATTGCATATGTTGTTTGATGCTTTTCTTCATGTTGTTTGATGTTTCTCTCTTTAGTTTGTACAGATGAGAAGATCATCACCTCAGACAAGAAATTTTGCCAAAGCTGTAGTGAACATGGCTGATGCTGTACGTCCTAAAGTTTGACATACACATTTATGATTTTTCTCATGTTTTCCTTGGGTACTGTAGACATTTTTATACTTAACAAAACATTCTATTACATTTCAGATTTACAAGGAGCAGCTGAACACAAGAATAGTGCTTGTCGCTATGGAGACATGGTCAACTCAGAACATGGTTTCTGTCGGTGACGATCCTTTGCTGACCCTGCGTGACTTTATGAAATACAGGAAGGAGAATATCAAAGAGAAGAGTGACACAGCTCACCTGCTCTCGTATGTTACACTTCCTTCTATACAGATGACAAACACACTTTACTTGCATGATCACTGCATTTAACACGTGCAGTATTGTGTTGAATTTTATTTTACATTTAATGAAATTAAAGGCTGTGTTTCCTCATTTACTTATCATTAATTCAATCTCATGTCTGTCCAAACCCATGGACTTTTGGTCATCGTTGAAATATGAATGAAGATATTTGAAATCTGAAATTGAAATCAGTGAAAGTGTATTTACCCAAAAATGTCCTGGTTGTCACATGTAAGAATTTAGCTCATTGTGTTTACATGCGCCCATTATCAAAGTTGTTTTCTAATAACACGTCTCATTTGAAGACTTAATATAACTGCTCAGTGCCTCAGCCTACATTTTTAGAAAATGTAAAATATGTTGCTCTAAGTACGTTAGAATTGCACATTACAGATGACAGATCCACTAGAGGGAGCTGTCTACATTTTCTGAATATGAAATAGGTTACTTAGGATATGTTTTGATATACACTTCATGTCAGAAACACATTGACTAAAGCCCCGCTCAGATCACACCATTTTGTCATGATTTCCTTGACATAGGGTGTCATGGGGAGTCATAAAGGAAATTCAATCGTTTTTTCTCGTGTAATGTGGCAAAGTTCATGACAGCCGATACAATGTCTGCAATGCCTCACGACACAATCGCAGAAAGTCTAGCATGTTTTTTTCCCTGTTCTTCACAACGTGTTCCGTCACCTGGGTGACACTGACCAATAGGAGCACATCATTTCTCAGTTATATCCCGGGGTGCTGCCTTTAATCAAAAACAGGCTGCATATTTACTTATGGGTGGGTCTCGGATAAGATCAATCATTGGTTATGCAAACTTTCACTACTTTCCAGATAATATTAAAGTGTTTTAAGCAATTCTATTTGACAGACTGGCACAAATGTGCAGACACGAGTTTCTGAGTTCTCTCATCCTTTTAACAGAGTTCATTCTTCCGAGGTAATCTGGAAACATGTTCAGTGCTGCAAATACATTGTAAAAGCCTGCCTTGCTTATTTAAATTACTTGATTAAACTAATTAAACTGAAACTCACCAACAATGGATGATTTTGTCATTTACAAGTTTAATATAGATTTTATTTAGATTAGATTTTATTTTATTTAACAAACCAGTTTGTGCTTTGCCACTGAATCATATAGCGGACTGGTTTTGAAGCACGTCATCTTAATTGTTATTCATTATTCTTGTTTATCTAGTAGATATTTCAAGAAAAATATACAAATAATTTTTTTGCTTGTGCATTCAGCACATTCAGCTGAATGTTTGTTCTGCTCTGTGGAAAATAAGGATTTAATTAATGCTTCACTGTAACTGTTGTATCACAAACTTCTGCATTATGTTTGCTATGTCATTATTTTGTCTTGAGCATCTGATTTTTTCTTGGTGCTGATGTGCTTTTATTTTCTTAGTCTAACGCGCGGCAAGTTCAGGCGAGGGAGTGTTTAATAAGCAACCCATAGCTGGAAAATATACATTTAGATTTAAAAGAAAATATTTTAATATATAAAATGACTGCTTTGGGAAACAACGCTTGTCGTAGACGTCACAGGATGACTGATCGTGAAGAAGCGTGTAGTCTGGCACATTTGTTACCCATGACAAGTCAAGATTTTATCAAGACAAAATCGCATAATCTGACATAGTGACTTTAGTAACTGACAATAAAAATTGTGTGATCTGACAGGAGCTTAACCTAAACCCAACCAATAGTGTTTTCAAAAGAAAAAGTAAGATAAAAGTCTATCACAGCCACACAGAACAGAACAGTCATCAACTTATTTTATGGTATTTATTTGGTGTTATATAAAATGATCCTTTATTATCAATAATATGTCCCTATTAATGTCATTAGTGTAAAAAAGGAACAAAAGTTGTAAGTGTCATACTGCCCTCTAGCATTTATTTTACCTAGAAACTACAGTCATGCAGAGTATGATTTCTGGGGTTTCATAAAAATGTAAGCTTAAGCACATATTTTCAATGCATTCTCCTGTCTGCTGCCTGTCTGATATACTAAATATGTTGATAAAAATTGATGAAAATTTCTTATGTGACTTTATTATTTGCCTGTTCAGTGTTGTAAAGCAGCTTTGAAACAATCTACATTGTACAAAGGAATATAGAAATAAAATAACAATAATAAAAATCATAAATTTAAATATTATTACCTTAATACCTTGATCATTTAGAAATTATGTTAATTATTAACCCTTGTGTTAAATTTAAATTCGTTAATATTTTTCCCCAATTTCTTTTAAACAAACAATTTTTTACAACACATTTCTAAACATAATAGTTTTAATAATTCTATCTAATAACTGATTTCTTTTAACTAGGTTAATTAGGCAAGTTAGGGTAATTAGTCAAGTTATTGTGTAACAGTGGTTTGTAGACATTTCTGTAGACATTTGAAAAAAAATATTGCTTAAGGGGGCTAATAATATTGACCTTAAAATGATTTAAAACAATTTTTAAACAGCTTTTTTTTTGCCTAAATAAAACAAACTTTTTTCCAGAAGAAAAAATATTTTAGGAAATACTGTAAAAATGTCCTTGCTCCATTAAAGGGCTAATAATTCTGAGTTCAACTGTATATATATATATATATATATATATATATATATATATATATATATATATATATATATATATATATATATATATATATATATATATATATATATATATATATATATATATACATACATACATACATATACATATATACATACATACATACAATCATTTTATCAAAATGATGGTTAAAAAATAACTAAAATCAATTAAGTTTTAAGCAATCTGTTTTGTCTAATATCTGCATGAACATATATAAAAGTGATCACCTGGATGGTAACATTTAACATTTGACATAAGCTATCTGTCCCAAATTTTAGTATGTTTAAATGAATATTCGGGCTGGAAAACGTGTCTCATACATTTTGGCAAAATGTAAATATGTTGCTCAGACTACATTTTGTTGCAAATGACAAATCCACTAGAGGGCTCTGTCTACATTTTTACACCAATAGGATTGTGCTTTAAATGCCAATTTGTGGACAGATACAGAAATTCACTTTGTACGCAAACTCTCACAGTGCATTATGGAGATTCTTTAGCTGTTGAGTGTACATGGGTTGTACACTTGTTGTTAATTTGCATTGTGGGACTGATTGAGTGCACTTCATGGTTTTGGACACCAAAAATCTCTGTTTCTTTAAATAGTGCATCTGAGGTTATAGGGGTGATTTTGGATACAGTCATAGTTTTACCTTAAATTTACATTGCTTTCATCTCTTTTGTGGAACTGCTTGACTGGACTTAGAACCCAGACCTCTTTGCATCTCAAATAAAGGAAATTGCAAAGTGAGCTATCAAGCATACTGACCAGACCAGAAAAGTTGTTCATATGAAAATACATGGGAGAGGCAAACATATTCCATTACAATTCATAGACAGGTATTTGGTATTGTGCAAAGAACTGCTCCATAGCTAATCGATTTACCTACATACTGTAGTCAAACGTATGTTTAAAAGGAAAATTTCACCCTAAATGGTTATCAAACCTTTATAAGTTTATTTTTTTGTTGTTGAAAACAAAAGAAGATATATTTTTTAATTAAGTTGGAAACCTGTAATCATTGACTTCCAAAAACTATGGAAGTCAATGGTTACAGGTTTCCAACATTTAAAAAAAATATTTTCTTTTTGTGTTCAATGGACGAAAGAGGATAGAGTGAGCAAATGATAACAGAATTTTCATTTTTGCTTGATTTATCCCTTTAAGTGCATTTTGTGGTTTCACAAAAATGTAGGCTGAAGAACATATTTTCAATGAACCTGTGCTGCCAATATGGTAAATTAAATATAAAAGAAATGATGTGACAAGGAACATAATACATACTTTTAGGGCGTAGCATGAATAGTCTAGTTGTGATGCAGCAAAGGTCTGAACTCATGACAGATGATCTGGATTCTAGCAGCTTTTATTTGCCAAGGACAACTCTGGAGATCCCCTGGAGGCTGTCTGACTGACTTGTAAAGCAGCCAGTCACCGTTTGTTTTATTCAGTATTATGTTTAGGTGTATGAACATGTGACATCCTAGTGATGGGAAGTTTGGATCATGGGATTATCAGTACTGTAAAAAATGCAGGGTCCACACAATTCATTCATGTTGTCCCAAAACAAATTGATTAAGTTAACTTAACACTTTTAAAAAGTTTATGAACATAAAAAAAATAAGTTGTCCCAATTAAATCTCAAGAATTGTGTTGTTTCCTCTCATTTTAATTAAGAAGTAAAAAAAATATTTTTTGAGTGATGAAGGAATTGTTTCAGGGTGGGCTGTTGAAGAACGTGACACCCAAATCTCCCAGAAATCCTGTAGAATTTAACCAATTTGATCATGACTTTGAATCTTCTAAAGCAGTGTTTCTCAACCACATTCCTGGAGGACCACCAGCTCTACACATTTTCTGTGTCTCTCTAACTAAACACACCTAATTCAGATTATAAGCTCATTAGCAGAGACAGAAAGGCCTGTAATGGGTGTGACAGACAAAGGAGACATCTAAAACATGCAATGTTGGTGGGTCTCCAGGAACGTGGTTGAGAAACACTGTTCTAAAGTGTATCCAATTTGCCTATATGAGATCAACAGTCCATGAGCATGATGTCTAAGGCTAATTCTAGAGGTCTCTAAGTAAACCTGCAGGTGTTTTTTCTCTACTAAAAGCAGAACCTAGCATGCATGTCATTTTTTAGAGGGAACCATATCATGATAGTGGATGATTGTCCTTATTTTTCTGGATAACCATACATTTTGCAGATAATGATTAATTAGCTGAATCAACCAAAAAGTCAACCTCTACTTTAAAGCCCAGAAAAATTGAGTTATAATTTAAATTTGGTCATTTATTTGCTTTTGTGCTCCAAAAAAAAGAATATAAATATTTATCTTCCTGGGAAATGCAATGTTTTTATCATCTCATGTTTAGTGTGGCTACAGAACAATTTTTGTCCAAAAAAATTCATTTTTTATTCAATTGGAAATACATCATCAGAGATAGATTTTGTCACACCACTTTCACTTTATGGGGCCTTAAAATGAAAATTCTGTTATTAATTACTCATCCTCAACACAATTTTAACTATTTTATTAGAAATTAGAGAGCTCCCTCATCCTCCATAGACAGCACATATCCTAAAACATTCAAAGTTCAGAAAAGAAACCAAACAAAGTCAAAACTTTCCATATGACTTCAGTGGTTCAACTGTAATCATTTGAAGCTCCAATAATTCTTTTGTGCACAAAAAATGTAAAAACTTTGTTCGGTATCCGATGTCCAGCAGATGTCCTCAAGGTGTCAGATCAAGGTGTGCATTTACTATGGCCAATACTAATGGTTGCTGTCTATTTTGTACTGCCTTTAGTAAACACACACCCTGATGTGGCAGAGAAAATATAGGTGAACAAAGTTGTATTTACATTTTTTTGCCACACAAAAGTGTTTTTTGGAGTTCTGTATGATTACAGATAAGCAACTGAAATGACATGGAATGTTTTTACAATGTTTTTAGTTTCTTTTCTGGACATCTTTGGACATCTCTGGACTACTGCAGTCTACAGAAGATGAGAGAGCTCTCAAGCTTCATCTAAAATATGTTAAATTGTGTTCTAAAGATGAATAAAGGGGATTGGAATGACATGAGGGTGAGTAATTTAACATTATTTTTTGAGTGAACTAATCCTGTAACATACAGTTGAAGTCAGAATTATTAGCCCCCATTTGATTTTTGATTTTTTTTTTTCTTCGTTTTTAAATATTTCCCAAATGATGTTTAACAGAGCAAGGAAATTTTCACCGTATGTCTGATAATATTTTTTCTTTTGGAGAAAGTCTTATTTGTTTTATTTTGGCTAGTATAAAAGCTGTTTTTAATTTTTTTAAACACCATTTTAAGGTCAAAAGTATTAGCCTCTTTAAGCTATATATTTTTTCAATAGTCTACAGAACAAACCATTGTTATACAATAACTTGCCTAATTACCCTAACCTGCCTAGTTAACCTAATTAACCTAGTTAAACCTTTAAATGTCACTTTAAGCTGTATAGAAGTGTCTTGAAAAATATCTAGTAAAATATTATTTACTGTCATCATGGCAAAGACAAAATAGATCAGTTATTAGAAATGAGTTATTAAAACTATTATGTTTAGAATTGTGTTGAAAAAAATATTCTCACCGTTAAACAGAAGTTGGGGGAAAAATAATTAGGGGGGGGCTAATAATTCTGACTTCAACTGTATTTACAGCAAATAATTGAAATTCTAATTTTAAAACTGTGTATGTCTCTTTTGAAAGTAAGTATTCTGGGTATTATTTGACCCACAGGGGACGCACATTTCAGAGCAGTCGCAGTGGCACTGCCTACATTGAGGGGATCTGCTCACCAACAAGAGGAGGAGGAGTCAATGAGGTGAGATCTAAAAGGAAACAGCTCAGAACTGCCAAACTAAAGATACAGTGAGTCATCACCATTTCACCCTTGAGCTAGCCATTTAGCATTAACCTTTTTTTGACTGATACATATACTGGTGTCATTGTACCTGATGTATTAGTGCATTTTATTCCAAGAAAAAAAAGATGTTTGTCTTTGAAAGTGAATTTATATTTGTGACTCAAACAACTTATCTGTAGCTAAGGATAGTTAAAAATAGCTACAAAATAAATACTAAAGGTTAGTTTAATAAAAACATTGAGAAAGTTCCATTAGTATTCCTGGAGGGAATGAATTTGCAGAATTTTTTTTTTTAATTTGACATAATTCTGGGATTGAACAGCAACTTTTTGCTGTCCTTTTAAAACATGACTGAATTCTTTGAGTCATGTGACTCAAAAGTTGTCAACTTTTGGAATTTAAAAGGGTTTAGAATGCTGTTCTAATTGAAATTAGATGCTTTATGTTTTTCTTATGCATTCAGAATCAAATATAAATAATCTTATTAGTCAGTAGATTTCATGGAAATGTATACATTGTGCATCAATACTAGCATAACAAATGTGCTCAACCAGCAATGTCAGCTTTTAGCTTTTTCTCACATCAACGCTTAAGATTTATAGTGGGATTGTCAAATATATATATATACAGTGCATCCAGAAAGTATTCATAGCGCTTCACTTTTTCCACATTATTTTATGTTACAGCCTTATTCCAAAATGGATTAAATTCATTTATTGCCTCAAAATTCTACACACATTACCCCATAATTACATTTTGGCGGTGTGCTTTGGGTCATTGTCCTGCTGGAAGATGAACTGTGGCCCCAGTCTGAGGTCAAGAGCACTCTGACGCAGGTTTTCATTCAGGATGTCTTTGTACATTTCTGCATTCATCTTTCCCTCTATCCTGACTAGTCTTCCAGTTCCTGCTGCTAAAAACATCCCCACAGCATGATGCTGCTACCGGCATGCTTCACTGTAGGGATGGTATTAGCCTGGTGATGAGCGGTGCCTGGTTTTCTCCAAAAGTAATGCCTGGCATTCAGTCCAAAGTGTTCAATTTTAGTCTCATCAGACCAGAGAATTTTGTTTTTTATGGTCTGAGAGTCCTTCAGATGCCTTTTGGCAAATTCCAGGCAAGGAGTGGCTTCCATCTGCCCGCTCTACCATACAGGCCCGATTGGTGGAATGCTGCACAGATGGCTGTCCTTCTGTAAAGTTCTCCTCTCTCCACAGAAGAACACTGGAGCTCAAACAGAGTGACCATCGGGTTATTGATCACCTACCTGACTAAGGCCCTTCTTCCCCGATCACTCAGCTTAGATGGCTGGCCTGCTCTAGGAAGAGTCCTGGTGGTTCCAAACATCTTCCATTTACGGATGATGGAGGCTACTGTGTTTATTGGAACTTTCAGAGCAGCAGAAATTTTTCTGTAGCCTGCCTTGTGCCTCGAAACAATCCTGTCTTGGAGGTCTACAGACAATTCCTTTGTCTTCATGCTTGGTTTGTGCTTTGACATGCGCTGTCAACCCTGGGACCTTATATAGACAGGTGTATGACTTTTTAAAATTATGTCCAATCAACTGAATTTACCACAGGTGAACTCCAATTAAGCTGCTGAAACATCTCAAGAATGATCAGTGGAAACAGAATGTACCTGAGCTCAATTTAGAGCTTTACGGCAAAGGCTGTGAATACAGCCTTTGCTGTATATTTATACAGTGCTCAAATAAATATGAGTACACCCATCACAAAACTCTCATTTAAATTAATATTTTCTAAAGGAAGATATTATATTGTGCATTTTTTATTTGTGCATTTTTTATTTGTGCATATACATTAGTCAGTACTGAATCCAAATCTGGAGCTAATCTAACAAAATAACATGATAACGGTCCAAAATGTGTTCACCCAAATTTATGTGTTAGGGAAAGTTTTGTATTTTGTAAAAAAAAAAAATATTTTGTTGAAATTTTGTAGTTGGGCAGCACTATGGTGCAGTGGGTAGCACAATTGACTCACAGCAAGAAGGTCGCTGGTTCGAACCCCGGCTGGATCAGTTGGCATTTCTGTGTGGAGTTTGTATGTTTTCCCCGTGTTCGTGTGGGTTTCCTTTCCCCCACAAGTCCAAAAACATGCGGTATAAGTGAATTGGGTAAGCTAAATTGTTTGTAGTATATGTGTGTGAATGAGTATGTATGCATAATTCCCAGTGATGGATTTCAGCTGGAAGGGCATCCGCTGCATAAAACACATTCTGGATAAGTTGGCGGTTCATTCCGCTGTGGCGACACCAGATTAATAAAGGGACTAAGCCGAAAGAAAATGAATGAATGAATGAATTTTGTAGTATTTTTTCCCCAATAATTTGCATGAATTTAAATGCATAATCAAAATGCAAGAATAAATGTTATGTTATATGTATGTATGTATGTATGTATGTATTACAATTTCCCAGTACTGGGTTGCAGCTGGAAGGGCATCAGCTGTGTAAAACATATGCTGGATAAGTTGACAGTTACTTCTGCTGTGGCGACCCCTGATGAATAAAGGGACTAAGCTGAATGAAAATAAATGAAAGAATGAATGTATTACAATTTGCAGAGATTTTCAGAGGTTTGTTCCATTTGACCATAAGTGCCCTGCAAAGTGGACATCATAGGATAATCTGCTATGATTCCAGTTTGAAAGCATGAAAGGGTAACATTCGCAAGAAGTTACTTCTATGCTGATCACATGATTACAGTAACCCTTCACACTGCTGTAATTATTGAAAACGCAGCAGAAATTTGTGCAGCGCAAATCTTATTTGTTTTTTTATGAAGTAAATTTGTAGTTCAGCTCAGGTAAAGAGCAGTGAACATTATACTGTCCTTTAATGAGATGGTTATCTAAATCAGGTGTTTAAGAATAGAGACATGCAAGATAAGCAGTGCAGGGGGCTGCAAGGACCAGGATTGAGAACCACTGATGTAAATAACTGACTACTTTATGTTCTGATTAAGTTGATGTAGTCTTCAGTCTACTGTATGTTTTCCCTTACGCAACGTCATCACAAAATGATTTAATGCTGATGTTGTTCAAAGCCCACTTTGTCTAGAGTGTTTTCAAACTTTTGCAGTTCTATTTGATCCTGATACAGACCAAAAAATACACTTTTCACTCTTCACCAGGGGAATTATTAGACTAATATTTTTTTTTTTTATAATAAAATAAAAACAAACATTTTGTGCCTAGAATCTGCTAAATGACTATGATTTTACCTTCTTTCTGTTTATGTCAGTACGGAAATGTGGGGCCCATGGCTATCACTTTGTGTCAGAGTTTAGGACAGAACCTTGGAATGATGTGGAATAAAGACCGTGCTACTGCCGGTAAACAAACTTCAAACTTTTAAAATCTTTTACTGTTTTACTAGAAAAAATGGGAGCAATTGTTTTAATGACTTTGTATGTGTGTTTTAGGAGACTGTAGATGTCCTGATCCATGGTTAGGGTGCATCATGGAGGATACTGGGTGAGTACATTTTTGGGTTTTATAACATTTGTATTTTTAGCATAAGCACAGTCTCAAATGTCTGACAATATTCCGAATTTAATTGAATTTGACTCCTTGTTAAAGTCAGCATGAAATCAAAATGTACTCTTCTTATTTTTATATGTATGTAGTAGTAAATAGTAGTAAAAGTTCCTCGAAACTAATTTTCTTAACTTATGAAAATATTAAAAATTTAAATCAATTTGTGTTTAACATAAATTCAAAACAGATTAAATTATTCCACTCTGGTCCAATAAAGTTGTATCATTCTTTCTGTGTTAATGCCTATAAACTCCAAAACGGGCTCAAAAACTCCTTATTATTGTCAACACAGTATTACAAGATAAACAGTGAATCACTGAAAGATGGATGGTTGAATGGATCACACAATGCAATATTCCTGAAGAAGAATCACAATTATTACCAGAAAAGTAGCAGATGATGGTCAGGGCAGATAGCAGACTATCATAAACGATGATACAGGCAAAGGTCATGGGCGGGCAGCAGACATACAAAGCACAGATTGCAGGAAGAGTTCATGGGTAGGCAGCAAGCAGTCAAAACGATGAAACAGATAAGTTCAACAACACAGTGACTAGGGCAGATAACTAGAGAAAATGTTCAGAAATGTTTGCGGGTTAAAACAAGACTTTGCAATAAGTAGAAGGATCTTATTTGCTTATAAACGCTGAGATGACTTGCCATCAGGTGCAGCATAATCAGCACCAGGCACGGGGTTATGGGATATGTTGTTTGGAAAAAGTCAAAACTGTGGCGATAGGGACCTCTTCTGGTCAGTGAGGGGATTGTCTAGGACCGAACCGGTGACAGTGTGTGGCTCCTGATGTGAGAAGGCAAGTGACGCTGGGGTCTCCATCGGGTCGAGGGACCAGACTTTCTGGGAGTAGTCGGTGAAATTCGATGAGCATAGATGGGTGAAGGATGTCCTCATGGTTTACCTTGGAGCATTCTTTAGAACCTTATCCTTGTGAGTCAATTAAGTACTGGAGTGTCATTCCCTGGCGTTTGTAAACCTGATGTGCCTCCTCGCCATCAATGATGATGGATTGTGAGGCCTGAACACTGGTTGCCAACTCCCTTTCCTCTTCGACTGGACCAGCAGTGGGCTTGAGCACATAGGCACATAGAAAGTGGGAGAAATACGGTAATTATTGGGTAAAGCCAGATGGTATGAAACAGGTGTTATGTGGCTGAGGACTTGGAATAGGCCCACATACATAAGACTGAGATTTTTGCAGGGCAGATGAACACGAAGATCTTGAGTGGATAGCCATACCCACTCCCAAAGCTAGCTCTTTAAATCTTCTAATGGCATGTTGGAGGTGGCATATTCATAGTGCCCAGTTAAGGTGGAAAATCTGTTTTTCTCTCTTTCCCTTCCTTGATCCTTGTCAATTTGTATACACTGCATATATCTAATTAAGTAAAACAATTGGCAGTGTGAAGTTGCTCAAGTGCAGCTGGGACTAGTAGTAAGGGGTAACGGTATTTGACAGTGATCTCATTTAAATCTCTATAATCAATACAAGGACAGTCCTCCATCATTCTTGTCAACAACAACAACAACAACAAAACTGCAGAGTCTGGTGAAGTGGATGGTCAGATGAAACCCTTGGATAGTTTCCCTTGGGAAGAACAGGATCTGTTCTTCCTCTATGTATTTTTTCATGGCTTCAAATTCTGGCTTTGATAGAGGAAAAAATCGACCATGAATGGGATGTAGTGCCAGACAATAATTCAATGAAGAAGTCATACTGACGGTGAAGGGGAAGTTGAGAGGAGTTTTGTTTATTAAATGCCAAGCCAATGATTTCAGGGGGATGTTCAGGCTAGATGGGGGTATCTTTAGGTATGGTGACTGCATTGAGTTGAATGGGTGATATGGGTATCAAACAGCCTTAAATGCATGGTTCCCTTCACTGGATGATCTCTCCACTTCTCCTGGTTATGACCAGGTTGTCCTGCCATGGTAAGCCCAGAATAAAGACCCTGATTGAAGTGAGAGTGTTTGGGTGGTGTGTAGGACTTTTCCAGTACCCAGGGGGCGTCCGTCTAGCACCATGATTGAAAGAGGAGATGGGCAAACTGTTAGCAGAATGATATTAATTTGGGGGAAAATTTCCAGCGGCCCCTGAATCGATCATAGCTGTCGCCTGAATGTCATGACCTGGGAATGATATGACAACAGGAATTTCCACACACTGATTATGTCTCACAGAGGAATCTTTATTTGGAAGTTTGACAAGACACATAATCTTGATGTGACCAGGCTGACCACAGTACAGGGTGTAGCAGCATTGTCTTTCTTCTGGTGAGAGATGGATGTGACAAAGTTGCATGGGTTGTAGTTCAGAGAGGAATGACTGGGTGACTTTGCGTGGGCATCGTGATCGGATGAGGTTGTCAAGGCCAATGGGCATTTCAATGAGTTGATCAAGAGACTTTCCATCCTCTCTGCACGCCAGTTCAGATTGTAACTCACTGTTTAATCCTTGCTAATAAAACACTTTTCGTGTATCACCTAGCTACCCAGTTTGAGCTGTGAGGGTGCGGAACTGCAAAGTGTAATCTGCTGCTGTGCAAGTGCCTTGACGTAATGAAAGGATTTCTTCCCTTGCATCCCTTCATCCTTCAGGATGTTCAAAAACTTAATTCATTAGATATATGAGATGAACGAGCTGTTGTTGGTGGTTCACCAATACTTGGGTTTGGGCAGTGAGTTCAGTGGAGATTTGAACCAGAGCTGCTGGATCTTTGTCTAGCGAAGTTTTCTCTAATGATGGGTCTGAGAATTCGGCATCCATTTGCAGCTTTTTATTGTCAAACACAGTATTATAAGGTAAACAGTGAATCACAGAAAGATAGACGGGTGAATGGTTCACACAATGCAATAATCCAGATGAGTAACAGGAAAATAGCAGATGATAGTCAGGGCAGATAGCAGACAATCATAAACAATGGCTGCATCCGAAACCGCCTACTACTCAGTAGGTACTGCATTTGAATTTAAACCTACTACTTGGCCATTAGAAAAGTATGTTCTATACAGTATGAATGTAAGAAGTATGAATGGAATTTGGACGTACTACATCCGCCATTTTGTCATGGTCACGTGAACTACCTGCGTCAGTTGCGTCCCAATTATGAATTCTCTCGCGGGGCATCATGGGATAGCGCAGCGTGCATGGGATGCGCACTTCAGAATCTCGCCGGAAGTAGTAAGTCATCCAGGTACTTCTCGCATACTGATTTTCGGATTCTATGAATTCGGACATACTACTCGGCTCGCATATTGATTTTAGCGTACTGTATAGTATGGAAGTATGTGATTTCGGATGCAGCCAATGATAGAGGCTAAGGTCATGAGCAAGAAGCAGACAGGCTAGTTAGCAGTCAGAGTTCATGGGTAGGCAACAAACAGTCAAAACGATCAAAAAAAGTCAGCAACAGAGTAACTAGGAGATAACACGAGAAAAGACTTCGCAAGTAGAAGGATCTTAATTGCTTATAAAGGCTGAGATGGATTGCCATCTGGTGCAGCATAATCAGTGAGAGGTACAGGGTTATGGGATATGTAGTTTGGGAAAAATCAAAACTTTAGCAATGGGGACCTCTGCTGGTCAGTGAGGGGATTGTCTAGTACCGAACTGATGACACCTAGTTTGCAAAAAGTTTTATATTTCCTAGTATTGAAATTTCAATTACACTTCTTTCTCATGTTTTCTGCTATACTTCAAAACTAGGAATTTAATTGTTTCCTTTTTTATCCTAAGTACACAGGCAGGTGAAAGATTTGCCATTAAGCTAGTAATATAAATATGCTGCTCATAAAATGTTTGTAATTCTTTTAAAATAAAATTGAGCTTCAGCAAAGATAATTATTTCTTAAACTTTAGAGCATAATAATTGCAGTTCTAAACTTTTTTTAGAGCTTAGTTAATCTGGATAAAAGTGGTTTGCAAGTGAAAATTACAATGTGCTGTTTATTTCGTTCAGTCAGTATATGTTAACTGCACAGTGTAAATGTTATCATGTGATCCTCACAGGTACTATCTACCCAGAAAGTTTTCACGGTGCAGTATAGAGGAATACATTCAATTCCTTCAGCAAGGAGGGGGGAGCTGTCTCTTCAATAAACCTAACAAGGTTTGTCTAGAGTATTTACCAAATATATATATATATATATATATATATATATATATATATATATATATATATATATTATATATATATATATATATATATATATATATATATATATATATATATATATATATACAGGTGCGTCTCAAAAATGTTTTTAATAGACACATTCTTAATTTTCTGCAATTTAATTGATTCTTATAGAACATTCTTATAATCTAAATTTACTACACACAAAGTGAAATATTTCTTTCAAAGTGAAAGAGTTCTTTTAACAAATCTGATGGCTATAACTTATAGCTTAAGGGGGAAAATGTTTGTATCTCAAAATATAGAAAAAATTTTATAAATATATATTTAATCGGACATGGTAAACCATAACTTAGATTTGTTGTAATACCTCAATAAGAATGCTCCTATGGAAAATTTGAGCATGTATGATCAATGCTGAGCATGCACTTTCATACATGAGGCAAAATCTTTCTCTTTAGAGGAAATAAAGCTTATTTTTGCCAACAAACACTATGGTCAACTCTTAGCTGCTTTCAAACTTGGACAGAGTAACTCTATGAACCCCAAACTACCTAAAAAGTTCCGTCAGGGGTACTGTATGTCTAGCTGTAGTGGTGAACAGATTCAATTCAATTCATCTTTATTTGTATAGCGCTTATACAATGTAGATTGTGTCAAAGCAGCTTCACATGGAAGATTATAGTGAATTGAAACAGTGTCAGTTCAGTTTTCAGAGATTAAGTTCAGTTCAGTTTAGCTCAGTTCAGTGTGGGTTAATAATCACTACTGAGAGTCCAAACACTGAATAGCAAATCCATCGATGCGCAGCTCTACAGATCCCGAACCATGCAGCCAGTGGCGACAGCGGTGAGGAAAAAAACTTCACCAATTGGCGAAAGCGAAGATTTTTAAAAACCTCGAGAGAAACCTGGCTCAGTTGGGCACGACCATTTCCCTTATGGCCAAACGTCTTGTGCAGAGCTGCAGTCTAGGCAACAGAGTTGTGCAAGTTACTTTCAAAATGTAATACATTATATATTACTAGTTACTATCATTTGCATGTAATTAGTTACATTACAATTTTATCATCCCTGAAATCTAATGTGTTATTTTACCTTTGTAATACTTTACTTTCACCAAAATATTCACACAAGTATGCCGAGGTATTCAAAAGTGCTAAAATGTAGTTTACCACTTCTCATTAAACATCCACTGAATGGCGATGTGGTAGAGAATAATAAATGTGCTGACCCCTATGCCTATTAAAAACTTTATGTAATAGGCACAGTTAAGTATCTCATGGCAATGAGATACACAGATTCACAAAAGTACACAAGTGATCAAAATCTGGTAAATTATGCTAGCAATACCAACCTCAACAGAGCTAGAGCCCAATATAATGTAATGTACTGTACGTATAGCCTAATGACAAGACTATACTTGTAAACCAGCCCCAAATCTTAAAGAATTTGCATCTTTTTTCAAACCGAGTTGGGAGCATTTTGGGAGTTCCTACATTGTCAAACTAAACTATAGTGAGGCATTGCCATTGTTGTTCATCTAAGATGCTAAACTTAAGTGGTTAAGTTGCAGTTGAAATGCTCTGCCAGGCCAGTTTTGTGGGTGCGAGAGTAAGGTATAGGTCTCACAATCCCAAGCTTTTGATAAACCTCCTATGACACCTTTACTTCATAGTTTCCTTTCAGCATGTCTTCTCATGTGTGTTAAATGTTAGCTACTGATAAAGGGGGTAGTTTATCAGTAAACGAGTAGTGTCCACCCCTACATGCTCCAGTAGTGAGTTGCTGAATTGAGTGCTGAGTTTGCTCAATTTCAGATTGTGAAGAGGTTTCAGCATTGAACAAATTGTTCTGTTTCCTGAGGGGATGCCAGAGACAGTAAAACTGTCAGGACCTTTTATTGTATCTGCCCAAAATGTGTCTGCAAACCTGTCATGCATGCTGATGGTGTTCCTTTTTGAGTAAACAGTCATACACTAATGCACAGACAATAGCAAAAATGTGAACTTGCAGGTGAATTGGCATTGCTGGTGTCTACATCAATACCATTTGCTGACAACCCTTGTCCTGTGTCAAAAAGTTCTGCATACACTGCCAATAACAAGGCTTTGTTGTTATGATAGTGAGAAAGGAGCTCAGGTCTCGATGCTTATTCCAATACCATTTTCACTGTCCATAAGAAAGATGGATATGCTGGCTATATAATCATGCCCTTGGGGGAATGCCTGCACTTAGACACACAGTGCGTGTGCTTTCTGCAAATCTGCACACAACGTTCATTTTAAGACAACAGTGTCATGATTGGAGATCCAGTGTAATAAAGCATTAAAGAATCTTCCTTTTAGAGCATCTTGGTGTGCACATTTTGCATGTCTCTTGTTTAACATATCTGATTTGAACCACCAGCTTGTTAGAAAAGAGCTCCATTTACATGTTCCCTACATAGTGTTTACTGAATGGCTGAACTTTTAAGAATTAGTTGAACCCCTGTTTTTTTAATTCTGTTATAATTTACTCACCCTCATACCTTTCCAACCTCCTGACACATTCATTTATCTTTGAAACACAAATTTAAACATTTTAGATTAAATCCAAGAGCTCCCTCAATCTCCATATACAGCAATGGTGCCGGGATGTTCAATGTCCAGAAAAAGAACCAAAGCCAAAACATTCCATGTGACCTCAGCAGTTCAACTGTAATTAATATACTGTAAGAAGCTCCAAAACCCCTTTTTGTGTGTCAAATAATATATATCTTCTTTCCCGCACTAGGTTGATGACCTGGCTTTTGCCATTAGGGTCAGCGGTGCAACAAGCAAGCATTGTATTGCCTATAGTAAGTGCGCACCCTAAATTCAAGAGACATTGGTGGAAATTGTTTTTACAAATTTTTGGCTCACAAAAGTCTTCTTGGAGCTACAAATGATTACAGTTGAACCACTGAAGTAAAATTGAATGTTTTGACAATATTTTTGGTTTCTTCTCTAGACTTTATATGTGTCAGGACTGTTGGTGACTATGGAAGATGAGGGAGCTAACCCTTTAACATAACTTCATTTAAAAACATGTGCACTACACTGTTTGCAGCATCTTCAGACAAAAAGTATTTCAGAAGTGTGAATGGTTATTTTTCTGTAATCATGAGATTTGCATAAAAGTCACATGAAATTGATAGCAGAAAATTCTGTTATTTCCACTTCGCAGAGCAATGACAGTCAAAATAAAGAAACCTCTGAAACGGTAGGAGTAAGATACAAAATGTGCAGAGTGGGGGTTATGAGGACCTGGACTGATAACCGATTCCCTAGAGTTCCTAAAAGTTCCTAAGACTTCATAATGATATTAATACAAACCAATTCACAATCAGTTTATTGGGGTACACTCAGCTTCAAATGGGACTAATCAAATATAACACCTGACTAAAGCAAGTGACTAACATTTCTGCACTAATGTTGCAGAGAATGCCTGGAAATGGAACACAACCCCCAAACCTACAGACATCACAATAAATATGTAGTAGTATTTGGCTAATAGAGTGGGTTGGGCGCCAGGGGTAAAAAAAAAAACCACTACAATTTCTCAAATAATTCAATTAAATAAAAATAAGGTTTCAACAAATGCATGATTTAATCAAGTAAAGGAGAAAAGAAAAACAAAAAACAACAACAAAACAAACAAGCTTTAACTTTAACAAATTTTAGTTAAACCCATTATAAACCAAACAAACTTAAATTTCCAGGCCCAGGCACAATACCTATTAATTACCTTTTACAGACCAATCAACGGGTGATAAATTAACCAACCATAAAGATATAAATCAAGTAAATCACTTCCAAATATACAAAAAAATCAATATTAATAAAATTGACCCACAAACAAATAATAATAACAATAATATTTCAAGGCCAAAATCATCACACATTAACGCACTTATATAACTCAATTTTACACTTCTTTACATAGTAGATTTTCCATTTGTGCACGCTGAAACAATCGTGAACTCAATGCACTGTGAAATGTCTCTCAGTTCGTATACGCCAAAGTAGATTTTCCATTTGTGCATGCTGAAGCAATTGTGAACTCAATGCACTTTGAAATGTCTCTCAGTTCCTATACGCTAAAGTAGATTTTCCATTTGTGCACGCTGAAGCAATCAGCCATGTACTCAACTAATCTTTTGAACATATACATTTCCAAATTAGCAAACAAACAATATATCAAATAAAGATCATAACATTGCTTAGTTTGAAGAAGAAAAAAACATTTGCTTACCCAATCACCCGTTGATACTACTGGGCCCAGAAAACGGCATCAAATAAATCCCCATCACAGCAGTGATCAAACATTCAAACAAAAAGGAAAACTCCAAAACAAATAGGCAACTCCAGCGCCAAAATAAATATAAATATGCACCTCACTCCACAAACAAGCCCAAACGCATGATACGTTCAACACGCATCATAACAAACAAAACCTCATCCAAAAAATAATAAACACTGCCATTCATAAATGTTGCTGCTTCTACGTCCGCATTGAAAACGTACACTCACTCTTTAGATATCGCGCCTAACTAAAGGCATTATCGATGTATTTAGCTATGTATTTAGCTACCATGTTATTTCAGGATATATTTTATTTCAGGACATATTTTAAGTTGTTGATAGATTAGCTTGTTTAACACTGCATATTTTATAGAAATGGCAGTGACATGTTTTTTTTTCATTGCAGTTGTTGGATCCTCCTGAATGTGGCAATGGTTTTGTGGAACAGGGCGAAGAATGTGACTGTGGCTCTCAAGTGGTGAGAACAAAAAGACCAAATTTGCCAAATTTGCTTACAACATCCAACAGAAACAGAGTATTCATTAATTCATTGTTTCCACACTGTTTTTAAGTGTGTTAGTTTAAGAGAACAGAAAGGTGTCTATTGCAATACTGTGATTAAATTAATGCATTTGTTTTGTTGGTGTTGCTCTCTTGTAGGACTGCTCTCGTGCTGGGGGTGCATGCTGTAAAAAATGCACTTTAACTCATGATGCAATGTGTAGCAATGGATTGTGTTGTAACCGTTGCAAGGTAAGTAATGTTATAATTATTTACATGGAAATTTTCATCCTCATTTTGTGACCACGGGCTTTCAAACTCCCATAATTGTTCACTTTTTGGAACCTGCTAGTCCTTGGGGATTAGGCATCATAAAATATCCATAAAGTAAAAGTAAAGTAATATCTTCTGTCGAAAAGGATACTAGTGACTTGACTCTACAGAAGCTGAATGTGGCAATTATCGTGTTTTTAGTTAATCAAGTCATCCTAATTCAAGGCCTCAGGTGATTTTTGATTATCCTCAAAGCTGAAGAATTCTGTTTGTAATGTATGCAGCCCTGGGCGACACAGTGGCGCAGTAGGTAGTGCTGTCCCCTCACAGCAAGAAGGTCGCTGGGTCGCAGGTTCGAACCTCGGCTGGGTCAGTTGCTGTTTCTGTGTGGAGTTTGCATGTTCTCCCTGTGTTCGCGTGGGTTTCCTCCGGGTGCACAGTCCAAAGACATGCGGTACAGGTGAATTGGGTAGACTAAATTGTCCATAGTGTATGAGTGTGGATGAGTGTATGGATGTTTCCCAGAGATGGGTTGCGGCTGGAAGGGCATCCGCTGCGTAAAAATGTGCTGAATAAGTTGGCGGTTTATTCCGCTGTGGCGACCCCAGATTAATGGAGGGACTAAACCGACAAGAAAATGAATGAATAAATGAATGTATGCAGCCCTGATAACTACTAATATAACAGATATTTCATACAACTTTAAACATTTCAAAGAAATGTGCCACAACAAAGAAATGTGGCACAACACATGAAGGTCTCTTTTATTACACCAATGAGTGCATTTACATATTTTACACCAGTAATGTTTAATAAACATGTATAACATAGAAGTTAATTTAAACACATAAAACAGGTTTCTTCTATCAGGGACAGGTCAAAAATTGCTTTGGTGCAGATTTAGTTTTTTCTTTCTAGCAGGTTTGTGCATGTGTGTGACGTGTAAAATGAAACGTTATAAGCTGAAGTAAAAGCTAACATGTCTACCAAGCATAAAGAATTTCTGTTGGGAAATCAAACACATTTCAAACCTATGTGTTTCTGTGTAGCTGATTTATTAATTTGAAAAAAAATAAACACATGAAAAAGAGTTCCTTTTATGGTCTAATTTTTAATAGATATGTGCTTGTTTTCTGCTTGTAAACACTTTGTGTATGAGGTGGGGTGTTCACACAGAATATTTTTTCATTCCACTGCACAACTTTTCATTGTTTTTCTGCATAAACAATGCATTGGATAGATGTGTTTGGCCATTGTGATCATGAAATTTTATTATTTCCCTATTTAACACATGCTCACATCTCTTGTTTTTTTTTTAAACACATTTGGGGCCCTGTCATACACCTGTGCAATAAGGCGCAAGACGTGTTTGGCGTAATTTGTTGCTATTTCCAGACCAGCACAACCCTAATTTTTACGTTTTGAGCCACGTTGTTTAAATAGCAAATCCATTTGTGCCACTTTGTTGACTCATGGGTGTGCTGATCTAGAAAGGAGGTGTGTTAAGGCGCATTGTTGGCGCGTTGCTATTTTAAAGAACTGAAATAGGCCGCGCCATTGACCAAGTAAAAGCTGGTCTAAAGTCCAGCACAGAACGCGTAAGTTATGCGTCTAATACACATAGGCCGTATATCTTTACATATAAAAAGAAATAAAGGATTAAAATTTTACAAAAATTATTATTTACTACATAGATATAAAAACTACTCCCTCCATGCCTTCATGTCCGGGGGCTTTTTTCAGTTTATTCATGACAATTTGCATTTTGATTATAATGTTAGTATTATTAGCTGTATTAGTTATTATATGCATATTTGTATTTGTTTTAATAAAAACAAGTTTAGATTTGTCCACCTGTCGGGTTTTAGAGAGATATATGCATCACCATATGGGGCATAAGAGTAGTAAGTTTGTTTGGATATAACTTGGATATAAAAAGTTTTTTGACCACCCTTTGTTATTATTGATCATTTATTCGTTTGCTGGAAATTAGAACTGAATTTAGAAAAAGTTTTAAAACAAATATTTGTGCTTAACAAACGAAATTAAATATGTAGGCTAATAGATGTGTTTACCAGAGTGCAGAGTCCTTATCCACGAAAGTAAAGGAGTACAGTAAAGAGTAAAAGTAAAGTGAAGAGAAAGTAAAGAGGCAAAATGGAGGAGGCTCATTCTTTATCCTCAGCAGGTGGTCTGTTAAACTGTTTTCTCGCTAGTTTTTCCATTCAGTTTTTCCACTTACAAAGTCTGCTGTGTAAATAGCAAATGCGCCATGGCATGACGCAACTGACTCTTAAAGGGAATGGGAGGTCAGACTCTGATTCGTTTAATGCTCGTTAGGCTCAAAACACATCCATAACCCATTAAGAGAATAAGCACAACCCTGTTAGACCATGTGCCGGGGCGCAGAGCGTATTTTCCATCCTTAAAATAGTAAAAATGGATTCAGACTCGCCCTAAATGCATTTGCATCATGCGCTTTAGACTTTGCGCCTAGATTGTTAAAATAGAGCCCCTGGTGTAAATGTCACCTAAGAATAATCAGATTTAGACTTTAAGGAAATGTTCACCCCAAAATGAAAATTACCCTATAATTGACTCACCCTCATGTTATTCTTGGTGTATATAACTTTTGTTCTGTCAGACGAACACAGTCAGAGTAGTTTTTTAAATTTTATTCTGGCTCTTTTGTTCATTTTTAATTTTTCAAAGAGCATATCTGTTATAAAACTAACCAACATGGTGCCAGGGGGTTAATACACGTTTTATGAACAGGAAGTTTTTTGGACAAAAATGTTTCTAAAATTTTAATTATAACCTGAAATCATGGAATTCTTTTAGCTGCCGAAAGTGCATTCTCAACAACTTTTTGGTTACCCTCTGACTCAAAATAGACACAAGCACCAAGCCACCAATGACATGTAGTCGTTTCCCTATAGGGAACAATAAGGTACAGTTTACTAACAAGGTGACCGCTCCAAATACTGGCCATATTCACAAATATGTATAAACGCATATTGTTTTGAAAAGTTGTTTGAAATGTTTTCAACTTGCAAGGAAAAAACAACTAGATTTTTGGCTACATTGTTGTCTTATAAATGTAGTCATGTTAGTAAATGCATTAACAAACATTAAAGGTGCTGTATGTAAGTTTTTGACTCTTCTAAAGCATAAAAATACAATAATATGTGTGCAGATATTTAAGAAACATCCCAAGTGAACATACTTATTTAACTGACAAACAATGCTGAAGTCAGATATTCTGCTTTGAAAATGTTTTTTCCGTGCCGGAACGATGTCTTTGTTTAGGTAATTTTCACATGCACATGCCAGTTTAACCAATTATAATTCAGCACCCCGGGTTGCCTTGTTGGAAAACAGCATATTTCATTCATTCATTCATTCATTCATTCAGAAAGACTCTGAAAGCATGCGTCCATGAGCGAAATGCTACAGTGTAGTGGAAAGTATCAGATGTCAAAATGAGACAGATTCAGTTCCACATGACGTTAATTAGCAAATGACATAAATATTAGGAACGTGAGCAGGTTACATCGCGTGTCCTAACAACACGCTGTGACGAGATTGTTATGAGTGATGAGCCATTTGGCTGTTTGCACCACAAAACACGGCAGAAATTTAAATACAGCCTTTCAGACGCACAGAATATGCACCCACTCACAAAACGGTAAGGTTTAGAATCCATTTAATACATGTTAACCCTCTTTAACATCATTAAAGGTGAAGTGAACTTTCTGCTTTCAGTATATGGTAATACACGTCATGTAAAATGCATTCAAACTCGCATTGTTAGCATTTAGCACTGAATAAAGCACACGAGGCTTACCTGAGGTGATCTGTCATAGGTTTCTGTTGTTCAGCTGTGAGAAATAGAAGCCGCTTCTAATAAATCAATTCGAGGTGTTGGTTAGAACCAAAACTCCTTTTAATATGGAGAATATTCCCTCAATCGCGTGTCGTTGCTTTTATTTAGAACACAGTTTAAAATCCCTCAAACTTGCAACCCGGCGTACCTTTATTATGATTCAGGACTGCAATACCTAGTTCAACCACTGGGTGTCAAACTTACATACTGCGCCTTTAACTAATAGATCATTATTTTAACAGCACAGGCTCATTGTGAAAATGCAACCCGATTACATTTCTGGAGAGTATTGTATATTATGTTGCCAGAGCTACGTATGGCTGCATTTCGTCTTTAAAAGGAACGCTATGGGGCGGTATGACACCGCTTCTGTTTCTTTTCATGCTACCAGCTGACCGCTTATCCAATTTCAGTCAGTCAGTCAGTTAGTCGACGGGCTGATTTAGACGAGGTGGATTTAGGCAAGAACAGCAAGCTCGAATGCCACTTTCGGGAGAAACTTTTGATCTGAAAAAGCATACACAGGGGCCTCTGGTGGATTTGTGAAAACAGAAACTGCAAAAAAAGTACGTCCTGGGACATATTTCAGAAATATATTCATATTTCCAGAAATGTATATAGGGGTACGTATCAATAATGAGCCTGGGTTGTATTTTAAAGTGTTACCAAAACTTTTTTTGTAGCTCAGCTTGATTCATTTTAAATAGATTTGTTGTGTATTTTACTGACTAAAAGCTGAAGTGTTTGTCTGTATGTTACAGTATGAGCAGAGAGGAGTGATCTGCAGGGATGCAGTGAATGATTGTGATGTGCCAGAAACCTGCTCTGGAGATTCGAGTAAAGTAATGATACATTTATGTAAAATATCATGAACAGTAAATAATAAACAGTTATCATGCAATGAATAATATTTACATATACTTCATTCTTTTTTAAACAGTGTCCACATAATGTACACAAACTGGATGGATACATGTGTGATGCTGGACTGGTAAAATATTTCTGTCCATTATGAACTGTTTCTTACTGTAATATTACAAAAGTAAACATTTTATTTTGCATAACACTGGCAAACATTTTTAAAAACAATCATATAAACCATAATAAATGACATTTAATAAAAATTAGTTACATTTTCTTAAGGCAAACCTAGTATTTCAGTATTTTTAGAAATGTGGCATTTACTGTTAAATTATCCCAAAAGCAGACAAATCCAATAACAATATAATGATATAATGCAATGATAATATAATGTCATGGTTTTTTTTTATGAGACCAAATTTCTGATTGTACATGACATAAGTCAAAAAGAAGCCAATTATCGTGTGTGTGAGTGTGTTTGTACAATAATCAGAATTCTTTTGGCTTTCTCAGGGCCGCTGCTATGGGGGTCGCTGCAAGACCAGGGATGCCCAGTGTCAGGCACTCTGGGGCCATAGTGAGTAGCATCTCCTACATTGTACAGAATATATAATACTTTGAAGAGGGTCATGAACTGAGAAACCATCATTATGAACATTCAATTCAATTCATCTTTACTCCTATGGTGCTTTTACAATGTAGATTGTGTCAATGCAGCTCAACAAAAGTTTTAGTAAACTGAAACTGTGTCAGTCCAGTTTTCAGAGTGGAAAGTCAGTTTAGGTGTGGTTTAATTTTCACTGCTGAAAGTGCAAACACTGAAGAAATCCATCGATAAGCAGCTCCACAAGTCCTAAACCAAGCAAGCCAGTGGCATATTCTTTTTAGCCCCTTTCACACAGTGATAACGGTAAATATCCGGAATATTTCCGGAACGACTTTACCAGTAAATTCATAAAAAAGGTGTTCACACAGGCACGGACATTTCGGATTTTTTTCAAAAAAGACCCTTCACACATCCATTAAAAAATACTGGTAAATTCTGAATTAACCAGAAATGACCTGTAAACAGCAGCGCTTGTATTTGTAAACATAGAAGGGGTCCGGTGATTTCACTTTTATTTAAAGCTTTATCATTTATGTAGCTGCTTTGTGAGACATCCAAAGGCAGAAGCACTAACCACAGCTAAATGTTTACACGCTTGACTGCATTAAGCCACAGCCATATCACCCTGCAGCCCAAGCCCGGTTACTCACTGAAGCTAAGCAGGGCTGAGCCTGGTCAGTACCTGGATGGGAGTTGGATGGGCTGTTGGAAGTGGTGTTAGAGAGGCCAACAGGGGGCGCTCAACCTGTGGTCTGTGTGAATCCTAATGCCCCAGTAAAAGTGAAGGGGACACTACACTGTCAGTGGGCACCGTCTTTCGCATGAGACGTTAAACCGAGGTCCTGACTCTCTGTGGTCATTAAAAATCCCATGGCACTTCTCGTAAAAGAGTAGGGGTGTAACCCCGGTGTCCTGGCCAAAGTCCCTCAATCGGCACTTACCCATCATGGCCTCCTAATCATCCCCATCCACCGAATTGGCTCTATCACTGTCTCTTCACTCCCCCAATAGCTGGTGGCATCCAAGTGTATGCTACACACTGGTGGTGGTGTGGAGAGAGTCCCCTCATGATTGTGAAGCGCTTTGGGTGTATGGCCATACACAATAAATGTGCTATATAAATACACATTACATTACATTACAAATTCTGTGGATGGATAAGTATTTTGAACAATTGTGATGAAAACATATGGATGAACACTTTCGCATGTCGAGATGTTCATATTATGTGTGTGTGTGGTGGCACTCACCGGAGCACTCTTGCACTTCATGTGCACAAGCAACTGAAGCAGAGCTTGAAGATAACAAACAGCGGTTTATCATAAGCATTTTATCGTTAACAGTTAGCATTCAGAAGGAACATAGAAACGTTATCTGACTAACATCTAGCAGCATACACACTAAACTCATTTTATTTTGAAGTCAAAACCACAGGTTCTGGAATGTTCTACTCTGTAATGTAATAGGATGGATAAGCTCCACCTTCTCAGTAGATTGCCGACCACTTTTACTGCACTGCCTGTTTAACCCTTTTAATATGCAAAACTGTCAGCCAATCACAGCAGTGGGCATTTACTTCTGAGTCTACTATCGGTCATACCCATTCAAACACAACATTCTGATGGTGACGGACAAAAAGTACAGAAAAGCGCAGAAAATAGCAAATTGCTTCTAAATGATGATATTTTTTTAAATCTTGAAAACGTTATATGTGGACCTTAAAAAACAGTACAAAATAATAATAATAAAAACATGTTCAAAAAGATAGTTCATGACCCCTTTTAAAGAGGATCTCAAAATGTAAAATGTTTTTGCAATAGTATTCAAATGATATCTTAAAGTCTTAAATCTTGCTTAAGTCTATGCTTTAATATTTGACGCATATAACATTTAATACTGAAGATTTCATTTGAATACCACTGGAACAGTTTTGCCATTTTTACATGAAATATATAATGAAAAAGTGTTCCATCAATTTATGCATCAAAGTCAAATTGTCAATTCAACCACATATACAGGACACACAGAGAATCGAAACTGTGTTACTCTCAGACCCTAGGTGCCTAACATATAATATTAATACAAAAAGTAGAATAAAAAAAGAAATTACAATAAATACAATTACACATATAATATAATCTTAAAATATAAGTAAAAACAAAACATTTGTAAACAACACAATTACACTTAAGGGTGCATGACAAGGAGTAGTTTATAGCAGTATATAGTGCAAAACCAGAGTACCACAGTATTTATAATTTTTATTTTATTTATTTTTGTATCTATTTATTTTGATGAAGACTGTTACTGCATTTATATAGTGTACTTATCTGGGACCTTTTTCAATGGAACAAACTACAATTGTCATTAACATGTTTCATTAAAAGTGTCAATACTCTGTCAAATAATTTTATAACAGTGTCATTAATATCAATAACATTTTAATGATAAATTCAATTTGTACCACTGTAGTTGAAGTCAAGAAAAATATAAAGAAAGCTGTTATAAAATTCATGACACCATTATAATAGCCTGATGACATGTTTGTGACAAATTCATGACAAGTTATGTTGTTTTGACAATGTCAAGTTGTCATGACAAAAGGTAGGCTATGACACATTTGTTTATGTCATGATGTTTTAACAATGACATCTTCAGCAATGTCATCATTGCATTTAAAATTGTACAGTTGAAGTCAAAATTACTAGCCCCTTATTTATTTTTTCCCCAATTTCTGTTTAACGGAGAGAAAACTTTTTCAACACATTTCTAAACATAATAGTTTTAATAATTCATTTCTAATAACTGATTTATTTTGTCTTTGCCATGATGACAGTAAATAATATTTTATTAGATATTTTTCACTTCTATACAGCTTGAAGTGACATTTAAATACTTAACTAGGTTAATTAGGTTAACTAGGCAGGTTGGGGTAATTAGGCAAGTTATTGTATAACAATGGTTTGTTATGTAGACTAACAAAAAATATATAGCTTAAAGGGGCTAATAATGTTGACCTTTAAATGTTTTTTAAAAAATAAAAACTGATTTCATTCTAGCCAAACTAAACCAAATAAGACTTTCTCCAGAAGAAAAAACATTATCAGACATACTGTGAAAATTTCCTTGCTCTGTTTAACATCTTTTGGGAAATATTTAAAAAAGAAAAAGAAATTCAAAGGGGGGTTAATAATTCTGACTTCAACTGTATATATCGGGGCTTATCAAGGGTTGTCATAAGTGTTACGAATTAAATTAAAAATCCTTAATCAAAAAGAAGTTTAACCAAAACGTAACAAGTTAACAGGGATTAAAAATATAATCCCTGGTGCCCCCGCACTCTCTCTCCTCGTAATATGAACCAAAAAAACACAACCACTGAGAATTAACAAGAAAATAGAATTTATTTTACAGAATGTAAAGGAGCAAAAATAACATCGGGAGGGATTAGCCAAAATAAATGACAATAAACAAAACTAACTAAATTAGAGCAAACTTCCCTGGAAAATAGATAATAAAATAAAATACAGAAACTTACCTCCCTAAACTAACAACACAGGAGAAAACGAAAATAATAAACAGAAGGCACCAAACCTCCCTACCATGCTCCAAGCAGACAGGGAGACAGAAAACCGGGTTTCTCCGGTTAGAATGTACAATGTCACATCGGCAACTCACAAAATGCCATATTAGAGATATCAGTAACAAACACTCATTTTGTATCACTTAAACAACAATATCTCCACAGAGAATTAGACCAATAAGGGATCGAGAGAGAGAGCGGGGAGCCGCTGAATCCATGCTCTCGTAGGGTTTAAATACAGCCGCCGCCAATCCAAACGCCAATCATGATCCGAGAGGCTAATCCGCTGCACCTGCGAATAATTCAAAGAGAGAGCGAGAGAACGAGAACGAGAGAAAGAGCGAAAGAGAAAGAGAGAGAGAAAAAACCACACACACACTACACCACAACAACTACTCGTAACATAAGCATGTACAGTATCTCAATAATATTGATGAAGTGCCATGTCATGATTATGAATGCTTTATGACAGCCTTTCCCCGTTCAAGTAATTTGTCATCAAATAATTTAGTTTCTTCTTATTCTTTATTAGCAAATAATACAATTCATTCTAATGGTTATTTAATTAGTTTCTAATGGTTATATACATTTTATTACATTTCATTAGCTGTGATACATTAAATGTAGACAGGTAGTAGAGATATGTAGTTGCAAAAATTGCTTACGATCAATAGAATTAAATTACTGTAGATATTAACTACTAGTCTACTAATATTCTAATCACTTAAAGTAAAATAAAATAAAATGTAACCATGTTATGTACAGTTTCAGTTCATGTTTATTATATTATTTTTGAGTCCTATTTGCTTGTGTATTGTGTAGCATCTTTTAGCAATGGACATATTTTATAGACAGGCTACTCAAAATGAGCTTTTATTAATTATGTGACATTCTATAATATTATGATGATCATCAGTACATTTTACAGTAAAAAATTTATGTTTGTAACCAAGTGTGTTAATTATTTATAAAATATACTGTCACTAATATGCCGTCTTTACCAGATGCATTGTTACTATAGTTGAATTTCTAGCAACCACGCGTGACGGTTTTTAATCAACTAATGTATAATAATAATCATTTTTATTTTGCACTGTATAGTATAGTAAACAAATTGGTTAACCTAACCTAAAATTAAGTTATTGTTTTATTTTATTTATTTATTTTTTTAAAGAGATTTGAATAAATATGCTTCCTTTGATGTATGGCATAGGTCTCAAACTTGATTCCTGGAGGACCGCAGCTCTGCACAGTTTTGCTCCAACCCTAATCAAACACATCTGATCCAACTAATCAAGGTGTTCAAAACTACTAAGGAGGTGTGAGTTGGTGGTGGTTGGAACTAAACTATGCAGAGCTGCGGCCCTCCAGTAATTGAGTTTGAGACCATTGATGTATGGTATTTTAGGATAGGACAATGTTTGCTAAAGATTGAACTATTTGAAAATTTGAAATCTGAGGGTTCAAAAAACTCTAAATATCGAGAAAATTACCTTTAAAGTTGTTCAAATAAAGTTTTTAGCAATGCATATTACTAATAAGTTTTCTGAACATATTCACTGTAGAAAATTTACAAATTGAATGAGCTTGAATTAGCATACAAGAAAATCCATATTTATGACTCATACAATGTATTTTTGGCTATTGCTGCAAACATATAAGTGCAACTTAAGAAGTTTTGTGGTTCAGGGTCTAACATTTCAACAATGTGCAGTGCAGTCTTAAGTGAATCCATCAAGTTTTGTTATAATCACATATCTCTTGTTAAATTCTAATACTGAATCTGCACAATGCTCAGTGTGTTTCCTATGCACTGTTAGATGCAGCAGACCGTATGTGTTATGAAAAGCTGAACATTGAGGGCACAGAGCGTGGCAACTGCGGTCAGGACAGCAGCTCACACAGCTGGATTCAGTGCAATAAACAGTGAGTAAGAAAATAATCTTTCATAACCTGTTTAATGGGATTATTTGTCTCTGCTGCCCTGTAAAAAATGATATGACAGTCATGACAACATGTTTTTATATTACTTTAACTTATTTTAATAAGCTACTCCGATCTAAAAAAAATTGTTTTATTTTTTTACGGTTTAACTTAATATTTTTAGTCAATTTGACTAATGTAAGTTGAGATGACTAGACATTTTTGGGAGTAAGAGCTTTTCATTAATTAATTCTCATTAATTAACATTAATTCTCTTTTTTTAACAAACATTAGTTCTCTTTCCTCCTCACCTGTATAGCACTGTTATTTCTGTCTGTGTTTATTCACAGGGATGTACTGTGTGGATTTTTATTGTGCACTAATATCACGGTGAAACCGCGGTATGGAGACTTGCATGGAGAAAGCACAAGTCTCACCATCTACCATCAGAACAAGTACCTGGATTGTCGGTAAATACATCAATTTGGTTTTGGGGTGTCACTGAGGTAGGAATAATTGACAACGGGTGATTAAATGATTGAAAAACAATGCAATTATCAATTATTCTGTTAAATACCTTCATTAACTCACTGTAAGACATTGTTCAGATATTAATATTAATAACCTTAATTTGACCAGGTAAGTCAATTGAGAACCAGTTCTCATTTACAATGACAACCTGGCCAAGAAGCAACACAAAATGTTTTATATACAGCATTATCACACGTTGTAGTTTATCTCTAAGCAAAAGCTCAATCATGCTTCTGCATTGTTGACTGAGATGATTACAAGTCAAGTTACCTTTGACATAACCCCATACCATGACAGACCCTGGCTTTTAGACTTGTTGCTGGTAACAGTCTGGATGATTCTTTTCTTCTTTCGTCCGGAGTACACGACATTCATTTCTCCCAAAAAAATACCTGAAATATTGATTCATCTGACCACAGTACACGTTTCCACTGTGTGATGGTCCATCATGCCTCTGAGCTCAGAGAAGTCGACGCCACTTCTGGACACTGTTAACACTGGGCACAGTACAGTTTTCATCGACATTTGTGGATGTAACTAGGTTTTGTGGTACTTGACAAAGGTTTGCCAAAGTAGTCCTGAGCCCATGTGGTGATTGTAATGTGAAGAAGGAGAACTAAAAGGATCCAAGGTTCAACTAAAAATAATACTTTATTGACGTAGTCAACATAGCAAAGAACAAGTTCCAAAACAACAAATAAACAAACAAAAGATATAATGTAACCCCCTACAACGGGGATCGGGGAACAGACAGGAACAGAGAAGCAGATCAGGGTCTCAGACGGAATCCACGCTAGTCCTGAACACAAAAAGAGAGCACATCAAAACAACAACGAACTGACACGAGACAAGAGACGCGCTCCCCAGATATAGCCTAGATAACGAGTCGCAGCTGGCAGGCTAATCAGGATAGCAGGATAATCAGGATAGCAGGACAGTTAGCACAAACCTACAACCGTGACAGTACCTCCTCTCCTAGGAGCACCTCATGGTGGGACTCTGGGGGACCAGAGTGGGCGGATTAATGGCCGCATGAAAAACGGGTTTTAATTTGGAAACATGAAACACGGGATGAATTCTCCTGTACGCTGGAGGAAGTTTGAGGCGGGCTGCCACCGGACTAATGATCTTGGTGACAGTGAATGGGCCGATAAATTTGGGTGCGAGTTTATTACATACGGAGCGTAAAGGAATGTTCTTAGATGAAAGCCACTTTTTGACCGACAACGTAAACGGGAGGCTTAGACCGGTGGTGATTGGCTTTAGCCTTGGTGTGCGCACCCACTTGGAGGAGGGTCTGTCTGGCCATGTTCCAAGTGCGTCGACACCGGCGTGGGCGGAGGGAACCGCGATTTCGGTTTCCAGACTGGGAAAAGCAGGTAGCTGAAAACCTAAACTACACTCAAACGGAGATAGGCCCGTGGCGGACACTGGTAATGAATTGTGTGCGTTAGTGATGCGCGGATGGCGGTTAAATCCGCGGGCGCTGCGGATAATCCGCGGGTCGGGTGGGTCGGGTAATAAAAAAATACATTATAATTAATTGCGGGTGGGTCGCAGTGGATGTAGCGGGTCATAGCAGTTGACCAGCAAAAAAGCAGAGAGTGGACTTCGCAGAATGTGAAGATGAGAGACGCCCAAAATAATGGATGAAGTGCAAGAGTACTGTGCTAACTTCAGTTAGAGGAGTCATCAGAGGGAAATCTGCTATCGTTCTGGGAGAAACAAGATCGCTTATTTACACGACTGCAGCGCCTTGCAAGGAGAAGCTTGTGCATTTCTCCAACAAGCGGTTCACGCGAACGCTCATTTAGTGTAGCCAGCCGTGTTTTGGAGGCGAGGCGGAATCGCCCGAATCCAGGCACAGTAGATGCTATTCTGTTTTTGCACAGTGTTAAGAAAAGGGCCAAGTACACACAACATAGCTGCTGTTTAGGCTGAAGGGACGCCATTTTTGTTCTCTTTTTCCTGTATATGTAAAAGCTGAATCTGCTGTTAATAACGAACGATCCAGTGTGATGTTGCAGGAGAGGGGAAAAAAGTGTGGCCGCTTTAGGACTGCTTTTACGGGAGTTGTAGTCCATAGCGAGGGGCATTGTGGGTAGTGTAATTCGACACGCATGCTGTGTGATGTGAGCTCTCGCTGTGTGTTGTGCGTGCTGTGAATTAGAGGGAGAAAGTTTTATCCGGTTTTGTTTTATGTTTACTTCAGTAATTCCACCCGGGAGCTGTTTTGCACTGTGAACCTGAAAACACTGAAATAAGTAAAAGAAGGGCATGCATCGAGTACTTTTGTCCATCTCATCATTTGCTCGAGCATGAATTAACGAGCTGTTACTCTGCCGCCGGACATTGCGGAGAAAGTTACACCTATCATCATGCTTAAAACAAAGAATTTGAATTATTAAAGTGGCGATCGGGTGCGGGTCGGGTGCGAATATATATATCAGATAAAATAATATGTGCGGGCGGGTGGCGGGTGGATGATTAGAATGAAGGAGCGGATTCTGGTGACATTTGAACTGATCCGCGCATCTCTAGTATGCGTACTCCACTCATGGAAACTGTTGACTCCAGGAGGAGACCAAACATCGCAACATACATTCGAGGTCTTGGTTGGCCCTCTCAGTTTGTCCGTTACTCTGAGGATGGAAACCAGAAGAAAGACTTACCGTCACCCCCAATAAACAACAGAATTCTCTCCAGAATTTAGAGACAAACTGAGGCCCCCTGTCAGAAACCACATCTATCGGGAGGCCATGAATGCGAAAGACGTGACTAATGACGGCATTCGCTGTCTTTCTGGCTGAAGGTAATTTGTGCAGAGGAATAAAATGAGTAGCCTTCGAAAACCGGTCCACAACGGTCAAAATTATTGTGTTGCCAGCAGATGGCGGGAGACTTGTGAAAAAATCTAGCGAAATGTGCGACCAGGGTCTCGAAGGCACTGACAGAGGTTGAAGGAGCCCAGTGGGCGGGCGATTGGAAGTCTTAGAAACAGCACAAACAGAACAGGCCAAAACAAACTCACGTATGTCCCGAGCCATAGCTGGCCACCAGAATAGCTGTTTAACCAAAAATAAGGTATGACTCACCCCCGGACTGAATCTCCTCTGGCACGAACAACCGACTCGGTGGGCATTCGGGCGGGGGCGTTACCCCTTCCAAGGCGAGGCGAACCTTACTCTCGATCTCCTATGTCACAGCAGAAATAAAAATTCTCTGAGGAACAATGGGCTCGAGAGACGTAGTGTGCTCGGAAACATCAAAAAGATGGGATAATACATCGGGTTTGATGTTTTTAGAATCCGGTCAATAGGTAATGGTGAAATCGAAACGTCCGAAAAATAATGTTCACCGAGCCTGCCTAGAGCTTAGTTGTTTAGCGGACTTGATGTATTCCAAGTTCTTATGATCGGTCCAAATGATAAAGGGAACCCAAGAACCATCCAAACAATGACGCCACTCCTCCAACGCGTGCTTGACAGCCAACAACTCCCTATTACCAATGTCGTAATTACGTTCTGCATCTTGCCGTCCGAGGACGCGCGATGGGACAAGATAGCTCCGACCCCTACCTCTGACGCGCCAACCTCCACCACAAACTGGCGGAACGGATCAGGAGCCACCAGAATAGGAGCTGAAACAAAGCAGCCCTTTAATTTTGTGAATGCAGCCTGTGCTGCACTCGACCACCTGAAGTCAGTCCTGGAAGAGGTTAAGGACGTCAGAGGAGCTGCGAGCTGGCTGAAGTTGCGAATAAAACGGCGGATTGAAACTGGGATTGGCCAATTTACCACAGCCTGAACCTTCTTTGTATCCTTGTGCACTCCCTCGACTGACACGATGTGTTCTAAAAAAGGAACAGACTGTGCATGAAACACGCATTTCTCCGCCTTGGCATAAAGCCCATTCTCTAGCAGCCTCTGAAGCACTCGCCTGATGTGTTGAATATGTTTCTGGAGAGAACGAGAAAATATCAGAATGTCATCCAGGTAAACATAAATGAACTGATCTATCATATCTCGCAACACATCATTAACGAGTGCTTGAAAAACTGCGGGGGCATTGGTAAGCCCAAACAGAAGAACACAATATTCAAAGTGCCCCCTGGGAGTATCAAAAGCCGTTTTCCATTCATGTCCCTCTTTGATACGAACCAATGCTAAGCGTTGCGGTGATCTAATTTCGTGAAACAAGATGCCCCCTGCAGACGCTCGAACGCCGAAGACATCAGCAGCAAAGGATAGGTATTCTTTACCGTGATGTTATTCAGCCCTTGATAGTCTATGCATGGTCGTAGTGACCCATCTTTCTTTTTCACGAAAAAAAATCCCGCTCCCGCCGGTTAAGATGAGGGACAAATGATCTTAGCCACTAGAGAATCAGAAATATATTTCTCCATGGCCTCCCTCTCAGGAGCAGAAAGTGAGTATAACTTGCCTTTAGGCGGAGATGTCCCTGGAATTAAATCTATAGTAACAATCATAGGGACGATGAGGAGGAAGAGAAGCAGCTCGAGACTTACTGAACACTCTCTTCAGGTCGAGGTACTCACTAGGCACGTTTGACAGGTCCATGCTCTCCTCCTGAAACACAGAACAAGACACAGCAGAACGAGCAGACGAAAGACAAGATGCATGACAGTTCTCACTCCATGAAAAAAAACAGTATTGTGGCCCCAATTAGTATGGGGCTTGTGGAGAAGCAACCAGGGATGACCCAAGACCACCGGTGTATTATTGCAGTCTGTTAAAAAAAATGATATGTGCTTAACATGTTTCCCGAAGTGATAAGTCTTATGGGCTTAGTGGAGTGAGTGATATTAGGAAGAGAAATCCCGCTGAGGGCGCGCACAGCGATAGGTTGGGAAAGAGAAATAACAGGAAGCTTTAAATTGAAGGCAAAGCTGGCGTCAATAAAATTTCCCTCAGCTCCTGAATCAATAAGGGCTTTAATGCTCTGAGTTTCTGAAGCCCAACACAAGGTAGCCGGCAGTAGTTTGGTAGTAACGGAGGATTTATTTAAATTAATCTCACCCATCAGTAACCTCTTACCTACTGATGGGTGTGATCTTTTACTGCACATGAGGACACTCGATGTCCCGTTCCTCCGCAGTATAGGCAAAGTCCCTCACTTCTTCGTCAGCGTCTCTTCAGTACCGAGAGACGGGACCTGCCCAACTGCATGGGCTCCGAGTCAGTGGTCCCAGCCTCCGGAACCATCGAAAGAGCAGGAAACTCGGGGATCCGTTCAGAGGGTGCACTCTGTCGGATTCGCGTCTCTCTACGCAGCAGTCGGGCATCCACCCGGATCGCCAGGTCTATAAGACCATCAAGAGTCTTAGGCAGATCCAGAGTGTAAATCTCATCCTGGAGACGCTCCGACAACCCATGAAGGAACATCTCCCATTGCGCCTCCTTATTCCAGCCGCATTCCGGAACTCTATGGAGTAATCCGCCACACTCCGAATTCCTTGGGGAAACTCCGCGAGAACTCGCGCGGCCTCTCTCCCGGAGGCTGCACGATCAAAGACCTTCTTTATTTCCTCTGAGAACAGGTCGAATGAGGAACAGCAGGGGAGTTTTTGTTCCCACACGCCGGTCCCCCACAACGCGGCCTTTCCAGAAAGGAGCATAATCACGAAGTCGACTTTGGATTGCTCCGTGGTGAACAAAGAGGTTTGGAGGGTCATGTACAGGGAACACTTGGTCAAGAAGGATCGACACAGCTGAGGTTCTCCGCAGTAGCAAAACAGGTGAGGAAGGCGAGGCTCAGGTGATCGGTTCACCGCTTATGATGCTGGCGTCGGGTCTGGAGATGATGCAGCTTCCTGTGAGACAGCACCGCCAGTCAATTGCTGAACTTAAGTGGTGATTGCAGCCATTTGACCTGCCAAGGTCTGAATGGCTTGATTAGTGTTAGCCAGTATTTGTTCCTGCTTGTCTATCCTGTTGTTAGTGTGATTTACAAACTCTGTAAATTGAGCAATACTCGCTGGATCCATGTGTATGGTCAATTCGTTCTGTAACGTGAGGAAGGAGTACTAAAAGGATCCAAGGTGCAAGTAAAAATAATACTTTATTGACGTAGTCAATATAGCAAAGAACACGTTCCAAAACAACAAATAAACAACAAATAAACAGACAGGAACAGAGAAGCAGATCAGGGTCTCAGACGGAATCCACGCCAGTCCTGAACACAAACAGAGAGCACATCAAAACAACAGCGAACTGACACGAGACAAGAGACGCGCTCCCCAGATATAGCCTAGATAACGAGTCGCAGCTGGCAGGCTAATCAGGATAGCAGGACTCTACATAGCACGTGACATAACACTGACGTAACAGACACATGTGGAACACTAAAACAAAACAAAACCATGTGACCAAACAGACACTCAGAAGTGCGCACAAACCTACAACCGTGACAGTGATATCGCTTATAGATGAATGACGATTCTTGGTGCAGTGCCGCAAGCACCTGAGATCATGGTTGTTCAGCTTAGGCTTGCGCCCTTGTCTATTACGCACTGAAATTCCTCCCGATTCCCTAAATCTTTTAATTATGTTATGCACTTTTAAAGGTAAAATATCCAAATGTCTTTCTATCTTTCTTTGAGGAACATTGATTTTAAACATTTCAAAAATTTTCTCACATATTTTTTGGCTAACTGGCGATACACAGCCCATCTTTGTTCCTAAAGGGCTAGACCTTTATTGGATGCTGCTTTTGTACCAAATCATAATTACAATCACCTTTTGACATCACCTGTTTCAAATCACATCATTATTTGATCAATTTACCTGATTACTAGCCCTAAATTGCTCCTGTCCCAGCTTTTTTTTTTGAATGTGTTGCAGGTCTGAATGACAGGAAAGGATGTATATTTACAAATGAAATTAAGTTGACCAGACAAAACATTAAATATTTTGTTCATATTCTCTGCAACAATTTTAAATATAATTTAAATTTGGAAATCACTAGGTTTTTTTTATTCGCGTTTTCCATATTCCATACTGTCCCAACTTTTTTTGATTTGTTTGATTTGTTTTTTTGATATATATGTATTGTGTATATATATTGCATTTATATTTTTATAACATTTTTACCACAGTGTTTTATCTGGTGGTCAGGAGGCCTTTCAGTGTGGAGTTTGCATGTTTTTCCCCGTGTCTGTATAGGATTTTTCCATGTACTCCGGTTTACCCCATAGACCAAAGACATGTAATGTAGGTTAATTGAATAAATTAATTTGTCTGAGTTGTGAGTGTGAATGGGAAAGTGTATGGGTGTTCTCAGGGTTCTACTCTCAGTGCTGGGTTGTGGCAGGAAGGGCATCCTTGTAAATAATTATTTACCAGAGTATGTGGTGGTTCATTCCACCCTGGCAGCCCCTGATAAAAATCATGGACTAAGCCAAAGAAGAGTGAGTGTGTGAGTAAGTGACTAAGTTACTGACTGAGTGAGTGAGTGGTGTTCTGAGGTTCCTACAAGTATTGATTACTATAACTTTGCAATATTACAAAAAAAACATGTTTACTACAGTCATTGTTTCTACAGTGTTATCATAGCATTACTGCAATAATACTATAGTAAAACTATGGTCACATGTTTTTTAAAACCACAGTATGCACCAAACAACCCTGTTTACTACGGTCATATTTACTGTAATAGAGGTTTACTAGAGTGCAGGGGTGTCTAAACTCAGTCCTGGAGGGCCGGTGTCCTGCTGAGTTTAGCTCCAACTTGCTACAACACACCTGCCAGGAAGTTTCTAGTATATCTAGTAAGAGCTTGATTAGCCCCTTCAGGTGTGTTTGATTAGGGTTAGAGCTAAACTCTTCAGGACACTGGCCCTTCAGGACCGAGTTTGGACACCCCTGCTATAGTAAAACCAAATTTTCATAAGGGACACCCTGGTAATCAACAGCATGTGTTGATTTCCTATGACAGACACTTTAAACTAAGATCAAAAACACAATTTGAGAGACATGCTTTTGGGTAGAAAGTGAGTGTTGGTTTTTGTTTTGTATATAAATGAAGTAAAATAAGCCATATAAAAGATACACCAGTAAGTTACAATGTGTTTATGAAATTCAAGTCAGCTTACAGAACTATGAAGAATGTACCTTAATTTGATTGTAATAGTGAACTGCATTATATTTGCTTTGATTCTTTTTACTCAATGAGAACAAAATTAAACTCTAAAGACACTGTTGTTGGGTCTACTGAAAATTACCAGTGTTTGTATCTAGAGCAGGGGTGCCCAATCCTGTTCCAGGAGATCTGCTTTCGTGCAGATTTCAGCTCCAACACTAATCAAACACAACTAAACCAACTAAGTCAGAACTGAAGGAGCAGTTGGTAATTACAGACACGTGTGTTTGAACAAGGTTTCAGCTGAACTCTGCAAGAAGGTAGATCTCCAGGAAAAGGACTGGGCACCCTGCTCTAGAGATTGTTTGCATCAAGATGTCACTGAGCTGTTATTTGTGTGTTCAGTGGTGGTCATGCAGTGTTAGAGGATGGCACTGATCTTGGGTATGTGGAGGATGGCACACCTTGTGGTCCTAATATGATGTGCCTAGACCATCGCTGTTTGCCGGTCACCACCTTCAACCTGTCATCCTGTCCCGGGTCATCCTTCTCTCTTGTGTGCTCTGATCATGGGGTAAGCTGCTCATCTAACATCACATTCACTTATTTTACTGTCTGTTTTGAGGTTACTGTTTTGAGGTCTACACATTAGATTGTTGTACACCCTTAAACGAATTAACGTTCTGTTATTGTTTTCATACATTGAAAGAGTATGTGAATTAACATTTTGAACCATCAAAAATTACATTAAGAATGTTACGATTGTGCAATATGTAAGAATTTTGCATGGAAATATTCAAAAGCTACTAGAACATGGCATGTTTTATATTTTGTTAATGTGTGTACTTAGATTATTCTAAAATGTTTCTAACAATGTTTAAAGGTGCCATAATGAAAATATGGATATACCTAAACATAGCTTAATAGTAATAGTTTAGTACATGGAAATTACATACCATGAGCCTCAAACACCATTGTTTCCTCGTTCTTGTGTAAATCTTGTGTGTAATACTCTAGTAAAAAACAGGCCAATCAGAACAAAACTCTGATAATCCACACTGTATTATTAATATGCATTCCCAGGGCTTATATTATACCATGCATGTGGGACTCTTATTTAAAAAAAAAAAACGAAACCGGTATTATAGAACTCTAGGGTAGAGTTATGCACTGGTCCAAAAGTTTGAACCCAATCCCAAAAAGAGCCATAAATATGCTTCCTACCGAAATGACCCAACTTGTGAAAAGAGCCATAAATATGCTTCCTACTGAAACGACCCAACTTGAGTAATGCCTTACATGACCACAGACCCAGACCCAATATATTATTTACTATATAATATACTATATATAAACCCTGCTGACCATTTAAAATATAGAGTTCTTCTCATCACATCAATCAACAAAATTAGGGGAAAACAGATACACTAAACAGATACGCCACTTTATTAAGTACACCTTACTAGTACGGGGTTGGACCCTTTATGCCTTCAGACCTGTCTTAATCCTTCGTGGCATAGATTCAACAAGGTACTGGAAATATTCCTCAGAGATTTTGGTCCATATTGACATGATAGTATTACACAGTTGCTGCAGATTTGTCGGCTGCACATCCACGATGCGAATCTCCCGTTCCACCACATTGCAAAGGTATTCTATTAGATTGAGTTCTTGTGACTGTGGAGGCTATTTGAGTACAGTGAATTCATTGTCATGTTCAAGAAACCTGTCTGAGATGATTCGTGCTTTATGACATTGCACATTATCCTGCTGGAAGTAGCCATCAGAAGATGGGTACACTGTGGTCATAAAGGACACGGTCAGCAACAATACTCAGGTAGTCTGTGGATACAATGTTGATACAATGTATCATATAGACCTGTCTGACAAAATGAAGAAGACCAAAAGTTCCTCAAAAGCTAGACATCATGCCGAGACTCAAGGAAATTTGAAAACAAATAAGAAAGAAAATAATTTAGATCTACAAGTCTGGAAAATGTTATAAAGCAATTTCTAAAGCTTTGGGTTTGCAGCAAACCACAGTGAGACCCATTATTTATAAATAACAAAAACATAGAACAGTGACCTTCCCAGGATTAGACGGCTGACCAAAATTACCCCATGAGTACAGCGACAACTAACCAAATAAGTCACAAAAGACCCCACGATAACATCCAAAGAAATGCAAGTTTCACTTGCCTCAGTTAAGGTGAGTGCTTATGACTCCACCTTAAGAAAGACACTGGGCAAAAATGGTTTGCATGGCATAGTTCCAAGATAAAAACAACTTTTGAGCAAAAATAACATAAATGCTCCTCTCAGTTTTGCCAGAAAACATCTTGATGATCCCTAAGACTTTTGGGAAAATACTCTGTGGAACTTGAAGTTTGGATTGTGTTACTCAGTTTTGGTTTTTCACATCAACAGTAAAATGTGGTGATGGTAGTATTGACAATGATTCAAAAATACACAAATCAAATTTGTAAATTCAAAAAACATTTAAAAAATACACAAATCCAATTCATGAATTCAAAAAATGTTTAGAAAATACCAAAATCAATTTGTAAGCTCAAAACATGATTCAAAAATACCCAAATCCAATTTGTAAATTCAAAAAAACATTCAAAAATACGTAAATACAATTTGTAAGTTCAAAACATGATTCAAAAATACCCAAATCCAATTTGTCAATTCAAAAAAAACATTTAAAAAATACCCAAATCCAATTTGTAAATTTGAAAAACAATTAAAAAATACGTAAATCCAATTTGTAAGTTCAAAACATGATTTAAAATACCCTAATCCAGTTTGTAAATTCAAAAAAACATTTAAAAAATACACAACTCCAATTAATGAATTCAAAAAATGTTTAAAAAACACCAAATTTTATTTGTAAGTTCAAAACATGATTCAAAAATACTTAAATCCAATTTGTAAATTAAAAAAAAACATTTAAAAAATACACAAATCCAATTCATGAATTTTAATTTTTTTTTAAATTACCCAAATCCAATTTGTAAATTTAAAAAACAATTCAAAAATACGTAAATACAATTTGTAAGTTCAAAACATGATTCAAAAATACCCAAATCCAATTTGTCAATTCAAAAAAACATTTTAAAAAATACCCAAATCCAATTTGTAAATTCAACGAAACATTTAAAAAATACACAAATCCAATTAATGAATTCAAAAATGTTTAAAAAATACCCAAATCCAATTTGTAAATTTAAAAAACAATTCAAAAATACGTAAATCCAATTTGTAAGTTTAAAACATGATTCAAAAATACCCAAATCCAATTCGTAAATTCAAAAAACAATTTAAAAATACACAAATCCAATTTGTAAATTCAAAAAAACATTAAAAAAAAATACATAAATCCAATTAATGAATTCAAAAAATGTTTCAAAAATACCCAAATACAATTTGCTAATTGAAAAAATGTTTCAAAAATATTCAAATCCAATTCGTAAATTCAAAAAATGTTTTAAAATACCCAAATCCAATTTGTAAATTCAAAAAAAATTTCAAAAATACACAAATTTAATTCATGAATTAAATTATTATTTTTTTAAATATCCAAATCCAATTCGTAAATTCAAAAAACGTTTCAAAAATATCAAAATCTAATTTGTGAATTCAAAAAAACTATTCAAAAATATGTAAATCCAATTCGCAAATTCAAAACACAATTTAAAAATACACAAATCCAATTTGTAAATATAAAGTAAAATGTGGTGATGGTAGTATGATGGTCTTGGGTTGTTTTGCTGCTTTAGGATCTGGAAGACTAGCTGTGATAAATGGAACTAAGAATTCTGCTGTGTACTAAAATATCAAGCTGAAGCAAACTTGAGTCCTGCAGTAGGACAATGAGCCAAAGCACACCAGCAAGTCCACTGCTGAATGGCTGAAGAAAAACAAAATTGAGACTTTGGAGTGGCCTAGTAAAAGTCCTGACTTAAATTCAAATGAGATGTGGCATGCTGTGTTCATGCTCAAAAAACCTCAAATGTGGTTGAACTACAACAATTCTGCAAAGATGAGTGGATCAAAATTCTCATTGTAAGTTATCGAAAATGCTTGATTCCAGTTGACAAGAGTGGCCCAACCAGCTATTAGATTTGGGGGCAAACACTTTTTAACACAGAGCTATGTAATTTCATATTTTGTTTCCCCTTAATAAAAAAAAACCTTTCATTTCAAAACTACATTATATTTACTTGTGTTATCTACTGTATGACTATTGTTTAAATAGTTTGATGATCTGAAACAATAAACTGTGACAAACGTGAAAAAAAAGAAATCAGTAAGGGGCCAAACACTTCTTCACACCACTTTATATTTAATATAAAATACACATCATAACAAATCTTTTAGATCTAACAGTATGCAGAACACACTCATATGCCTCTCTTATTTGACACCAATTCAGATTTTCAGATGATTAAAAAAGGCTTATATTCTAGAAAATGTGGTCATTTAATTATCATTCATCTTTACTTCTCATTGACTTATTGACGGTTAGTGCAGATAGTTTCATAATAAATTTAATAATCTTCTTTCACTTATCTAGACATTCCCTTTCTGTCTCTTTTTCAGACTTGCAGTAATGAAGTAAAGTGTATCTGTGACTCAGACTACACCGGGAAGGATTGCAGTGTATATGACCCCATTCCAGACCCCCAGCCTCCAGATGGTCCTGAGAAGTACAAAGGTTCATAACACATTTAGTCACTCTAGAGTTGGGCCTTTGCTCTCTTTGTTTATGTTTGGAATGACTTACTAAAATGTTCAGTAGCTACTTGCTAATTTAACTAACTTACCAAGAGTAACAACCTTGTGTATTTATTCAGTGCGTACACCAGACATCCCACCCTGCAAAAACTCTTTTCAGGGAGTGAGTACACGTTCTTGACAAGCGATCAGATATGTGGTCAGAGCCTGCAAAAGTGGCAGCTCCAATGACAGCAGTGATAGAGGTACTTTAGTACTTCTAGTACTACTGCGCTATTTGTGTAATTTAAGGCTTACTATATCACCACATCTGATATACTCTCCTGCTCTTGTTTGCTCCTGTGAGTGTTTTTTCTTTTGCATCCATAATTTAAAAGATAATGTTGCACCAGGCAGCTACTATGGATATTTGGGAGACTCCTGGAGCATCTGGGAGAGGTGGAATGTCTTTTGTATACACACAAACACACACACACAATAATAAACAAGACAATAATATTACATATGAATGTACAGAAATGAAATTGAAATACATAGAGTAAAGATGTAAATAAGTCTTGTATATTTTAACATTGTATGTAAATTTGAGACATTTCTTTGATAAAAGGATTGGTAAAATTCACAGTTTAAATCTGAAATAAATTGTAATTTCAGCAAAATATTCCAATATTGGAGAACATGCAAACTCCAAGGCCAAATCTGGGACTTTCTTGCAATGTGAAGCAGCTTGGCTAATGAATGTACAGAAGTTGCAAACTACAGTACCAAATTGTGTTTTAGAATCGACTTCTCAGAAAACTGCATACTTTAATCATTTGTCCATGCATGTTTGGAACACATATGGAGCCAGATCAGTCTAAAAAATAATACATTTACAAAATAAAAATCATACATCCACAACACAATTCACATTTACAAAATCCAATTTAAAAGTTCCAAACAAGATTCAAAACTACACAAATCCAATTATTCAAAGATATGTAAATCCAATTAGCAAGTTAAAAAAACATTTCAAAAATACCCAAATCCAATTTGTAAATTCAACAAAACATTTAAAAAAAACACAAATCCAATTAATGAATTCAAAAAATGTTTAAAAAATACCCAAATCCAATTTGTAAATTTAAAAAACAATTCAAAAATACGTAAATCCAATTTGTAAGTTTTAAACATGATTCAAAAATACCCAAATCCAATTTGTAAATTCAAAAAACAATTCAAAAATACACAAATCCAATTTGTAAATTAAAAAAAAAACATTTAAAAAAATACACAAATCTAATTAATGAATTCAAAAAATGTTTCAAAAGTACCCAAATCCAATTTGCAAATTCAAAAAACGTTTCAAAAATATCCAAATCCAATTCGTAAATTAAAAAAATGTTTCAAAATACCCAAATGCAATTTGTAAATACAAAAAAACATTTCAAAAATTCACAAATTTAATTCATGAATTAAAAAAATGTTTTAAAAATATCCAAATCCAATTCGTAAATTCAAAAAATGTTTCAAAAATACCCAAATCCAAATTATGAATTCAAAAAATGTTTTAAAAATACCCAAATCCAATTTGTAAATTAAAAAAAACAATAAATAAAAAAAATACGTAAATCCAATTTGTAAGTTCAAAATATGATTAAAAATACCCAAATCCAATATGTAAGTTCAAAACATAATTAAAAAATACCCAAATCCAATTTGTAATTTCAAAAAACATTTAAAAAATATCCAAATCCAATTCGTAAATTCAAACAATGATTCAAAAATACACAAATCAAATTTGTAAATTCAAAAAACATTTAAAAAATACACAAATCCAATTCATGAATTCAAAAAATGTTTAGAAAATACCAAAATCAATTTGTAAGCTCAAAACATGATTCAAAAATACCCAAATCCAATTTGTAAATTCAAAAAAACATTCAAAAATACGTAAATACAATTTGTAAGTTCAAAACATGATTCAAAAATACCCAAATCCAATTTGTCAATTCAAAAAAAAACATTTAAAAAATACCCAAATCCAATTTGTAAATTTGAAAAACAATTAAAAAATACGTAAATCCAATTTGTAAGTTCAAAACATGATTTAAAATACCCTAATCCAGTTTGTAAATTCAAAAAAACATTTAAAAAATACACAACTCCAATTAATGAATTCAAAAAATGTTTAAAAAACACCAAATTTTATTTGTAAGTTCAAAACATGATTCAAAAATACTTAAATCCAATTTGTAAATTAAAAAAAAACATTTAAAAAATACACAAATCCAATTCATGAATTTTAATTTTTTTTTAAATTACCCAAATCCAATTTGTAAATTTAAAAAACAATTCAAAAATACGTAAATACAATTTGTAAGTTCAAAACATGATTCAAAAATACCCAAATCCAATTTGTCAATTCAAAAAAACATTTTAAAAAATACCCAAATCCAATTTGTAAATTCAACGAAACATTTAAAAAATACACAAATCCAATTAATGAATTCAAAAAATGTTTAAAAAATACCCAAATCCAATTTGTAAATTTAAAAAACAATTCAAAAATACGTAAATCCAATTTGTAAGTTTAAAACATGATTCAAAAATACCCAAATCCAATTCGTAAATTCAAAAAACAATTTAAAAATACACAAATCCAATTTGTAAATTCAAAAAAACATTAAAAAAAAATACATAAATCCAATTAATGAATTCAAAAAATGTTTCAAAAATACCCAAATACAATTTGCTAATTGAAAAAATGTTTCAAAAATATTCAAATCCAATTCGTAAATTCAAAAAATGTTTTAAAATACCCAAATCCAATTTGTAAATTCAAAAAAAATTTCAAAAATACACAAATTTAATTCATGAATTAAATTATTATTTTTTTAAATATCCAAATCCAATTCGTAAATTCAAAAAACGTTTCAAAAATATCAAAATCTAATTTGTGAATTCAAAAAAACTATTCAAAAATATGTAAATCCAATTCGCAAATTCAAAACACAATTTAAAAATACACAAATCCAATTTGTAAATATAAAAAACATGATTTAAAAATACACAAATCCAATTAATAAATTCAAACCACAATTCAAAAATATGTAAATGCAGTTAATAATATCAAAACATGATTCATAAATACACGAATCCAGTTCATTTGGCGAAAATATTTATGATTTTTACTTGTGAATTGATGAAATGTGTTTACAGATGTACAAATTGGATTTTGTAAATTTGAATTGAGCTGTGCATGTATGAATTTTATTTCGAAATGTATTATTTTTGAGACTGATCTGGCTCCATAAACACATCCTTGAATCAAAGAAGCATAAAAAAACAGTATCCACAATAACACAAATCAACATAGTTTGCACAGCATCACTTTTTCTCTGTATATTCTATATATTCCAGAGACCTTCATTCATCATCGGAACACAAATTAAAATATTTTAGATAAAATCAGAGAGCTGTCTCATCCTCCGAATACAACAATGGTCTCAAGACATTCAAAGTACAGAAAACATTCTATGTGACTTAAGTGGATCAGTTGAAGAAACCACACAAATTGGTGTGTGATTACTATGAGCAATATGCCCATTGTTTGATGCACTGCAGACTCTAATGGCAACATGTATACTGTATAGTCCAATATATTCCCCATAGAAAAATGTCCACCCTGACTTGGAAGGGAAGATATTTCCTGTTTTTTTGGTGAACATAAGTGTTCTTGGAGCTTTGTGTGATTACAGTTTAACCACCAAAGTCCCATGGAATGTCTTGACAATGTTTTTGGTTCCTTTTCTGAATGTCTTGTGATTATTGATGTATAAAAAGGACGAGGGATCTCTTGGATTTAATAAAACAATATCTTAATTTGTGAAGATGAACAAAGGTCTCAGGGGACTGGAATGATATGAGGGTGAGTAATTAAATTTTTTTTTGTGAACTATTTAAGTAAAAAGAATTTAACTAACGGGTGACGCAGTGGCGCAGTAGGTAGTGCTGTCGAATCACAGCAGGAAGGTCGCTGGTTCGAGCCTTGGCTGGGTCAGTTGGCGTTTCTGTGTGAAGTTTGCATGTTCTCCCCGCGTTTGCGTGGATTTCCAACAGTCCAAAGACATGCAGTACAGGAGAATTAGGTAGGCTAAATTGTCCGTAGTGTATGAGTGAGAATGAGTGTGTATGGATGTTTCCCAGAGATGGGTTGCAGGTGGAAGGGTATCCGCTACGTAAAACGTGCTGAATAAGTTGGTAGTTCATTCCGCTGTGGCGACCCCGGATTAATAAAGGGACTAAGCCGAAAAGAAAATGAATGAATGAATGAATTTAACAAAGCAGCAGTGGTGGAGTGGGTAGCGCTGTCACCTCACAGCAAGAAGGTCTCTGGTTTGAGCCTCGGCTGGGTCAGTTGGCATTTCTGTGTGGAGTTTGCATTTTCTTCTTGTGTTGGCATGGGCTTCCTCTGGGTGTTGCGGTTTTCACCACAGTCCAAAGACATGTGGTATAGGTGAATTGGGTAAGCTAAATTGGCCGTAGTGTTTGTGTGTGAATGAGAGTGTATGGGTGTTTCCCAGTGATGGGTTGCAGCTGGAGGACATCCGCTGCGTAAAACATATGCTGGATAAGTTGGCGGTTCAATCCGCTGTTGCGACCCCAGATTAATAAAGGGACTAAGCCGAAAAGAAAATGAATGAATGAATTAAACTAAACCTGTAAGGACACCAGATAAACAGATTCGCCCAGCCTGAATTGTCTGAATGAGCTAGCAGTTCAACTTGGGAGCTCTAGTCAGAGCTGATGGTCACTGATTTAAGCAGTGAGCATGGTGCAACTCTTACCTGACTCCTAGGTGGGAGTCTCAACACAGCCTTGGACAATCAATGGGTCAAGCAACTACTTGATAAAGAGATGGAAGAATTGACTGGGACTGACAGATAGATTGCACAATTTAGTTGGATGGAGCTGTTTCTATATGATTTAAAAAAAAAAAAAGTAAATAACTCTAATTGGGTGCTTTGGTTTCCGAACCATTTTCATATATACTGTACGTAAAATAAACAGTCTCAGATAATTGGACAGACTTACATGAAATTTTGTTCCACAAAAGAATACAGATATTTAGGGGCTGTCAATAAATCAGATGTCTTTTATGTATCAGGTTCTCTATTAGAGGTCAATGAAAAAGCAAATGTTACCACAAGATGCCACCGCCTCCTACTCCAGAAAGCATCATTTTTGTTCTCTGTCTGTCAACAGGTCCAAGTGGTACAAACATCATCATTGGCTCTATAGCAGGAGCGATACTATTGGCAGCTATAGTACTTGGAGGAACAGGCTGGGGCTTCAAGTAAGACACATAAAATGGATTTCAACACATTCAAGAAATTAATTCAAGTACCTTTAATATATTTCCCTCAATTAATTATTAGTAAAAAAACAAAAAAAACAAATCAGCTTTGGTTGTAAAAGTTTTTTTCATTCCTTTTTTGTAGAGTGTTTCTAAAAAACATTTTCATGAATATATCTTGAGATTCTTGAGAAGAAAACAAAACAAGACCAGAGGCCTGTACCTCCAGACTAGCTGTCCAGCCAGTTAAATGACCTAAAACCCAAGATTGGTTCAAACTAAACTGAAACTTAACTGGCTAAAACCTAATTCAGGGTGCAGGCCCCAGATAGTGGTACATTTTGTTTTAAGTTTTAAGAAATGTACAGTACTCCTACACATTAAATTGTGTTATATGCAACATGTACTGATGATACTCTAGATCAGGGATGGACAAACTTGATCCTGGAGGGCCGATGTCCCTGCAGACTTTTGCTCCAACACTAGTCAAACACACCTGAACACACTAATCAGTGTCTTCAAGATCACTAAAAAGCTGCAGGCAGGTGTGTTTGATTAGGGTTGGAGCAAAAGTCTGCAGGGACACCAGCCCTCGAGGATCAAGTTTGCCCATCCCTGCTCTAGATGCTGATCTTTCTGATTAAGTGCATATCAAGCTGCATGTACAGTACACTCACCAGCCACTTTATTAGGCACACCTGTCCAACTGCTTGTTGATGCAAATTTCTAATCAGCCAATCACATGGCAGCAACTCAATGCATTTAGGCATGTAGACATGATCAAGATGATCTGCTGCAAACCGAGCATCAGAAACGGGATTTAAGTGACTTTGAACGTGGCATGGTTGTTGGTGTCAGACTAGCTGGTCTAAGTATTTCAGAAACTGCTGATCTACTGGGATTTTCATGCACAACCATCTCTAGGGTTCACAGAGAGTGGTCTAAAGAAAAGAGAAAATATCCAGTGAGTGGCAGTTCTGTGGGCGCAAATGCCTTGTTGATGCCAGAAGTCAGAGAAGAATGGCCAGATTCAAATAACCACTCATTACAACCAAGGTATGCAAAAGAGCATCTCTGAATGCACAACACTTCGAACCTTGAGGAGGATGGGCTACAGCAGCAGAAGACCACACCGGGGGCCACTGTTGTTAGCTAAGAACAGGAAACTGAGGATACAATTCCCACAGGCTTACCAAAATTGGACAATAAAATATTGGGAAAATGTTGCCTGGTTTGATGAGTCAGAATTTGGCTTCAGCAACATGAAAGCATGGATCCATCCTGCCTTGTATCAACGGTTCAGGCTAGTGGTGGTGGTGTAATGATGTGGGGGATATTTTCTTGGGTTGAGCATCATGTCAATGCCACAGCCTACCTAAGTATTGTTGCTGATGATGTCCATGCCTTTATGACCACAGTGTACCCATCTTCTGATGGCTACTTACAGCAGGATAGCACGCCATGTCATAAACCGCAATCCATCTCAGACTGCATTTAGTGAACATGACAATGAGTTCACTGTACTCAATTGGCCTCCACAGTCACCAGAAATCCAATAGAGCACTTTTGGGTTGTGGTGGAACGGGAGATTTGCATCACGGATGTGCTGCCGACAAATCTGCAGCAACTGCGTGATGCTATCTTGTCAATATGGACCAAAATCTCTGAGGAATATTTCCAGTACCTTGTTAAAACTATGCCACAAAGGATTAAGTCAGTTCTGAAGGCAAATGGGGGTCCAACCCGGTTCTAGTAAAGTGTACCTAATAAAGTGGCCGGTGATTGTACATCAAATGCATAGAAGACTTGGGCTGCCCCTTTGCAGTACAAAGACATAGCGCTAATGACAAAATTCACATGACTTACACTTGAACGCATATCCTCTAATGCACATGAAAAAACAAAAATAAACTTTAGTGTTTATAAGGATGTGTCTTTATAAAAGGAAGGTGATATTTTAATGTTTCATCACAGTATTTAATGTGACAGTATCTTTTTCATTTTAACTAATGAAGTCTTATTCTCTGTCTGTTTTGTTTATTGAATATAGAAATATCAGAAGAGGAAGGTATGACTCTGCCCAACAAGACATGATGTGATGGCATAAACCATATCCATCTCCCACATATTACATCGTTTTCTGTGTCTTTGTTTGCCCAGTTAGTTTCTGTTTTGTTTTATTTAAAAAGGTTTGCGATACATTTATTATCATTTTAGTACATTCATCAATATAAATCACTTTTAATTTCATACTTGATGTGCGTAATGATGTTTCTAACATTATATTATGTTTCTTTTTGTATAAAAATAGAAGTTTAGAGTGTATTTATTGTTATAGATAGGTCTATAAATATTTGGACATCGACTCAATTCTGACATTTTTGGCTCCGTACACCAACACAATGGATTTGAAATGAAATAAAGTTGTCCTTTAACTGCAGACTATCAGCTTTAATTTGAGAGTATTTACATCCAAATCAGCTGAACGCTGTAGGAATTACAACAGTTTGCATATGTACCTCCCACTTGTTAAGGGACCAAAAGTAATTGGACAGAATCATAATCATAAATCAAACTTTCACTTTTTAATACTTGGTTGCAAATCCTTTGCAGTCAATTACAGCCTGAAGTCTAGAACGTATAGACATCACCAGATGCTGGGTTTCATTCCTGGTGGTGCTCTGCCAGGCCTCTACGGCAACTCTCTTCAGTTCCTGCTTGTTCTTGGGGCATAACATTCCTCTTCTTTCCCTTCAAAACCTCTTTGGTTGCTTTTGCAGTATGCTTTAGGTCATTCTCCATCTGCATGTGAAGCGCCGTCCAGTGAGTTCTAAAGCATCTGGCTTATTATGAGCAGAAAATGTTGCCTGAAACACTTCAGAATTCATCCTGCTGCTTTTGTCAGCAGTCACATCATCAATAAATACAAGAGAACTAGTTCCATTGGCAGTCATACATGCCCACGTCATGTCACTACTACCACCATGCTTCACTGCTTATTATCATGAGCAGTTCCTTTCCTCCTCCATACTCTTCTCTTCCCATCACTCTGGTGCAAGTTAATCTTGATCTTATCTGCCCATAGGATGTTGTTCCAGCACTGTGAAAGCTTTTTAAAAATCTAATCTGACATCCTGTTTTTGAGGCTCACCAATGGTTTATATCTTGTGGTGAACCCTCTATATTCACTCTGGTGTAGACTTTGACACACATACACCTACCTCCTGGCGAGTGTTCTTGAACTGGTCAACTGTTGTGAAGGGTGTTTTCTTCACCAGGGAAAGAATTCTTTGGTCATCTACCACAATTGTTTTCCGTGGTCTTTCGAGTCTTTTTGGTGTTGCTGAGCTCACTGGTGCGTTTTTTTTCTTTTTAAGAATGTTCCAAACTGTTGTTTTGACCACGCCTAATGTTTTTTGCCATTTTTCTAATGGGTTTGTTTTGTTTTTTCGGCCTAATGATGGCTTGCTTCACTGATAGTGACAGCTCTTTGAATCTCATCTTGAGAGTTGACAGAAAAAGACTCTAAATGCAAATAGCACACTTGAAATGAACTCTGGAACCTTTTATCTGCTCATTGTAATTAATTGCAATAATGAGAGAATAACACACACCTGCCCATGGAACAGCTTAGAAGCCAAATGTCCAATTACTTTTGGACGCTTAATAAGTGGAAAGCACATATATAAACTGTTGTAATTCCTACAGCGTTCACCTGATTTGGATGTAAATACCCTCAAATTAAAGCTGACAGTCTGGTAGTTAAAGCATCTTAATTTCATTCCAAATCCATTGTGTTGGTGTATAGAGCCAAAAATGTTAGATATGTGTCGATGTCCAAATATTTATGGACCTCACTGTATATGTTATATTTTACTTTTCTGCTCATTGCTGAGGAATGATCTCTCTTACTGCCTCCATCTGTGGTAACTTAGATATGCAACAAATACAAAAAACCTCTGATTTATTTTTGTCAATGTTTTTTTGTGTTTATAACTAGCTCTCAGTGTTTTTTTTTTTTTTTTTGGCTTACTAGACATATTTGATTTTGCCAAGTGCTTGCATATTGTTAGCTAATAACGGAGGCATTTGCATTCATGCTAAATAAATAAATACACAAACACATTTCATTTGCTATGGCATTACTCTTATGTATTATATTATAATATATTATATTATATTATATTATATTATATTATATTATAGTATATTATATTATATTATATTATATTATATTATATTATATTATATTATATTATATTATATTATATTATATTATATTATATTATATCATTGTGCCATGAAATAATGGAAACATTTTGTTAGGAATATTGTTTTAAAATCATTTAGTAAATCATTATGGTGGCTTGAGAAAGCCAACATACTGTTATACTACATAAACTTAATATTCTTCTTATTCTTCTTCTAAAACTAATTTCTATATGCATCTCCTCCTAGACCGTTCATACTACAAACTAACTCTAAACCTCCAAACTGGTCTGACTCAGGTTGCTTTATCTTTTTCAACTGATCTGACTTACGGTTTTCCAAAAACTCACCTGCAAAATTCAGAAAAATCCCATTGACTTGACATTGACCAAAATTTGTGACCTCATAACTTTGCGCCAGACTGTCACACATACTTAAGGTTGGGCTCATTTAACTCAGACTACCAATCTGCCAATCACTGATGACCTTTCAACTTACTAGCCACATCCTCGCAACCACCTATGGCACCCTAGCAACTGTCCCATAGACTTCCATTGTAAAAAAAACTGCCATTGACTTTGGACATACTAACAACATACCAATTCATACTAACAAACATACTAATCATACTAACAACATGCTAATTCATACTAAATTTATGCTAACAACATGGTAGTTTATACTAGAAACATGCTAGATCAAACTACACCATGCTAATTTATGTTAGCAACAGCCTAGCAATTATTTAGAACACCTTAGCAACCACCTAGCACCATGAATTACTTTCATAAAAGCATAATTAGGGACCCTTGGCATTTACATAATATAATTGCTTCAATGATAAACAGTCTAAACTGCAATGCACAGCTAATTGTATCATTTAACAAATTGTTTCTCCCTCTATTTCCTCCTTTTCTTTTTCTCTCCTAAGATCTGGAGGGGGATAAAGCCTGTCGTCTGCTCTTCTGTGCATCTGCACTGTGTTCTTTAAACTTTGAGGGAAACAGAAGAAACTCCAGATGTCTTCCACTCTCTCACCAAACTCCAGTGTCACTCTCTCCTGTCTTTCCACTTCCTGTTACTGCCTGTCACCTGTTGCCTAGAAACACTTCAATACATCCCATGGTAACATTCTTTAACTGATTACGATTCCAATGATGTTACTTTTTAATAATTGGGTTTTCTCTTTAAACCAAGCACAGAAAATGAAAAGTCATAATTTACGCATGTCATTTTGTTGTCATTGATGGAACAAAAAACGGAGGTGTTGTGTAGAAAGTTCACATTGTTGATTTCCCAAAAATGGACCAAAAACACCATAAAGATCCGGGCTGTGTTCTATATGGCACCTTGGGTGTCAAGACGCATCACGTCAGGTAAATAAATCAAGAATTCCAGTTGGAAAAAAGGTCACCAACATTCAAGACAGACATCAAGATTACTATGCATAATGCTTTTAAACATTTTAAATGCTAAAATGTTATCACCTAGAGCTGAGACTTTTCAAATACACCCTATATTTTCCATAGAGATTTCCCCCCAAAGATCCCCAAATAAGAAATTTATCTCTGATTATTTATGGATGTCCCATTGGAAATCCAAAAACAATGTACTCTCTCAGAATGGAATATCTGTTAGCATTCCATGTTTACCCTCATACTTAGTCTATTATCTATAATCATGCTGCTTTTATGATCATCCATAATAGTGCATAAAAACATGCATAACCATATGAATGTACTTTTACATGATAAAACAAAATAAGGCATTACTTGTATGTTCAATGTAGTTATAGTTTTCATCAGCACATATCTGAGGAAAGGCAAGGTCATTTTAGTATTATATACAGTTGAAGTCAAAATGATTAGCCCTCATGTGATTTTTTTCTTTCTTTTGCAAATATTTGTTTAACAAAGCAAGGAATTTTTCACAGTATTTCCTATAATATTTTTTCTTCTAGAGAACGTTTTACTTGTTTTATTTTAGCTAGAATAAAAGCAGTTTTTAATATTTAAAAGAACATTTTAAGTAAATATTTTTAGCCCCCTTTTTCTCTCGATTGTCTACAGAACAAACCACTGTTATACAGTACAATGATTTGCCTACTTAACCTAAATTGACCTGGTTAAGCCTTTAAACTGCACTTTAAGCTGAATACTAGTATATTGAAAAATATCTAGTAAAATTTAATTTACTGTCATCATGAATCAGTTATTAGAAATGAGTTATTATTATATATTATGTTTAGAAATGTTTTGAAAAAAATATTAAACAGATACTAGGGAAAAATATATGGGTGGGGGTGTAATAATTCTGACTTCAAATGTATATATATAATTTATAAATATGTGAGACACTGTTTGAATGCACTGAACTGAAGATATGTATATAATGTATATGACAGCACTATATTGCCCTTTGACTGTATAAATTACTAACACAGTCAGATTTAAGCACAAAAGTACATTTTTAGGGTCAAGGGTTAATACAGCTGACACTGAAATACAGTTAAACCATGCAGAAAAACAACATCACAAGTCACTTTTCCAGTCATTTTTGTTCTAACAATTGTATCCACTTAGTATTCATAGCTTTGAGTGATGTGACCAGAGCAGAGAACTGAAGGGCAAAGCTGTGGTACAGACCTGACAAGTTTCTATTTGTTTCAGATATGTTACAAATACTTGATATAAATTATATTAATCCCATATAAATTATTTCTGTACTATTTAAATCCCCCAGATGAATTTACATTTTTGATAAACTATCCATTTCAAGTCCCTTTAAATTACAAATTCCTATGATAATTATGCTTCAGGACATTTTAGTGGGAAGACTAGTTTAGAAGACTAAATTACAAATAAGTACTATAATAAAACAATTCAATATCCAACTCTACGTAGTCAAAGTTGAGAGCCACAAAATGGGAGTATATATATATATAAATAAATATATACACATATATATATATGTGTGTGTGTATATATATATATATATATATATATATATATATATATATATATATATATATATATATATATATATATATATATATATATATATATATGTGTGTGTGTGTGTGTGTGTGTGTATATATATATATATATATATATATATATATATATATATATATATATATATATATATATATATATATATATGTATATGTATATATATATATATATATATATATATATATATATATATATATATATATATATATATATATACGTATATGTATATGTATATATATATATATATATATATATATATATATATATATATATATATATATATATATATATATATATATATATATATATATATGTATATGTATATATATATGTATGTATATATATATGTATATGTATATATATATGTATGTATATATATATATATATATATATATATATATATATATATATATATATATATATATATATATATATATATATATATATATATGTATGTATATATATATATATATATATATATATATATATATATATATATATATATATATATATATATATATATATATATATGTGTATATGTATATATATATATATATATGTATATATATATATATATATATATATATGCATATATATATATAACAAAATATATTATATATATATATAACTAATATTTTGACTCGTCTTGTGTAAGCTAACCTGCTAACTATAGCTTTTATGTCAACACAGGTTCATTGTGAAAACGTTCCCCGTATACATGTCTGGAGATCGCAAATTATGTAGTCAGAAGTACGTATGGCTGCAACTGTTTTTAAAACAAACGCTACGGGCAGGTATGATGCCGTTACTTTTCACGCTAGCAGCTGACCGCTTACTTCCGTATGGAATGGCTTTTCCTGTTGTTACCAGTTTGTCCGGTGGCTCGCAGCATATATCAGCAGACTTGAGATGCAGAGAGGAGTTGACTATGATGACAGGGTTCGAGTCCAGCCAAGAATGGTTCCAGAAAGCAGGTAAGAAAAAATAAAATCCAAAAAAATGATATAAACAAGTAAATAGCAGGGTGAGAATGCAGTAAAATCTGAAAATGTGGTAAAAATGGGGGGGCTTTTCTTTTTCTGGATTGCTTTACTAATCACTGTAGGTTGGATTTAGGGAAGTGGGTGGGCGCTGGTCAATCGGTTCTTTTTAAAACACTATCGGTTGGATTTAAGGAAGGGGATGGATGGGGGATCGGTCTGTCGGTTGGTCAGTCAGTCAATCAGTCAGTCAGTCGACAACGGCCTCTGGTGAATTTTCGCAATAACATCAGTCGTGAATGGGACTTGTAAGGGAAATTTAAGATCTCAAAAAGCATACACAGCAGCCTCTGGTGGATTCATAAAAACAAAAATCGCAAAAAAAACGTACCTCTTGGGACGTATTTGGCACTCTCCAGAAATGTATATAGGGGTAGATTTTCAGAATGAGCCTGGTTTGTCTTATGTCCAATCTGTAAGTCATGATGGTGACCCGTACATGTGTAAATAATGAAGCTATACTTAATAATGTTTAAGAGACTGAGACTGGCAGCAGAATATTCGCAGAATACACCTTTTTATACAATTGCTTCCTTAAGAATTTTCTTTTTGAATTTCAAAAATGAACAAAAGTACTGTAATAAAGGAACGAGCCAGTTACTGAAATGAAGTTAAGTTAGTTAGTTAGTTGAGTTAGTACACAGTGGATACTTCGATTTTAACAAAGTTTGAGAAAATGTTTTAGAGTGTCTATAAATTATCAGCAGAAATGTGTGTGCTTTTCATACTGTACACCTGTCCACAAATTTGAAAATATTGTCTCATCATGAAATAACTAAAGTATCCCCACAACCTTTTATTTGAGCAGAAACAAGTAACAGTTAATTAGCAATATTCGTAGTTTTCTCAAATTTTTGTGTGCCTTCAGCAAAGATACATTCACCAATGATCAGCCTGTTTCAACAGTTTCCTTAATGGTAGGCATGCTCATGAAATGTCATCAAACGTACACAATAGAACACATGAGACTTTGGTCCATATTTAAATGTATTTATTTATATAAATGATGTAACATTTGGATTTATGATCACTTTTTCTCTGATATGTAAATATATCCTTTAAAAACAATCACACATCTACACCAAATATAAAGCAGATGAGTTTCCAAAGAAAGACACAGATTCTTTTTCTTGTTTTCTATCTAATTTTGGGGTGAAACACGACTGGAACATGTTCTAGTACAATCCAAATTATAATACCTTGAGCCCTGTTTTCAGGCAACTGATAGCTTGAGTTGCATGTTTTTTAACCTCTGTTGACAAACCATGAACTTGATAGTTGCTGAGAGGAATCATTAAGGACAATCTAGCTGATAACGTATTTGAAATATATTGCCTTCAGTCACATTCCAACATTTCATTCAAATCACTGTGTATTTCAATCACTGAGTTTCAGTGTTTTAGCCGTTTTGGTGTGGATTTTAATCTATAGATTTCTATGTCTAAAGAGTTACTGTGGAAATATTATACTTTGTAATGGTTTTCAAACTATTTGATTATTAGATAATATGACATCTCAGTGAGAGTGATATCAGGTTCAGCTAAAGCTCACTGCAAATAAGAATTTTCCTCAATGATGCAACACTATCTAATTTCCAGTGGTTTGCTATGAACATTTACATCAGTTAGCACTGTGGTAGGGGCAACAAACATCCTAGATAAATAAATTCTTTCCATGATTTGCTTGATTATTGTTGTATTACAATGAACAGGCTGCCAGCAAATCAAAGCTTGTTTTTTAAAAAAAGTGCAAATATTAGGGGGGAGACATTCACACAATGTATCAGCGACAATAACAGCAACAGAGCAGAACGATGTTTCTTTTTAGGTATATTATTATTGTCTGTATGCAAAGGTCTAAATGTATTTGTAACACACACACACACACACACAAAACAAAATGTACAAGACACAATTTTTGTCATGATTTGTCCAATTTCACAAATACGAGTATCTACTGTGTATCAATATGTAGTTATAAAACTTCAAGAGTAGCAATGTTTTATTGTATATTTGTGTATAATAACAACTGCCATAAAAAAAACCAAGCATTCCTGGAGATATGTCTTCCGGGGTGTGAGACTGTGTGTAAATATTGTAATAGCTCACCTGAAGCTTAAACTAATGAATGGAAGAGAGGCAGACACGTTATTGATTTTGGCCTCTCAGTTGCCATATAAAAATGGATTCTACTCAGCATGCGTGAGTGAAATGTTGAAAACAACTCATTTCTTTTTTTTGTTATTCTCAGAGATGAGATGCATTGTAATTTGTTTTCTTAAAAAAAAAACACTAGGAATGTTGACAAAACTTGCAAGTTATGAAGCTTAAATAAATAAAGACTTGAACATTTCTTGCATTGTTTTTAATAAACTATTTTAAGTATGTGAAAAAGTCACCTTTCTGTAGTCCCTCTCAGCTTTTCTTGCAGTGTTCTTTACTGAAAAAAATTACATTTGGTATTTACTCAAACTACTTATTTAAAATTAGCTCAAACAACACAATTATTGGTGTTTTTTTGGGACAGCTTAATTGTTTTATGTTCAACTAACTTAAATTTGTAAAAACAATTAAGTTAACTTAATTGATTTGTGTTGGGACATAAAGGAATTTTGTGCAATCCAGCATTTTTTACAGTGTTGTGCTAGTTTATCCAGGCACCTAGGAAATTGCAGAACCAAGGATAAAAAAATACAACTAAGAAATGTGTGTAATAATTATGCACTGTAAAATCCAACAGTCAACTTTATCAAATGAAATGAGTGTAGTTAACTCAAAATTTACTGAAAGTTTATTCTACTCATTTGAAAAGAGTTTTGAACTCAGTGTTGAAGGTAATGAGTTAATTAATTATCAAATGGTTTGTTGCAACTGGTTTCCTTAAAGGTTTTGAGTTGCCTTAACTTGTTTGGTTTTACAGTACTCAGTTGGTTTGAGTTCTCTTCATTTATTGGGTTTTACTGTGCTCAAATTGCTTTGTTTACTCAAATGGATTAAGTTCACAGTACTCATTAGGATTAGTTTTTGAACTTAAATTGTTTGTTGCAATCTGTTTCCTCAAAAGGTTTGAGTTACCTTACCTTTTTGGGTTTTACAGTGTGTGCATTTTACGAAGTAGCTTTTTAAAGGAACGCTCCACTTTTTTTTTGGAATAAGGCTCATTTTATAAGTTTAAATGGTTTCATGGTAAGTTTTACCATTTTTGAAACCATTCAGCCTATCTCCTGGTCTGAAGACATAGATATTTACATTAGATGTTGCCTATGCTATTGTTGTCTATTGGAAGGAATGCGTCAATAGAGCCGCCATTTTAGTACAGGGTAGCACAGGGTCCTTTGAAATGAATGTGGGACCAAGGTGTAGTGGAGGACTGGCCATCCGAAGCCATAGATATGTAAACATTTATACATATATCTACAATCGGGAGTTTTCCCGGTGGTCAGTATGCATACAGTTTTTGTTAAATTTTACATTACTTTTCTACATGGATTGATAAGTGATCACATATGCATTGCCGACAAAGAGCATGTGTTTGTGTGCATGAAATGTATTATCCTCCCTTCCTGTTAAATTTGATCTAATCCATGTCCTGAAACACACCCGCTCTCCCGCTTTCACTTCTAATTCTAATGAATCTCCGTTATGGACGGCTCGTGTGAACCATATCCCTGCGTCTCAATGTGCATATCCACCTTTCAGATCTAAATGGTATATAACATTTGTAATATTCAATAATTTAGGGTGGACAGTATGCTAATTGAGGCATAGGCACTGTTATGTTATCAGGCACTCTTATAAGTTACTACAAAAACTAGCCGTTACTTCACTTAGCCGACAATAATATAAGTTTCTGACACCGCAGCATCTTGTTGTCATATTTCATTTACACTGTTTGCTGATTTTATTCAACAAAAATAGCATAAACCTAGAATTCAGTGCAAGTTAGTGCTACTTTACCTTATGGTCAGTGCAGTAAGAGACTTATTATCATAAATAACGTTACTTGTTTAACAAAAAAGTTCGTAACATACAAAAACGTAAAAAAACAAAATCTTACCTAAGAAATGTGATGCCTTTAGGCTTTGTTTGCTCGTTACTACACCCGTCCACAGTGCAAAAGTCCAGCATCTTCAGATTGGCTTTAGTCTGTGCGCTTGAATGACATTTGTCCTGCGAGCACTGTACAAATGTGGCGGTGCTATTGACGCATGCTCAGGACCTGTATGCAATATCTAGTGTATATATCTATGGTCTGGAGAGAGCTCCTTAGCTTAGCTTCGCAGAGAATCAATCATTGAATCTTATGAGACCATCATCTAGCTCCAAAATAAATAAATGTTTTGATAATTTTCCACTTTAAAGCTTAATTCTTCGGTAGTTTATATTACACAGCACTTGGAAATATTCCCCAACTAAGTAACTATGGAACAGCACTGCATAATACTTATGGAATGAGAGTATAGTTGCTAGACATTTAGACCTAGAAAATAGTTTTTTGTCACTCAGGTCACAATGTAACTACAGAAGTCAAGTTCATTCATTCATTCATTTTCTTGTCGGCTTTGTCCCTTGCGGGGTCGCCACAGCGGAATGAACCGCCAACTTATCCAGCACGATTTTACGCAGCGGATGCCCTTCCAGCCGCAACCCATCTCTGGGAACTTCCACACACACATTCACACTCATACACTATGGACAATTTAGCTTACCCAATTCACCTGTACTGCATGTCTTTGGAATGTGGGGGAAACCGGAGCACCCGGAGGAAACCCACGCGAACCCAGGGAGAACATGCAAACTCCACACAGAAACGCCAACTGACCCAGCCCAGCCGAGGTTCGAACCTGCGACCCAGCGACGTTCTTGCTGTGAGGCAACAGCACTACCTACTGCGCCACTGGGTTGCCCCAGAAGTCAAGTTATAGAAGAATAAGTTATAAAGTGCAGTTATAGAAAAACTATGGTGATATTTATAAATGGATGTACTATGAACATTATGTATATACAGGTTGTATTAGATATGAACAGAGATTTACAATAGATTGATATATGTACAGGTTGCTATTAATAATCAGAAGTGTGCAGATAGATAAACAATTACAAATGTATATGTACAGTAGGTGTGTATATAATTACAAATGTGCAGTGGGTATGTACAGTTCAAATAAATGAATCAGTGCAATGAATATGTGCAATTTTTAAATAGTGCAATGATTATGAGGAGTATAAGTTATGAGGAGAGTGGGGGGTGGGGGGCAAAGAGTCAGTGGGGGGCAGAGTTCAAAAGGGAGATAGCTCTGGGAAAGAAGCTGTTCCTTAGTGGAACCTTACTGGTTTTTGTTCGGGTGAGCAGGGTGAGAGGAATCTTTAAGAATACTGCGTGCTCGGCGCAGACAGTGTTTCTTCTGGATGTCCTCTATGGCTGGCAGTGTAGTCCCTGTGATGCGTTGGGCAGTTTTCACCACCCGCTGCAGTGCCTTACCCTCAGTAACAGAGCAGCTTCCATACCAGACTGTGACACAGTTCGTCAGGATGCTTTCTATTGTACAGCGGTAGAAGTCCTCCAAGACAGCTGATGACAGCTGGTTCTTCTTAAGTTGCCTTAAGAAAAATAGGCGCTGGTGAGCCTTCTTGACCAGGCTGGAGGTGTTGGTGGTCCAGGAAAGTTCCTTTGAGATGTGGGTCCCCAGGAACTTGAAGGATGAGATAGGCTCGACGGCCATCCCATTGATGTGGATGTGAGCCTGTTCGTCCCTTCCTGAAGTCCACAATGAGCTCCTTGGTCTTGTCGGTGTTAAGGAGCAGATTATTGTCGGTACAGCAAGTGGCCAGATGCTGTATCTCCTCCCTGTAGGCAGTCTCATCATTGTTGCTGATTAGACCAATCACTGTGGTGTCATCTGCAAATTTGATGATGGTGTTGGATCTGTTCACAGGCCTACAGTCGATGGTAAAAAGGGAGTAGAGGAAGGGGCTCAGCACACAGCCCTGTGGTACACCAGTGTTGAGTGTGACGGTGGTGGAGCAGATGTGGTCTGATCTAACATTCTGAGGTCTGTTAATCAGAAAGTCCATAACCCAGTTGCAGAGAGACGTGTCGATATCCAGGTCTCTAAGTTTGATCATAGACTTTGAGGGTATGACGGTGTTGAATGCTGAGCTGAAGTCAACAAACAGCATTCGTGCATAAGTGTTTTTATTGTCCAGGTGTGTGAGTACAGAGTGCAGTGCTATGGAGACTGCATCTACTGTGCTCCTGTTGCCACGGTAAGCAAACTGATGTGGGTCCAGTGTGGATGGCAGAGTCTTTCAGTTGTGCCAGGACCAACCGCTCGAAGCACTTCATGATGATGGGTGTGAGTGCTACAGGGCAGTAGTCATTCAGGCATGTTGGGCTGGAGTGTTTCGGCACTGGCACAATAGAGGTGGTTTTAAAGCGTGTTGGCACAGCTGCTAGGTTAAGGGACAGGTTGAAAATAAATATTATTATTTCACAATAAATTAGCAAAATATACAATTATACATACCTAATGCTTCTTTTGGGTGGGACTAAATAAATTTATAATCTGTATATACCACATTTTGAGTTCTGACAAGCTCTAAAGCAGTGGTGCTCAACCCTGTTCCTGGCGATTGACCTTCCAGCTGATTTCAGCTCCAACCCTGATCAAACACACCTGAACCAATTATTTAGAACGTGAGGAGCACTTGATAATTACAGGCAGGTGTGTTTGATAAGGGCTGCAACTGAAAACTGCAGGAAGGTCGATCGCCAGGAATAGGGTTGAGCACCCCTGCTCTAAAGAGTAATGCATTGAAAGCAAACTGGTAGCTGCCTTTGACTTCACTGCGTCTCCCGTTTTCAAAATAAGAGTCCCACAGACATTTGTACAATTATTATGTACTTTGATAAGCTTAAAAATAGGGGAGGAAAATTATAATGGTTATAATCTCAAAACACAGCCTGGAGCATGCATATTAATGATCCCATGTAATCCTGTGTCTGTGTTTTGGCTGCTGATATCCTAATGATGCAGCAGCTTGTCAGGACTGGATGACATAGAACATGAACTAAAGTTCATGCAAATCTTTAGGGCGTGACCCGTGAGCAACGCAACAGTCAGCATTTTGTTTTGATTGGCTTGTTTTTCACTGAGGTTTCATACAATGGCTGAATTATAATTCTGCATCGAGTGATTGCCTTGCATGTAGTCGTGCATTAATATTTCTACATTCTGTTTGTGTTGCAGTTGGGTTTCTATGTTTATATGCATCATTGAGTGTAGTTAAATTTTTTGAGAGGTCCTTGTCAGGGTTTTCGTCAGCCAGGGCGAAGAGTATCCAACTGTACAAAGGCTGTGTCGCACCATCCGCGTGCACTCAGCGCAGAAATATATATCAGCTTTAAGGCTCATGGTATGGCCATTTTGATGTATTGAACTCTTATTTTTCGATTATGCCTTGTTATACTCAGACATTCTTTATAGAGCATCTTTAAATGCTAATAAGCTGCTGCCAATATTAAATGTGCTAGTGAAGATGGCATCCATACTGCTAGTTACTACATCAAGTTAACTTATGTTTGTAATTTGTTTTTAGTGACTTCTACAAGGTCAATATACCTGTGCAGATCAGCTAATTTCAGCTATACACAGCTTATATACACTCACCGGCCACTTCATTAGGCACACCATACTAGTATCAGGTTGGACCCCTTTTGCCTTCAGAACTGCCTTAATCCTTTGTGGCATAGATTCAACAAGGTACTGGAAATATTCCTCTGAGATTTTGGTCCATATTGACATGATAGCATCATGCAGTTGCTGCAGATTTGTCAGCTGCATATCCATGATGTGAACGTTCCATTCCACCACATCCCAAAGGTGCTCAAAGGTGGATTGACATCTGATGACTGTATAAGGCCATTTGAGTACAGTGAACTCATTGTCATGTTCAAGAAACCAGTCTGAGATGATTCAAGCTTTATGACATGGCGCGTTATACTGCTGGAAGTAGCCATAAGAAGATGGGTACACTGTGGTCATAAAGGAATAGACAAGGTCAGCAACAATATTCAGGTAGGCTGTGTCATTACACGATGCAGAATTGGTACTAATGGGCCCAAAGTGTGCCAAGAAAATATCCTGTTGATACAAGGCATGAGGAATCCAAACTTTCTAGTTGTTGATGCCAAATTCTGACCCTACCATCCGAATGTCGCAGCAGAAATTGAGACCAGACAACATTTTTCCAATCTTTTATTGTCCAATTTTGGTGAGCCTGTGCAAATAGGGTATATGTGGAAGAATGCTACAGGACTTTTAATTTGTCAGTAACCTGGGTTAAGAGCTTTCAGTGAACTGTATGCCATTACAAAATCGGCGCGTTTAAGGTCTGTTTGCTTTAAAAATTAGCGATCTGCACTGAACTTGCTGTTCTTGGCTAACAGGAGTGGCACCCGTTGTGGTCTTCTGCTGCTGTAGCTCATCTGCCTCAAGGTTCTACATGTTGTGCATTCAGAGATGCTCTTCTGTATACCTCAGTTGTATTGAGTGGTTATTTGAGTTACTGTTGCCTTTCTATCAGCTCGAACCAGTCTGGCCATTCTCCTCTAGCATCAACAAGGCATTTTTACCCACAGAACTACTATTCACTGGATATTTTCTCTTTTTCGGACAATTCTCAGTAAACCCTAGGGATGGTTGTGCATGAAAATACTCAGACCAGCCCGTCTGGCACCAACAACCATGCCACGTTCAAAGTCACTTAAATCCCCTTTATTCCCCTTTCTGATGCTCGGTTGGAACTGCAGCAGATCATCTTGACCATGTCTTCATGCCTAAATGCATTAAGTTGCTGCCATGTGATTGGCTGATAAGAAATTTGCGTTCACAAGCAGTTGAACAGGTGTAGTTAATAAAGTGACCGTTGAGTGTATTAAGAGATAGACTGCGTCCAAAACCGCATACTTCCATACTATACAGTACGCTAAAATCAGTATGCGAGCCGAGTAGTATGTCCGAATTCATAGAATTCGAAAATCAGTATGCAAGAAGTACCCGGATGACTTACTACTTCCGGCGAGATTCTGAAGCTGTGCTATCCCATGATGCCCCAAGAGAGAATTCATGAATGGGAGTGAATCGACGCAACTGACGCAGGTAGGTCACATGACCATGACAAAATGGCGGATGTAGTACATCCGAATTCCATTCATACTTCTTACATTCATACTGTATAGAACGAACTTTTCTAACGGCCAAGTAGTACGTTTAAATTTAAATGCAGTACCTACTTAGTAGGCAAAAATAGTAATGAATGAGGATGTATTTTATGATAAAAATAGAAATTGCAAATCAACCATAACAACAAGAATGACGTCCAAGTGCACTGACACATAGCAGAGTTCTCAGTGACCCGTGTTCAACTCTTATTTTAATGGTCTTCAACAAACAAGAGCAATATGTAATAATCAAAAATCAGGTATGTATCACTTTGAAAAGTTCAGTTCATTAGGCACATTAAGTTCAACAGAATGCTTGTTTTGTTCAATGATAAATTATTTTAGTTTAATTCAAATGTTAAAGAATGTGATTCAACCCCATCTAAGCCAGCCAAAGGTGACAGTTAATGAAAACTGTCACAATTAAAAGCCTAAGAGCAAGCTATTGTGGTGCAATAAGCAAATTTCCGAGCAATTAAAAACTAGATTTATTTGTGCATTTTGAAACTATATCTCTTTTTTCACTGTGAAAAAATATTTTTATTTTTGCCTCTACCCAATCCTTTTTCTTTCTCTCCGTTTTTTTTTTTTTTCAAGTCAACGTCACCTTGGATTCCCCCTGTGTTCTCAGACATTCACAAACTCACATAGTAATTCTAAAAATAAATATTTTTTGTTGACTACATTTGATGTATATTGTGATGCTAGACTAAACAATTTTTGTTAACCTTATCAGCAAAACATACGGTGCAATGCCAGACAGTATGATGCCAGAGTTCACTGAGATTCACAAGCTCACATAGTAATTCTAAAAATAAGTAATTTTCAGACCTTGTTGACTAAATTTTATGTATATTGTGATGCTAGACTAAATTAACCATTTTATTAACCTTATCAGCAAAACTGACAGTATGATGCCACGCAAAATCTCTGCAATAATGGTTTCCTAAAAGAACAAGCACAGCACTCAGGCTGGACGCGGTAATGAATGAGAAGTTGCCGTACGTCATGCTTTTTTTTTTTTTTTTTGTCAACTCCACTCCTTAAATTATATTTTTGGGGTTTGTTTTCTAGAAAGGATCTGCTGTCTCAGCTGTGGACTTTGTGCAAAACCAGCAACATCAACTTGGTTCAACAGTTCAGTGATGCTAATATAGGTTTTACCTGACTTGTCTGGTGAAGGCAAATTATATTCTACTTTCTTATGTTTTTGCTTAAACTTTTTTAAATACAGCAAACCCTGGTTTTAAAATTTTTTTTTTTTAACCATAAGCAATGGACAACTGTAAAAGACATTTAAGGACCTGTCTACACTTGTCGGCTCAAGAAGGTCAAGAAGCAATATAATCTGATTGCTTTAGTAATGTAAAGACTCATGTGGGAAATTCAATTAAAATTATTAGTACTGGGGGGGTACACTGTACTTTTAAGGTTCATTTTTGTACCTTTAAGGCACTATGAGGTACAAGTTTGTACTTTTTAGGTAGTAATATGCAAGTTTAAGGACCTGTCAGGAACAAAAACGTATCTTTTGAAAAAGTACTACCCCAATGGCCCATTTTGTACATTTATTTCTGAGGGTGTTTTGTACCAAAACACACAGATTATGATGGATAGCGAAATCAAAGTTGCCTTTTAATTCACACATCCTCTTAATTTGCTTTTGCGCTTACTCATAAAACAAGTAACATGAGTTTATTCATTTATTCTTATATTTACATGCCATTTGAAGAGTCTATATCAGGGATGTCAAACTCAATTCCTTGAGGGCCGCAGCCCTGCACAGTTTAGTTCCAACCCTAATTAAACACACCTGATCAAACTAATTGAGTCCTTCAGGCTTGTTTGAAACCTACCAGTAAGTGTGTTGAAGAAGGATTGGAACTAAACTGTGCAGGGCTGCGGCCCTCCAGGAATTGAGTTTGACATCCCTGGTCTATATGAAGTCTATATTGGTAAAAATCCACCCACATCTTTTTAAGCTCTTATTGGTCTTAAAGGACAACACAGCTACAGGAGCTTCCCTCAAGTGCTGGGTGGGTGGGGGTGGAGGTGTAAGTCCTCACCACATCACAGCTCACGCACCATCTGCTCCTCATGGTTCAAATGCCTGTGTGCCATTCACATCCTGGTCGAGCGGCCCTCTCATAGCACCTCACATTCCAGGGACAATGGAGACTCCATCATAAGGTGGTCCAGCTAATTTTGGAACAATTTGAAGAAATCTTGTCTAAATCTAATAATTATTTGCTTTTCAAAATTCTATCATATGTTGGTAGATTAACTCCTTGATTGAGTCTCATTGAAACACAGAAAAAATAGCACACTGCTGGTTTGTCTGCACAAATATGCATTTCCACAGTGAGCTAGATCTATGGAACATTCATATGGCTCCTAGACAGGACATGGAAGACTTAGCTGGTTCCTGAGAAGTGTCAGGAGGATGAACCACTCTCTGCCATCTCTTATGCCCTTTTGGGAATTCCCTTTAGTCCTGACATGTCTCCAGTGAGGTCATTTGAACCCCTCAACTCAATCAGTCGTAATTGCATTGGCTTCAATTAAAAGGTTCTCGAGGCATTTTTGGTTAGTGAATCCTGAAATTCAAGCTGGCCAAATCTCATGTTATCTTAAGCCTCTGGCTTGACAAGGTTCCTCCATTTTAAGATCAGGTGGTTTACCTGCAAGCTGCCTTTGGTGGAAGCAGTTCCAGCCCTTGTACTGCTGTGCCCTGTTCACAAACTGCTAATTTATGTGGACTGCACAAAAAAACTTTAGAAGTTCCAAGCAGCTCTTTGTCTGATTTGGTGGTCAGCAGAAAAAAAGTGACCTCTCCAAACAGAGGTTGGCTCACTGGATAGTGGATGCCAACACCAAGGGACACCAATATCATCAATCACGACATAATGCATAGTAACTGACTGAAAGGCAATGGCTTGTTTACATCCCTGAAAGAGGGGGTTTATGTCTCTACAACCACAGTTCATAACTGAATTGGTAACTGAATGCTGAGCTGTGACTTGGCTCCTCATTAAAAATATGAAGAGTGACTACATGAAGGCTACTTAAATATTCTGTATATATGGGTGTGCGCTCTATGCTGATTTCACTCGCCAAATTTTCATAAGACCTTTTTATACAAAGTGAAAATGATTGGTCCCCTTAGTGCAGTGGTCGCCAACCCGATCCTGATCGACTGGTAGATCTTTATCATTCTACTGGTAGATCCCGAGAATGACAGAATACGAATAATGTATAGTGATATATTTCTCTTTATCTTTCTTGATCCAACTGCTTTTAAAACGTCAGTATACAGCTCTTCATAAAACATCCCGCACCCCGTGAGGAGCCAGTCTCAAACTAATAATAGGCTGTTTACATATACATGCTCAAGTTCATTATTTCAAACGGAGGTGTGCGCATTTATATTGTGCGTGTTGAAAAAACCAAAACATTTTTTAAATTAAACTGCAAAAACGCAAGGCACATAAGCAGCGCACAAAACTATGTGCTATTTTATTGTTTTTCTGCTGGGTAGATTTTGTCTTTCAGCAAGGCCGAGGATCTTGGGCTAAAAAAAGGTTGGTGATGTCTTGATGTAACCTCTTTCTTCTCTTCTTCAGAGAACCAGGGTTACATGTACTGTATGCAATGGAGATTTTCCAGCTGTTTATGTTCACAGATATACAGCAACTTTGTGTGTTTAAGATATAAACTAGTGCTTATTTTAAACTTAGACTTACGCTTAGACTTTAGTTTAACACTTAAAGTAAACAATACAGTTTTCTGTGTGTGTTCTTTGGATGAAAATAGTATATCAGGAGCTTAATTGAACAAGAAATGGATAAATGATATTTAACTCCTGATGATGTGTGATAAACACCATAACACTAATCAGATGTTTATTTTTTTAATGGCAACATTAAATGCACCTTTGACCATTTATAATTGGATTAAATGACCATTTATAATTGGATTACTGAAAACAAAAGTTAATTGGGTAACACCAACTGAACAAATCCTCTTTAGGCCACAGAAAAGCAACATTTCTCAATGGAAGTATAATTTATTCAAACCAGTTTTCTGTCTCTGAATATATTTACAAACATTAGTGTTCAATTTAACAGAGGAAGTAAATGACATTGAAAAGGATCATATGTACAAAATGTATGTCCAAAAACAACAACAACAAAAAACATGAAATGTCAGGAGATTTTACATTTAAGGCATTTCACAACATAAAAAATGGTTTCTAAACACTGCATGTCAAGTTGAAATGTTTGCATGTGCTTCATGGTAGAGCTTGTATTAAATAGTGCAGATATTCTTCAAGTTCAAATATTTCAACATTGCCAAAATAAAAGGATCCCTGAAAAAGTGTTTATATTTATAATACAGACTTCTGCAATCAGACTGACCGTCATTTGAAATGACTTAACCTAGTGTTAGAATATCAAACGTATACAACATGTTTTGTAGATTTATAGTTACTCCTAATTTATTCCTCAATTATTCTTTTTATAGTCATACGGTTTGTGTAATCTCTGAATGTGATTTAGCATCTGCTCTTCACTGAGTTTGTAAATCTTGACAAATTTAAAATCATCACACAAACGATTTACAAAGTTCATTAAATAAGTAAAAAAAAAAAAAATCAAAAACAAATGAAATCAATAAAATTATTTTACAGACAACAGTTAAAAATCAAAACCAAAATCCAGCAGGTAAATGTATAACTATACATGTAAGACAGTCAATTATTATTGAAAGTAAATTGCTGCAATTATTATTATAAGTTCCAAATACATTTGAATCTCCAAGGTAAAACTGCACAAAAGATGTGTTAAGGAAAGCAATTTGCTCGACATTTTAGGACTGAAGCACCAAAGCAAAATAACAAGAGTACTTGATGTGATCACAACAGGTAAAGAAGACTTTGCACATGTGATTCTGGAAAAATATTCACTATTATTTACACAAAACTATTAGATATTACTTTAATCTGCTTGTAAACAAAGCAGCGTGATTTCACAAATTTCAAACGCAGTGGAAAAGTGCAAAAACTAAAGATTTATTTCTTTTTTTTTTTAATCCATCCATTTCTTCATCACCAACAAAATCTCACTAAATTTAGGCTCAAATCAATTCAACACCAATTAAACCATACTTCTCACTTTCATTGGTTTTTAAAGCAATATATTGTCAATCATTTAGCATGATAAAAAAAATAGACACGGAAGTACACTGACCTCCTGCGATTTAGGTGTAATAATTCACCTTACGGGGGTACACTGCCTGACGAAAGTCTTGTCATCAATCCCAGTTGTAAGAGCAACAAATAATAACTTGAGTTCTAGTTGAACATTTGGTATCAGAAGTGGCTTATGTGAAAGGCAAAGGCCTCTAGATTACACTTATTTTACCAGAATAAAATATGATCATGCCTTGATTTTTAATTATTTAATTACTTTTTATTTTATATTTAATTACTTTTTTTATAATTATAATTACACTTAACAGAAAAAATGTTCAGTATAGAATTTAAAGTCATAGTGCAGTGGAAAAATAATTAATATTGCGTATGACTCCCATGAGCTTGGAGGACTGCATCCATACATCTCTGCAATGACTCAAATAACTTATTAATAAAGTCATCTGCAATGGCAAAGAAAGCATTCTTGCAGGACTCCCAGAGTTCATCAAGATTCTTTGGATTCATCTTCAATCTTACCCCAGACATGCTCAGTAATGTTCATCTCTGGTGACTGGGCTGGTCAATCCTGGAACACCTTGAGCTTCTTTGCTTTCAGGAACTTTGATGTGGAGGCTAAAGTATTAGAAGGAGTGCTATCCTGCTGAAAAATTTGACCTCTCCTGTGGTTTGTAATGTAATGGGCAACACAAATGTCTTGATACCTTAGGCTGTTGATGTTGCCATCTCTGCAGATCTCTCGCACGCCCCCATACTGAATGTAACCCCAAACCATGATTTTTCCTTCTCCAAACTTGACTGATTTCTGTAAGAATCTTGGGTCCATGCGGGTTCCAATAGGTCTTCTGCAATATTTGTGATGATTGGGATGCAGTTCAACTGATGATACATCGAATAAATCAAATGATCAACTAAAACTCAAGTTATTTTTTGTTGCTCTTACAACTGGGATCGACGACAAAGACGTTTTGTCAGGCAGTATACATCTTCAAAATGGAAATATAAACTGAAATTGACCACATTTTCTGAAAATAGATACAAAATTGTTGTTTTTTATTAAAGCCCACTTAGTTTTTCACTATACAAAAGCGAAAACTTTCAAACAAATTCACTTATTTATGGTCTGCATATCTTTTTATAATTCAATAAGAAATATTTTGAAATGAGAAGAATATACTTGTATAAAATAGCCTTTTAAATTATGATGCTTCATCACAGTTTAAGGTGTAAAATACAAACCCATTTAATTTCTTAGATTACAATAAATACTCCAATGTACAGTGAAGTGTCCTTTACCACATACATTTGTCCATTATTTAGTTACATTGAGATTAAATGTATGCAAATTTTAAATAAATTAAATATTAACCAAGACAGAACCTGGGATATTAACATTATAAGAGAGGTAAGTAATATAAAAACCAATGATTTGCACTCACTAAAATAATAATCTTTCAACATTTTATTTTATGTTAATCACCACAAGGACAAAGCCAGAGGTAATGGATATGAAATGATGCAACAAGGTGTTGAAGAAGGCTAAGGATGTGTTCACACTTGTAGTTTGGTTCTCTTAAGTAATTTGGTCTGGACCAAAAAAGAAAATGATGCATTTAATCCTGCTTACTATGCATTGACATTGTTCTTTTAGATATGCTTGAACCTATTGATAATAAACCTTAAACCTTAATTTCACAGCTTTTCTTATTTCTCCACCCAGCAAGTTTGTGTTTAATAGATGCTTGCTGTGATATGTTATTCCCCCTTTTTGTTAGATAAACTGTTCTTTCTGCATTAAATCAAGCGATCATAACATCACAACCTGTTTTTGATTCTTTTAGATCTTCAGTTGACGTTGAGTGGACATTTCAGTCAACCCAAACCAGTTTGTTTGGAAGCTAACCAAGACTCTCTTAGTTGCCCTAGTCTGTCTGTTTGGTGATCCTGCCGATTTTGTTTTAAGTTTGTTTTACTCAAACCAAATGTGCCAAGTGTGCCCACACCCCAAGAGCAAGTGTGCTATGGTACTTTCTAGATTCACCCCTTAAAAATACAGGAAATGTTAATGAAATGGGCTTTATATTGATCAGTGCAACTCAAATGTGTTTTTTTGTCACCTATATTTATATATACTGTATATGTGCGTGTGTGTGTTAAAGTTAAGAAAATTGCTGAAAGTTTGGTCAAAAGTGCTCAGTGTCTTTTTTTTCTCAATGTATTGAACATTGCCAATACTATGAAACTTTAAATGACCACAACAACTAAATAAAAGAAACAATACAAGCATAATAGTGTGAAATACTGCAAAAACATTGCAATTACTCCATGAAAGTTTTGCAAATGCGGGAACTTTAGATTTGTGATATTCAGTCAGAAAGCTGTCTGGTCCATCATACATTTCTTAGTGTTATGAAATATATATGTAATAATATATTAGTGTTGAAAAAGTAAGTTCATGTGCAATAGTCAGAGAAGGTGTAATATATAAAACTTAATTCCACGTACCTGCCAAACATTTTCCATTCTGTTAATGTAGTAAGAACCGCAAATTTATAAGAAACCAAATGTGTTCATTTGCTGCTTCTACATGAGTCCACAGCATGGCTCTTTCGTATTGGTTGTTTCCTCTTCTGGTGCTTTCAGCTTCAGCAGAGGTGGATCTCCACTAGCTTGGGTAAAGTACACAGCATTAGGGGCTACAACCTGTTGTACTGATTCGGAGGGCTCCAGCATCCCCTGAGGCCCTTCAGGGACAGGCTCATCCTGTGGGCCTGCAGACAGGGGTAAAGGAGGTGCTGGATGCTTATTCAGTTTAGCTGCAGCTCTCTGTCGTTTGAGATCTGCGAGTGTGTGGTGAGATCTCTCTCTGCTCATGCTGTCCCCGCCAGCAGAAGCTGAACCTGGAGAGAGCTGATAGGAGGCGCTGCGATCCATGAGGCCCCCGCTCTGGAGTTCTCCTGAAAATGAACCTGTGCTACCATTCCCCATAACTTGGGCTCCATTTTCCACCTCACCAACGTCTAATGGAGGAACAGGGGTGGCATTAGAGCTGGACATCTAGATTAAAAGAGGGAAAAAAATACAAAAAAATTCATCAAGAATAGTCTAGGCATTAATAAAGGACTAAGCTCTCAACAAACACAAGATCGGTTCACACAATCATCCCATTATTTACAGAGTTTCCACAAGGTCTTAAAAAGTCTAAAAATAGTAAAGAAATTCATAATACAAAAACTTTAGTTTTAAAAGTCTTAAATTCCTAAGTCCACTACCTCTAAAATCATAGAAATACTCACTTCTGTGGTGTCATGTTTCTTTTTAACACTAGTCCAAATATCATTTGCTGAATTATGACTACAAATGATACCAACATCAAGATTCAAAATTTCATTCATAAAGTGGCCTGGTTGGTCTTAAACCCACATGATCAGACCACATGATTTTTATTGTCAGTTACAAAAGTCACTATATTCGATTATGCGATTTCGTCTTGATAAAATCTTGACTTGTCGTTGGTAACAAATGTGCCAGACTACACGTTCCTTCAAGGTCAGTCATCCTGTGATGTCTAGGATTTCCCAAAGCAGTCACAAGTGTTGCTATAACAATATTTCTCATCTCAATTTCAATTTTTTTTCTTCTTATTTTAATCTCAATAAACACTAATGCTTTCTGACAACTAGGCTACATTATTTAAGGGCATTATGACATTGATAAAATCAAACGTATATTTCCTTTTTAATATTAAGATATTTTCTTTTAAATCTACATGTATATTTTCCAGCTATGGGTTGCTTATTAAACAGTCCCTCACCTGAGCTTACCACAAGTGAAACAGAGAAAATGAAAGCACATCAACACCAAGGAAAAATCAGATGCTCAAGACAAAATAATGACATATTAAAAAAAATAGAAAATATATGACAGAGGTTTGTGATACAACAATTACAGTGGAGCATTAGTTATATGCTTATTTTCCACGGAGCATAACAAATCATCACCAGAGTTGAGTAGAGGACAAGTTCAAACAAAAGAAAAATTATTTGTATATTTTTCTTGGAAAAAAATATGTTTTTGAAATGAATTTCGTTTTGTATATTTTTTGTTGGTCAGTTATCTACTAGATAAACAAGAATAACACATAACATTTGAGGTAAAGTGCTTCAAAACCAGTCCACTATATGCTTCAGCGTCAAAACACAAATTAGTTTGTTAATTAAAAAAACTAGCCTAAATAAAATTAAAGTAAAATATTCACAGTTTCAGAGAAACCTATATTTATTGACAAATTTATCCATTGCCAGTGAGTTACAATTTATTTAGTTTAATCAAATAATTTGAATAAGCAAGACAGGCTTTTACAATGTATTAGCAGCACTGAATGTGTTTCCAGATTACCTCGGAAAAACGAACTGGGTCGGAAGTATAAGAAAACTCAGAAACTCGTTCTGAGGATGGAAATGTCTGCACATTTGTGCCAGTCTGTGAGATAAAATAGCTTAAAACACTTCATTTTTTTTTTATATTCACAATATTTTAGAGAAAGTAGTTCAAGTTTGCAAAACCAATGATTGATCATAACCACCTGAGAGCCACCCATAAGTAGGCTAAATACGCAGCCTATATTTTGATTACCTGACCCGCGGATTAATGGCATCACCGTAGATATAACTGAGAAATTATGTACTTCTATTGGCCAGTGTCACATAGGTGATGGATCTCGTCGTAAAAAACGGGAAAGAAAATTAAACATGCTAGACTTTCTGTGATGGTGTGAGGCATCGCAGACATGGTATCGGTTGTCCCCCCGCCCACCAACATTGATTGACAAGCGCGCATTATCATATCCTCAGTTTGTTGTTTCACATCCACCATTTTTAGCATGTGAGTCAAAGGGATGTCACCAAAGGAACACCCCTGCTTTATTCTTAAATGTAAGGCTCATTGGACTCAACACAAGAGCCTTCATCGTCTTGCTGCGAATGAGCAACAGAGATTTTACATTTAGCGGCCATTTGCGCTGAACACGTTTCGAGATTCGGGCCATTAAAACAGCTGATCCACCGAGTCTTTCAGCACTCTCTCCGAAAACACTCGATTGATCTCGGCTGGCGAATCAACATTCACCACATGATCGCTCTCATCGGCACCCTTGTTTGTAACTTTAGGTGGGTTTGCAAACATGTGTATTTTTCATTGCATCTTCCTTAAACTTCAGCCATTTGCATTTCCTGCGGTCACAGAAGCTCCCAGTCATCTCAACTAGGTGCAGCTGGAAAGTGTGAGCGCATTGCCTCGCGTGCTCATCCTTCCATTGGAAATAACAAACTTGCCTTAGTTATAGCCTCAGTCAAAGTTAATCCAGTGTGTGTGGTTATTAGTCTCGGTGTACAAGCTCGGAACTTTAAATTAGCACACAGTTGGCATAACTTTGTTTAGTTGTCGCAGTTTTGTTCCGTGCAGAAACACGGTGTTGAGAAGCCTTTATGATTAATTAACCCTAAAGAATTAAAGAGCGGTTAATAATGAAACCGGTTAATCATTACATCCCTATACGGATGACGCATGCATCGTTACATAGCAGTTGTAAAACTATACAAAGACACAAATGATTTTGTAACTACCACTCTACACATTCTGGCAGATTAGGAATATTGATTTCTCAACAGTAGTCTCTGCTTGGTCTGTGTCCGAGTCATACATGTATGGCTGAATGCTGGTCCTCTTACTCATGTCTGCTTGTCTATTGCCATACACAAAGCGGGGGAGCTTTAGGCTCCTCCCCCTTGTTAAGTTGGGCAGGAAGTCAAAACTAATTTTCATGTGAAGCAACACACCCCTAAAACAAGGACCTGTGTACACGCCCCCAAAATGACACTTTTTTTTTTTTTTGTGTTTTGAACTAAACCTAAACTGGCACTCTCAGAAGAACCACAATATTAATATTAAATCTTAAAAAAGGGGTAAACTAGGTGCCCTTTAAGCCAACGGTAGGCACATTTCTTGCAACTGGCCTTAAATAATTACATTTCTCACCAGTGAAGCATGCAGGTTCAATTCTGCATCAGTTTGTCTGTCTTCATCATCATCCAAGGCTTCTGTTTGTCTTCCTCTCTCCTGCCACACCTTGGCTTCCTTCTGATGCTCTCTGCGGTAGAGACTGCTACGCTCGTTCACACTGCTGCGCCTCACTACTTTTCTGCAAACAAAAATCACAAAAAGAAGAGCTCATATACCATTCCCAAGGAGTTTTGTTGAAGTTAAATTTATGTTGTTTTTATTTCTAGGATGACACAACAGAATACATAAATAGACTATATATTTGTATTAATTATATTCTTTTCAAACTACATATTCTAACAATTAGGCCCGTGTGATTTTTTCTGACTGATATTGCAATTACGATTTGATTTGTAATGTAATGTGTATTTATATAGCGCATTTATCATGTATGGCCTACACCCCAAAACGCTTCACAATCCTGGGGGGGAGGGGGAGGTGGCACTCTTGATTTGCGACTCAAAGTTCTCAATGGTATGCAGCACACACTTTAAATGAAAAGAATGAAACATGCTTCAACTTTATATATAAATATTTTAATGAACTGTATATAAATATAGCCTATACATGTATACAGTGTGTGTATCTTTTGAAATCTTTCATTTATGCATCTTTTGGAAATGCATAGAATGTGGGAATGAGCTAAGGGGAAAAGACTGTAAGCACCCAAAACATTCAAATATGAGCGGAAAATCTGATTGTGTCTAAATGTGTTTTCATTTTCGTTACGTGGCCTTGTTTCTGATTCTGCGTTTAGTTTTCAATTTTGCGCATTATAATTTTACACAGAATAACAATTTTTTGATTTACGCGACAACGATACTTTAGATGGGAATTTGATCCCATAATGCATAGCCATTTAAGTTTTAGATCTAGTGTTTCTTTAAATATATTTACAGTACAAAATTTAGAGAACATCTTCATGGAACATGATGTTTACTTAATTTTCTAATGATTTCTGGCATAAAACATAAACCAATCATTTTGACCCATACAATGTAATTTTGGCTATTGGTGCAACTTAAGACTTTTTAAGACTTTTAACATGAGGTTTTGTGGTCCAGGATCACAAATGTGGTCTTTGGTTTTATGAAATCAGTATAATGTAAGTTGTTAAATTTACTGTTTAGCGGAGTTAAATTTAAAAAGTCTACAACAAAAATATTAATTCATTCATTTTCTTTTCGGCTTAGTCCCTTTATTAATCTGGGGTCCCCACAGCGGAATAAACCGCCAACTTATCCAGCATATGTTTTACGCAGCAGATGCCCTTCCAGCTGCAACCCATCTCTGGGAAGCAACAAAAATATTATTTAATAAAATAAGAAATAATTATTATATTTTTTGGTTCTGGGGTGCGTTTCCCAAACAATGACATAACTCACGGCTGAACTATCATAGTATGATGCATCGTTTGGGAAAAGAACGATGTAGTGACGAGTGTTTCCCAAAACTCCAAGTTTCTCTGTCGCAGATCCATCATTTGAAAATGTTTTCAAAGTGCACTGCAAAGGGATTGCAATTGTAAACATGAAGATCGCTAAAACTGAACTGTAAAAATACTTTGAAAGCAAATTACACCTAAGAGTGATGACTTTAATGCTTTTTTTTTTATAATTCCAAGTTTAAATGTCAGAATGTCCTAAACGAATAGGGCATAGGAGGCATAACTGGGAATAGAACACAGCCAGGAACTATGTTTCTAACTACAGCTCCTGAGGTGTAGTTGTAGGCATAGAAGTTTGCGACGCAGTTTATGAATTTCGTTGGAACGATGGATTTGAGAAACGACAAATCAACTAACTATGTTTGTAACGACAAAACTTGCGACCTTAGTTGGCTAATGATGGTTTTCGGAAACACACCCCCGGTTTTCAGTTTCAGCCCAAAATTTTCATTTTTAGTGCATCTCTACTAAAGAAAATCTTTAAAAAAACTGTCACTGTCACTATAGAGTACAGTTTTTCTAGGCTGTGTTGTTAATAGGCATGGGACGATAACTGGTTTCAAGTTAACCGTGATTTGGAAAAGTCAAAGTTTTAAAACCAAAAAAAAATTCTGTTATAATGTTCCTGTTTTTTAAGACAACAGTATCTCCAGCAGAAAAATATATCCAAAGATGCCTTTTTCAAGTTGTAAATTAATCTGTGTTTTTGAAACTAATGAAGAGAGTAGAAGTCAATGATTTATTTTAAATATTCAGCCTGACATGTTTACTCTTAATATTTTAAATGTTTCTCAAAATAGTTGAAAGTTTTTGTTATTTATTCAGTCATTTAAAAAGAACTCATTTTAGAGCAGTAATCACAATACCATGATAAATACCATACTACAGTACACTAAAAATATACTGAAAAACAATTAAGTGCATTGTAAGTACAATTTTTTTTTTTTTACTAAATAAAGTTTAAAAAATATATATACACTTTAAATATACTAATTAAAAGTATACTTTTACTTAAGTAGTACTTAAGCTCAAATGTCATCCGAATCCGCTCTCTCATTCTAATCATCCACCCGCCACCCGCATTATTTTATCTGATATATATATCTGCACCCGACCCGCACCCGATCGCCACTTTAATAATTCTAATTCTTTGTTTTAAGCATGGTGATAGGTGTAACTTTCTCCGCAATGTCCGGCGGCAGAGTAACAGCTCGTTAATTCATGCTCGAGCAAATGAGACGGACAAGTACTCGATGCATGCCCTTCTTTTACTTATTTCAGAGTTTTCAGGTTCACAGTGCAAAACAGCTCCCGGGTGGAATTACTGAAGTAAACATAAAACAAAACCGGATAAAACTTTCTCCCTCTAATTCACCGCACGCACAGCACACAGCGAGAGCTCACATCACACAGCATGCATGTCGAACTACACTACCCACAATGCTATGGACTACAACTCCTGTAAAAGCAGGCAAGCGGCCACACTATTTCCCATCTCTTGCAACTTAGGTCACAGTGGATCGTTCGTTATTAACAGCAGATTCAGCTTTTACATATACAGGAAAAAGAGAACAAAAACGGCGTCCCTTCAGCCTAAACAGCAGCTATGTTGTGTGTACTTGGCCCTTTTCTTAACACTGTGCAAAAACAGAATAGCATCTACTGTGCCTGGATTCGGGCGATTCCGCCTCGCCTCCAAAACATGGCTGGCTGCACTAAATGAGCGTTCGCGCGTACCGCTTGTTGCAGGAATGCACAAGCTTCTCCTTGCAAGGCGCTGCAGTCGTGTAAATAAGCGATCTTGTTTCTCCCAGAACGATAGCAGATTTCCCTCTGATGACTCCTCTAACTGAAGTTAGCATAGTACTCTTGCACTTCATACATTATTTTGGGCGTCTCTCATCTTCACATTCTGCGAAGTCCACTCTCTGCTTTTTTGCTGGTCAACTGCTATGACCCGCGACCCACCCGCAATTAATCATAATGTATTTTTTTATTACCCGACCGACCCGCAAATTATCCGCAGCGCCCGCGGATTTAACCGCCATCCGCGCATCACTAGTATATAGCAACAAATTATACTACTTGAAAAATATGTTATAAATGTATTTCTTAAAAGTATAATCTGAATGCATTTTTAAAATAGTTAGTACACTTTTACATAGTTATTGTTAGTATAAATTAAATTGAACCTTTCAAAAAATATATTTAAATAGAATTTTAGTATATAAAAAATAAAGTGTACTACTTCAAAAATATATTATAAGTGTAATGCTTAAAAGTATAATTTAAATGCTATAAAAATAGTTCAAAGTTAGTAAACTTTTACATAGTTGTCACAAGTATAAATTAAATTGAACTTTTAAAAATATATTTAAATAGAATTTTTAGTATATAGAAATAAAGTGCACTACCTCAAAAATATATTATAAGTGTAATGCTGAAAAGTATCATTTGAATGCTATAAAAATAGTTCAATTTAGTACACTTTTACATTGTTGTAAGTATAAATTAAATTTAACTTTTTAAAAATGTATCTAAATAAATTTTTATATAGCAATAAAATGTACTACCTCAAAAATATGTTATACATAGAATGCTTAAAAGTGTAATTTAAATGCATTTGACAGTATGACCCAGGTTATTTAAGTGCACTTAATGCACTTCCAGAATGTACTTAAAGTGCTCTATTTTTGGTGACTAATTTTGTACATGGTGGCTCAGAGGTTACCACTGTTGCCTCACAGCAAGAAGGTCACTGATTCGAGTGACACGTGCTTTAGCGGAATTGATGAACTAAATTGGTTGTAGTGCATAAGTGTACAGGTGAATGAGTGTGCATGGGTGTTTCCCAGTACTGGGTTGTGGCTGGAAGGGCATCGACTGCGTAAAACATATGCCGGAACAGCTGACAGTTCATTCCGCTGTGGCGACCTCTAAAATAGAGACTAAGCTGAAGGAAAATGAATGAATGAATATTAATTTCATTAGAATGAAATTCTACAGATTGTATAGAACCCAAAATATGTTTTATAGAATTATTTGTTGTGCGTTTTCTTAGACCTGACTTGTGGCCAAGAATTAGGTTTAAACTCCCTGACTTCATCCCTTCTTTCTGTTTCATACAAAAAAAAATCTTTCAGGAGACATGCTAGTCAAAATAAGATCATCATCATATTAGTTAAACTTTAATTTTGTTGATTTCCAAAATTCACTGCGCGCTGACACCTGTACATTAAAGGCTGTTACCCCTGCCATAAAACACAGCCCCTCTGAAATGTGCATCTAATAACTTAAATTAATCACTTTTTAATAACATCATTATGACACTAATGAGAGTGAACTTTTCCCTTACAGAAGATTACAGATTTGTTTTTACATTTATTTGTAAACCTAGTGTGTTTTCACTTATTGTTTTTGCTTTATCCATCAAGATAATAATAATATTACGTTTTAATCAATTATGGCCTTTGGTTTTCATGTAGACCAAGAATCGCAATGAAAGTCTATGAAAGGCAGGCCCGGATTAAGAATTCAGAGGCCCCTGGGCACAATGTCTTGTAGGTCCCTTACCTGCCACACCCTTATAGTTGAATTAAAAAATAAGATTAATAAATATTTTTTAATAAAATTAATCTATATTACCTTAAATTGCCCGCATTTTTTTAAAGAAATGATATACAGTGCTTATATTTCTAGTCTACAAAGATTTAACTTATTTTTAAAGCATTTAAAGCACACTTTAAAAAAAAATTACTAATAAAACTAGTGAAAATTATTGGATTTTAATATACTTGTTCAAGTTCACAGAAGCAGTACTAAAATTTATATTTAAGGGTATTTTTAATGTATAACTTCTACAAAGTTATAATGCATATGATTTGCATATAACACCTCTCCAATCCAGTTCTATGAATCGGAGTCCTCCATAATACACACACTTATTAATGATTCCATGTCTTCCTTGTGATGAAGAGTAGGCAAAATCTGATATGTAGTAGGGGAAAAAAGAAGAACGTGTTCTTCAGACGCTGGATTCGGGTTCATGATCGATTGTATAAAAGCATGATGCCATGCGCATTACAAACTATGCCACTCTCACTGCTATTTGTTTCTCTCTTCTGTCAGTCAAATGGTGTTGGGTGGGAATCACTCAACTAGCTTTCAACGAGGTGCGCTATTTGCACTTAGCCTAAATAGGGGTGCATTTCTCGGCACAACACCTGTTGCACAATGCGTGAGCAGCGCCTATTTTTTTTCGGCATGCATGTTCACAACCAGGATTCATATCGGGAGAGGCAGCGCAACAGCGTCAAGCAAGGGCGGTGCGAGAGCCGCGCGGGTATGTTTTCTGCGCGCATGCGTCAGTTTGTTTTACTATTACATTGCTTTCACCAGCGTTGGATCAGTTGCACATACAGAGAATAACATCTTTATAAAACGCTAAAAGTCTTTAACACCGTCTTTATAATAATGGGAAAAATATTCATGGGATGATTTTTCTGCGTGAGAAAATGGATGTGTGGCGTGAGAGCGTGAGAATACTGTCAATTGCGTGACTCTCATGCCAAATGCGTGAGAGTTGGCAGCCCTGACTTAATACTATTTTTTTGTACATTAAGTACAAAATAAAGTGCAAAAACAGAGTACTTAACAGTGGCGGCTGGTCAATAGAGGGCGCTGGGGCGCCGCCCCCGTCAAGTTAGACTTCTTTAATATGTCAATATTTATTATCACAAATATTAACAAAATAAACTGATTTAATTATAAAATTCTAACATTTATTGTAGTCATACTAACATTTATTGAAAAAAAAATGTATGAACAATATTTTTTCATATGTGTACGGGGCGCCGGACTAATGGGTGTCTATGTGGGTACACAAACTTTTGCAAAGCATGTGATATGACAATAAGCTCTAATTGGCCGGTTTTAAATTGTCCTTAGGGCGCAGCGCTCTGCGCTCCGAACCCTCCCATTTTGTTGTTAGAACGAATCATATTTGTTTTTATATGATTGGCCTTATGTGATTGGACCATTCTCACTTAGACCGTTCACTCAGCAGCAGCTCGTCAGTTAGCTGTGCTGACCTTTATTCATATAGTGAAAGCAAGTGCAAGATGAAGGCAAATTCTGTTGTATCTTTGCAAAGATATCTGTTCACACGGCGTTTGGATGAAGAAAAAAAAAAGAATCAAGGAACTTGGACCAGATCGACCTTCCTTGCAAAACTAATGAAAATAAATTAGCCAGTAGTCGAGTGATGCCGAGCGCGCGTACACCCTTGGCTTTTCCAGCACTTGTTATGACAAATGGAGTTGGCTGACAGATTGTGATGCAAGTCATGCCTTTTACTGTTTTCCATGTTTGCTGTTTCAAACAGCATGACGCAAGAGAGGCTGAATGCATTGGCCATGCTGTCAATAGAGAAGAGACTGGTGACTGAGATGACTGACTTTAACCAAAAGCTCATTAAGAAATTTGCAAGCCATAAAGAAAGGAGAGCAAAATTAATTTTTAAGTAGTGCTACTGGCCAGTGATTAGGCAACATTTATGTGTGTGTGTGCGCGTGTTTACTGATTATCTTGATTACTTCATTACTGATAAACCCAAATTGAACTAAAATGAACTGATTTGTGATGCATTTATTGTATGCTTTAGTCATTTTTGTTTTTTGGTACATCACCTGAAAAATGGCTTTTAATGGCTTTTAAAATGCGCCTCCCTCACATTTTTTAACACCAGCCGCCACTTGTACTTAAAGTGAATTTTTAGCACACTTTTTTCAAATTTAGATTTTTTTTGAAAAATATATTACTATTATACTTTAAACTATTCTTAAATATATTTATAAATGTTTAAAATTGGGGTTCAAGTGTATTTCTAGTTGTAACTAAACATATTTTGTAAAATACAGCTATACAGTAGTATGTTAAAAGCACATTTTAGTTCAATTTCATGGTGTCTCAAAACAGCACAGTTGAGTGCACTTAGATGGTATTAAGTTCATATTTACATATACTTAATACTATTTTTTAGTACATTAAGTGCAAAATTAGTGTGTTGAAAATAGAGCACTTTTAGTACATTAATGAAAAGTGTACTAAGTATAAAGTGTATTTTAGTGCACTTTTTTTACCTGGGGGCCCATGTCCAGTTGTTAAAAATGCTTTATTTGACTGTCCTATTTAGTACTCACCCTCTGCTGCCAGTGCTGGACACCCGTCTCTGCAATGTGTTCTTGTGTTTGTCCTGACCCTTCATAATGGCATCATGTTTATGTTTCAACTCCATCATTTTAGCCCGGACCTCCTCATCAGTGCACACATCTGCAAAATAACAGAAAAGCATTGTAAAGTCTCCAGTCCAGGAATTTCTGATCACACATATAAGATATGTTTTACCCAGAGGTGTCTCATCCAACTCAGACTTGGCATTTAAACTTGCACCATGAGCCACCAGCAGCTCCACCATCTGGATCTACAGGAGCAGAAAGACAACCACTATTACTCAGTATACTATTTATTGCACAGTAAATAGAAAGCCGGGTTAGAAAATGTAAAACTAACAAATGAAAATGTCATCCATGAACCTAGTGTACTTTATCCACATGCTTTGGCAAGTCATACTCAGTAATCACTTTTAATTTGTTGAACAGTTAAAAATAATACTTTAATAATCGGAATAATGACATATCTTCTTGAGTTATATTACTTAACTATATCACAAATACCTATGGAAGTCCGTTCCTGCCACTGAATAAAACAAATATAAATAAATACAATGTAAAAAAAATTATAAAGTGAGAATTCTGAGTTATAAAGTCAAAATTGCAAGTTATTAAGTCAGAATTCAGTTATATAATTCAGAAGAATTCTGACTTAAGAACTCGCAATTCTGACCGTATAACTCAGAATTCTGACTTTATAACTCGCAATTCTGACTTTATAACTCAGAATTCTGACTTTAAAACTCGCAATTCTGACTTTATAACTCGCAATTCTTATTTTATAACTCGCAATTCTGACTTTATAACTCGGAATTGCGACTTTATAACTCAGAATTGCAACTGAACTCAGAATTCTGATTTTATAACTCACAATTCTGACTTAATAACTTGGAATTCTGACTTTATAACTCGCAATTCTGACTTTATAACTCGCAATTCTGACTCAATAACTCAGAATTGCGACTATAGAACTCAGAATTCTGACTTAACTCGCAATTCTGACTTTTTAACTCAGAATTCTGACTTTATAATTTTTTTTTTTATTCAGTGGCGGGAACGGGCTATCATACCTTATAAATGTATAACCGATTTTAAAAATTAAAAATAAAGGTTTACTTTCATAATTAATTACTGTGCATTTTAATGGGATTATAATTACATTAACTACAAGGTAAATATTTTTGTTTTAGCAAGATATGTTTGCTGTAATGTATTAAATTAAAAAATTCAAAGGCAGGGAATGTTAAGTGTATTTTGGTAACTAAATGTGTCAGTGTTCACCTGTCCCCAGCAGGCGGCAGCATGGAGTGGTGTCCAGCCATCAGCATCTCTCTCATCAGGAGACAACCTGTGGTCCAGCAACAGCTCCCCGACTGACATGTATCCATTAGCAGCTGCTACATGCAACTACGGAACAAACCACAGGGTTTTTTCTAGATTTTGTAATATTATAAATCAGTGGTTCTCAAACTTTTTATTGAGTACTGAACCCCCTCCACCCCCAACCATGACTCTCAAGCACAGTGATACCCTTAGTAAGGCCTGGGGGCCAAAGTTGGCCCATTGTAATCTTTGATTTGGACCACCATCCCATCTGAGAGGAGAGTGAGAATGGTGGAGAGGGTTGGTGTGAATGCCTTTAACATTAATTTCTAATTTGACGTAACCTTTTTTGTTTGTTTTATTGCTGAGCTACAAAAAAACTAACTGAAATTTAAAGTTTCAATTAAATGTTGTAAATGAATCTTCAAATGCAAACACTGTCACTCAACGGATAGAGGACTATGCAGAAGACATTGGCGAGCAAATCAAAGCAAAAACCAGTGTAACTGTTATAAATGAGTATTTACTGTAATAAGTTCATTTCTACCATGAAAATATTGTATTTAACATGAAAATATTATATTATTTAAATATTAAATAATTAAAATTATTAAATAAATTAGGAAATTACATGTCAACTATATTTACCTTCGGCCCATAAGCCTCAATCAAGTTTGGTTTTTGGCCCTCGATAAGAAAAAGTTTGTGCACCCCTACTCAAGCCCCTACATTCAAGATAAGATTAGAAAAATTTATGTACAATAAATATATAGGGTTCAAAATTATTTTTTCTTGGTCTAAATAAGCCTGAGCTTCAAGGCCGAGCTGAAAACTAATGTTTAAAGAAATGTTGTACTGATTCTATGGACACCCTGAAATGACACCCCTGGGGGTTAATGTATCCCCAGTTGAAAAACACTAATAAATTATCATCTTGTCTGCCTGCACTGCAGGCTCTTACCATAGTTGCTCCCTGCACATCCTTCACATTGAGATCAGCTCCATTTGTTACCATCTCTCGAAGGTCAGTGAGCATCACCCTCTCCTTGGCTCCACGACATTCGTCAATTCTATCCTGAGTAATTCCTAAATACAAACATGCGGAGAATAGACTTATGTGAATTGTTAAGGAAATCACAATTTGCATATGGTGACTGCAACCAATGTATGAAATAAAATGTAAATGCTAATAAAGCAATTGACAATATGCCATTACCATTTAGGTTAGCCTATATAGGGACAAGTAGCATGTATTATACATTAGATTTCCCCCTTGAAACACAACTAAGATGTAAATTTTTTTTAAACAAGTAACCCATTAATACCTGAAATTTAAAATCTGTGCATCCTGACTATTTAGGGTTACCGTAACCCTTCTAGTTTTGCAAAGAAGATTGTGTGTACTCAATATAATATTATGACCAGAAAGAAAAGTTTTTAAAGGTCCTGTAATGTGCAGCTTATTTCATGTTTGATGTAGTCTCAACTGAAACAGGAAAAGAAGATGGGAGCAGAGTAGCTCCTTTACCTTTTTTAAAATAACCATTAGCAGTCTGTTTCACATCTGTATCCGTCAGAGCTATTGAGCCTGTCTATGATAGTACTGAGTCTGATTTGCCCTTTCTCTCTGCTTCAAAACACAACTTTCTGCTTAATTCAAATGGGTCTAAAATGTTTGTGGTCCATACCGACTCTTGATCCACTCTATGCTGCTGTCTCTCTGGGCTGAAGCACAACATACTGTATCTGTGTGCTTCAGTGGTTCACGTGAAATTAACACAAAAACAGGCTTTATTTCCCTAAAAAAATTATATTTACACTGTTTGTATCCCTCAAATAAAAATGGAAATTGCATGTAACAGATTTAATATTGAATCTCCTCGATCCCTGTTTAATGACTGTCTATGTACAATGTATTTTCCTCCTTGGGGCTTGCCATAGAGAGGTGTTGTGCACAGCACATTTGAAAACGAATAAGGAGTAAAGATCAACATCGCTTGGCTACCGTTTATTATTTTCTTATATTTTCAATTGTTTAGGTGAACCTTCAGTTTGAATCCTCTTTGATGTGAACAAATGATTGATTACAGCAAACTTATTACAGTCTTGAAGGGAGTATGATGTATCAAATACATTATAAGTAGAGAGCATTGGATTGGTCAGAAGATTGGTTAGAGCAGGGATGTCAAACTCAATTCCTGGAGGGCCGCAGCCCTGCACAGTTTAGTTCCAACCCTGCTTCAACACACTTACTGGTAGGTTTCAAACAAGCCTAAAGGACTCAATTAGTTTGATCAGATGTATTTAATTAGGTTTGGAACTAAATGAAGTGACGAAGTGACGAAGAAATCACTAGCTATGTTTCCATCCACCTATTTATACGCACAGTTTGGATATGCGCATAAAAAACGGTTGATGGAAACAGCAAGATGCGCATACATTTTTTAAATGCGTATAAAAAAACATATGTGCATAACTGAGTAGGAAACTTTTTTTTCGATAAGAAAAAATGTGCATAAACTACGATGAAAACCCTTTTGCTGAACAAATTCCAGTATGCGCATTAAAAAAAAAAATCATGTGATTTTGTTATAAAAGATCATGTGATGATAAAAATGTGTGTGAATGGACCAGAATAGACAAACCAGCAGGCTGACTGCAATGTAAAACATCTGAAATGTTGTTTTGGTCATTCTAAAATGTCTACCATTTCAGTATTAGTGATATTATATTATTAATTATCTCCAGGACTGCCAAGAGCATCTATGCTTTGCGTCTTCAAACGCAACCACGCGTTCATTACATGACAGCATTGTTTTCTGAAGTAATTTATTAAATGAAGAAAAGACTAACGCAGCTTCTCCTACCTCAGTAAATTCCATTTTTACTTTTGATATTTGGCGCCAGTTAACCAGGAAGTGACGATTTTGTTCTCTTTGACAGTTTTGCGAATAAATTTAATTCACATTTTTGGATGGGAACATAGCTACGGACTCATTTTGGCACAAGATCTGAATATTTATATATTCTAAATGTGAATTTTGTCACTGTTTTGGAGCACACTAGATTATAGATTGTCTTAAGACTAGTATATTGATAACTAATATATGTTTTATGAATGTGTAATAGCATAAAAAGAGTTTAGAAACCCTGCTCGGATAAAAGTCTACTGTATCCACATGCTCTTAATAAACAAATCTAACCTAAAAAGTGTCATTCAAAGTGTTATCTCATTTTGCTGAGAGTTATATAATGCAAATGTGCATTATATATAATGTGCAAATGTGCAGTAGAAATCTGAAACATATTTCCAAAGGAAAACCATTAGAGCTTTATCAAAGACCCGTAACACGTCTCTAAAACAGACATAAGGCAAAATAATTAAAATCACCTATTAAAGGTGTAACAAATTGTCTCTAAAACAGACCTATTGCAAACCAAATAAATAGGCTACTGTGTGTAACCTCAGGTAGGTGTCTGATGTTCTGCTTGACCAAATATCAGGAGTAGTTGTATGTACTTTTCTAGATGTCCACAGATTTTTTTTTTTGCCAAGCATAAATTACAGACCTCTTTGTAATGCTGCTGTGAAATAGGCCATTCACATATCATGCTATTTGCATGCACAAGTCCGTTATTTCCAATGGCGCGTACACATATTGGAAGCACACCCAGTTCAAAACTCTATAAATAAAACTTGTATCAGAGCTGCAGCAATGTTTTGTTAGTTTGTTATCCTCTAAAAAAAACGATTAATGGTCAGCTTTCAATGAAAATGCTGAAGGAACCAATGCGCTTTCCACATGCTATTATACGCAATGACTGAGAGGTCTTACAAATTACCTGCTTTTGTGATACATCAGCCTTCCTGTAAGCAAAGTAATCCCACACCACAGATGTTGAATTTTTGGGGGGAATCAAGTGTTGAATCATGCTGAAATCATCATCCCTGTTTATGCAGGCTATTAGTCATTAAGCTCAGTGTCCTGTTCTTGTGCTCCGTTTAGGCATGCGGTGTTATGATTGGTTCATATAGCAGCATATTGCGGGAGTAGTATCAGTAGGGACTGGAGCGCGCAAAAAAATCATGGTGTAAGGTGAACAGTCTTTAATAACAGCCCTAATTAGCATCACACAAAAGAATTGATGAACAAATCATATAGGAGTCGATTGGGATAATTAGGTAAAAATAAATGCATATTATAAGACAATGAAAGTGTTTTTTGAAAGTGTTTCTTGCATGCATAACAGCCTGTTGTTGGAGACCTCAAAACCAAAATATGACCCTTTATAATGCATAATAGGGGCTCTTTAACACCGGCCACTTTTTTGAATGAAACTAGAAATATGGTATTTTTCAGTCAACTCTTACCTTGCTCTGCCATTATCATCTCTATGAGCTCTAGTGTAGCCTCATCCTCACACAGATCATATGGCATGTTTCCATCTGCATTCACTGCCAACAGATCTGCACCCCTAAACACATTTAACTCAAACCAGTCAATAGTCACACAAAACACACTATTTGTACAGTTTTAAATAATCCAAGTTGTCTATGCAACCCTCTAAACTCATGCTTCACACAAGTGAGTGACCTTGACAAATCACCCAGAGGAATCATACACTTTCCCCTAAATATGCACCAGACACTTTCATATAAACACTCCATGTTCCTGGGAAAGCACTGCAATCCTGAGTGTGTTTCACACAGGCGAGTGGGCTTGACAAACCACCTTTCTTGTAGCTAAAATCCACTGACATTTCATTTAGTAGTCGGTGGGAGTAATGCGAAATCTGCAATATCATTGGTTAGCGCTAAATTATTGTCAGAAAAACATGTTCAAGTGAACACATATAACATAGTTACTTATGAGTATTAACTAACAATAAGTTAATTCAAAAATATTGTATAAATAATCAATTGTTTATTAACGATTAGTTATGATTTCAAATATTATGACGTATAAATGCATATTTGTAAAAAGCTGTCATTCTGCTAAGAGCACATTTCAGATTAATTCAAAATAAATCCTTTATTTCAAATGATTCATAAATATGTCAAGTAAACAATGATATTTCTATAGCCAAGATGTGTGTAGAGGGTTGCTATGACAAACTAGTTAGTTGGGCATAATAAAAGAATGATGCATTTATACATACGCTTCTATCAGCATCTGGACGAGGTCAGTATGTCCACAGGTAGCCGCCGCATGTAGAGGAGTCCACAGCTCACTGTCACATGCATTCACATTTGCACCTGCATCCAGAAGACAGCGTGCTACCTCCAAAAAATCATCTATGCAGCTCTGTAGAAACAAAAGTATTATGAATTGCTGACTGCGGAGAACTTGATTCAGCATAATAAATAAATGAGTCAAGATAGTGTACTAATTAAGGAGTTAAACAACAATCAACAATTAGACTAGTGTGGTTGACCAATACATAAGCCAATAGTGTTGTGCGATTTGGGGAAAATATTTAATTGCGATTTTTCTGACAGATATTGCGATTGCGATTTCATTTGCGATTTCATTTTGTAGTCAAGCTCCAGCTCAATAATCTGTAAGCCATGGCAACAATATTGCAACCACTCTTAAAAATGACCTGTTTTTGTTCGATGTCTGTGACTTTGAAACCAAAATTTTTCCGTTTTACTGACGTCCTGTTTTTCTTTGATATTATTAATTTGTCTATTAATGCTTCTGAAGCAGCAGACACCATCATCTCAATTGTCCACGCTTTCCTGTAGGTTTTTTTTTTTTATTGTGGCCGTTCCGCATAGTTCGGTTGTGCAATTCTGATTGTGCAGAACAAAAGCGTGCTCACTCAATTGGCTAGTAAGATTGTCACACACAGACGGCAGTCACACATTTGCTCTGGGGGCGGGGAAAATTAAATAATACATATATATTTCATATTGCAGCCTCTTGTGATTAGCTAATCGCAACGTTTCTAATTGCGATTTGATTTCGATTAATCGTACAGCCTTATAAGCCAATTCAACATTTTTAAGTTACATATACAATGTAGCAAAATTTAGTAGTCAGTTCGCCGGCAGCTAGCTTTCTGCAACTCTCACATGGTTGCCCAGTGAAGCCAAGCAGGGCTGCGCCCGGTCAATACCTGGATGGGAGACCACACGGTAAAGCAAGGTTGCTGTCGGAAGAGGTGTTAGTGAGACCAGCAGGGGGAGCTCAACCTGCGGTCTGTGTGGGTCCTAATGCCCCAATATATTGATGGGGACTCTATACTGCTCAATGAGCACCATCTTTTGGATGAGATGTTAAACCAAGGTCCTGACTCGCTGTGGTTGTTAAAAATCCCAGGATGTTCTTCAAAAAAAAAAAAAAAAAAAAAAAAAAAAAAGTAGGGATTTAACCCCAACATCCTGGCCAAATTTGCCCCACTGGCCTCTGTCCATCATGGCCTAACCATCCCCATATCATAATTGGCTTCATGACTCCACCAATCAGCTGGTGTGTGGTCTGGCCAATATGGCTGCCATCACGTCATCCAGGTGCATGTTGCACACTAGTGGTGAGAAGGAGATTCTCCCCAGAAAAGTGCTATATAAATGTAAGGAATTATTATTAGTTCATAACTTGCTGCGTACACACGTTTATTCTATGCTCAAATTTATCCTGATAAATATTTATCCTGATTAATAAATCCCTGGATCTACTTGTCACTAACCTGAATGCTAGAAAAGTTGGGATGTTTTTTAAAATTCAATAAAAGCTGATTTTCTTTAACTTTTATTTAATTGTCAAATGTACAAAGAAGAAAAATCCCAGTGTTTTCAGTGAGCAAATTAATTATATTCTGGAAATATTAGCAAATTTGAATTTTGGTGCCTGCAACACACTCCAAAAATGTTAGAAGAGAGGCATGTTTAAATCCATCTCTCTCAACTTTCCTTTTAATACAATGTTTAATCATCTGGAAATTGATGATACAAAATACTAGCGTTTTATTAGCAAAATATTTTGCCCAATCTGCCTTGATACAAAACTGAACAGTCAGTTATCCTTTACACGATGAGCCATACAATTTCAATAGGAGACAGATCTAGACTGCAGAAATGCCAGTCAAGCACATCCATTCTATGCCTACAAAACCAAGCGGCTGTAGCACATGCAGAATGAGACTTGATCTAATAACCATAGACTTACAATGAAATGCACCATGTTCATAGCTTACCATGAAAAACGTCATCTTGATGGCAATAAGTATTCACCTTATTCTTCACTTACGAGCGGGCGCAACCATTTGAATCTTTTTGGCTAGAGACTTCCAGTCTCATTCCCTTCCTTTCATTTTTAGACATTAAAAACAGCTTGTTATGCTGTAAATTATATTTTCTTATCATATTATTCTACTTGGTCTGTACAGTATAGTCATGCAAACACTTGTTTGTAGAGCAAGTAGTTTGACCATTTTTTGATGTTAATTATTCCTAGTCATTTCTCCCATAGGCGACTGAATTGGAAGTTCTAAAACAATCGCACTTTCGCATTGAAGAATAAGATCATAATCTATAATCTCAAAGTTCAAATCTTTGTTTTTCCCTGAAACAAGTTGAAATGTAGACTCCTCTAAGTGCAGCGCACATCTCCACTGTGTTCTTGATGATGTGAGATAAGCTCTGACTTGGAGAACCAGCAGCATCACTGTTGCACACAACTGATGTACAGCTTTCACCATCAACAAGTCACTTCTTGATGCAGCAGCACACTGTGTTCAGTTGCAATGTTTTTTGTTAAGTTCTCCTGAACTCAAGTGGCTTCAACAAAGGCTCAAAGCTGGAGCTTATTCAGCTGAGGGTTCCTGCTTTGAGGGTTCCTGATTTTTTCTGGATTTCATCAATGTTTTCACAATATTAAACATGGTACTTGTTGAAACTCATAAATTGGTTGTGATTTGCATGAATAAATGTAATTTTTCTGATTTGTTTGACAATTTCCCACACTCCCACTTTTGGCACATAATAATGAGCCATGATCCTGCTTTACTTGCAAAGACTGAGATGCTCATTTATATCCAACCATGAACCCCGCATATATGCCCAATGGGCTATATGCATAGCTGGGTGATTCTCACGAAAACTTAGTTTAAAAATTTTCAAACCAAATTTTTAAAAAATGTTTAAATTAATTTTTTGTTTTTGCAGATATTTGAAACAAAGTCTGGAGTGTTTGTCAACATTAATTTAAAAATATATACATATCATTTAGTGCCTTTTTGAGCATAATTAAAAAAATAAGTAATGAAAAATCTCATTACCGCAACAGTCTGAAAAATCAACTCTGTTAAAAAAGCGAATTCACATTGACATTTTTAAAAAAGGGATTATTAACAGTCATGTACAGTTACTTGAGATTTTGAAATAACAATTATTTTTTAATTAACAGCGTTTTTTATTTTGATTGTTTTTTCTCATTACCGAAACACCCTACACAATTGACAACACTTTTTTTAATATATTTTGATTAAACCTGATGTATTTTCAAAATGATGTGGCTAACCTGAAAGGACATAACTTGTAGATTATGCACATGCATTGAAAAGCAAACGATTAAAAATAAATAAATAATTAACACTTAATGAACATTGGTTGCGGTAATGATAAATAGGTTGCAGAATATAGGATAATTATTTCAATATTGATTTTAGGTATACTATGTATGAGATAAAAATAAAAAAAAAACATTTAATTTAGAAAAAACAACATTGAATTTCAAATATTTTATTGTTTATTGCTTTAATAACAAAAAATTTATTTCAAAGAATAATTTCCACTTGCTTGGATAAGCTGAAATGTGTCATCATCCCTACTAGATGGTGTGGTCTCTAGTACAGCTTTAACCCTCTGCTATTCCTTATTTGGGAATCAAACTTGTGGTCTTAGCTGGTCAAAAAGGGATGGACACCAGTAAAGTACCAACTGTTGTTGTTTTTTATTTAGCTAATTTAATCAAATGTATATAATATTTATATTATTTTGAATTTTGAGAGGGTCTTTATGCATTAATTAACATACATTTCCCTTATTGAAAACAATGGAATTTTTGTAATTTTTATTTTTAATAATGTTTAAATTAGTGCTGTATTTCCGAGTAGGGTCTGTCTGTGGACTGCAAGACAGGTGCATAACATGAAGGGGCGTAACTTGTTGTGGAGGCGTAACTTGAAGTTATGGAGACCCACATGTCAAACTATGTGGTCGGCAAAATGGCGATGTACCCATCAGTTATTAACATCTACACCTACTCCACACCTAAACCCAACCATCACAGTTATTAATGCCTATACCTACTACAGTAAAACCCTAAATTCAACCATCATCTTTATTAACGTACAGCTGCAGAGGCTTTCATACTTGATGTGCTCAAAGAAGTCAGCGAGTTGCTAAATGAATGAATATAATAATATGTCAAGTTAATTGGTTGTGGATAAATTTGGAGAAAACTCCTGAAAACATGTAGTGAAAATGTTCTCTTGTATATAATTCCACCATCTTGCCAATAACATCTCATTGTGACATCTCACATGGTTCAATGGGATCTCCATAACTGCAAGTTACACCTCTTTAACTTACTACAAGTTACGAACCTTCATGTTACGCCCTTGTCTTGCAGTCCACAGACAGATACACTTGGTATTTCCAGGTAAAATAGAGACTGTCATTTAAAAACAAAAGGCAGATTAGCACCCTCATGTCATTAAAAAATACATGCAATGGCATGGTCTAAACACTAGGTTCTTGTATTACGATCTCTACAATGCTGGTTGTGAATTCCTTTCTAGACAAGCTAAAATAATTCTTTCTGACAAGATTTCGAAATTTGTTGTTTGACAAAGTGATTTGAACTGTAAATTTGTGTATTTTGATTAAATTTTGTAGTTTGAAAAACTACATATGGCTATAGAGACTATACAAAAGGCTTAACATTTTGTATGATGCAGTGTGTTTGTGTTTCTCACTTAGTGTCACCCCTTTACACTTTTTTCAGAATCATAGTGAATTTCTATTTTTGCAAACAAAATATTTTCTAAATGTTCTTATTTGACTTAATGGTTATTTTCTCTCTCACTCTGTGTGTGTGTGTGTGTGTGTGTGTGTGTGTGTGTGTGTGTGTGTGTGTGTGTGTGTGTGTGTGTGTGTGTGTGTGTGTGTGTGTGTGTGTGTGTTTGTACACTGTGTGTGCAGATTACAACTAAATTATCACTGTAAAGTGTTTTTTTAGTAATTACACTTGCTATGCCATCTCCAAATCTAACCTCTCTCTTTCCCTCTTTCTGTACTCCTCAATTAGTTCTGGGTTGTTGTATGCAATTTTTCCTAAACTAGCTTTTGCTAAAGATTTTCTTTTTTTCACTTGCTGACTCTCTAAAATGAAACAAATCAAAGCAAAATATAAACAGATAGTACATTTTAAACTTAACATTAAATTCAAAAGAGTTATTTGAATCTAGTATGCAATTTACTTAAATTCTCATTCCTGAAACAGATGTTCTCTCTACCGCAACTGTCCTTAAATGGTTGCGGTATATGAGAAAAGAGTTGCGGAGAATGAGGTGCCTCAATATGTTTTGCTAATAATAGGGAAGCTATGATGATTTAAAAAAAAATGTCAGTGCATATAATTAAGAATTTTAAAAAAGTTTGTTTTCATAAAAATTTGTAAATCTAACAATTATGTAAATGTAAAAAACTACCTGTTTCGGTAATGATAATCAAAAAGTCGTTTAACCATTTTGACTGGAGAAAATTTTACATTAAACTGGAGAAATATAAAATATCTTCTTTTCTGGCAGCCATCTTGAAACAACTGGCCCATGTGCTTCTTTATTCAAAATTAAACTTTATTTAAACTCTTTATGTGTGTTTAAACAGTACTTTAAAATGGTTGCGGAGGATGAGAACATCTGTCACGGACACATCGTTTTTCAGTTTTTTCTCATTATCATTATACATGAATATTCTGTAAATTATTTGTTCTGTCATGTAAGATAATCAATTAGAACAATTCAGTTGTTTTTATTCTAAAATTGTTATGCTAATTTGTTAAAATCACAACATAACACACATTCAAACACACATGGACACGTTTCGGTAATGAGAATTTCAGTAGAAAATGCTGTAAAATTATTAAAAAGAAGTAAATTATGTTGAAATTACACATTGTGCTTTGTAGAGAACAGTTTTGTCTTTATTATGATGTTTTTTGTATTAACAAATTACCAAGTTTTATATTTAAAATCTTAAGTGCCATGTTGTTTTAGTGGTTTCGTGAGAATAAGCTAGTGTTTTTCAGCCAATTATGAACTTCCGGTGAAAGGTTTATGTGACTATTTTAAATTTCATGAGGTTGCTTTTACAGCATCGATGTTGTGATGTATTTCACATATAATCAGTTAAATAGACTTAAGCATCCATTTAGTTGTTAAAGCGTAAAAAAGATGAAAGACACAGGCGCAGTCACTAGCAGCAGGCTAGCGCAAAAACTCCATTGATAATACTGGGGTAAAATAAATTTCAATATTTTAAAGACATGGCGTGAAAAATGTGATTTAATGCAGTGCTTCTTGTTTGGTCTGACACCCACTTTATATTGTATCTCAGCCAGGCAGTGAAGATCACTGTTTTTTAAGGAAATTAATCTTAAACGGGGCGATTTTGTATGGGATGACAGTTCACCGGAAGCCCTGGGGCTGGCTGAATGAAAGTCTGTGTGCATATACCCCTGCTTATTGTGGACTGCTGTGTTTAATTTGGATATTCTATTAACTTTTTACTTTTAACTTTTAACTTAAATTGTTTGACAATTTGATCAATTCTGTTCAAAGTTAGGTAATCCTTCAATGATCATGTATATGCAAATTGCATGTCTGTTTGTGAAAGAAAGAGTGTCGTTTATGTCAACAAATGTGTACCTGATGTAGAGCAGTGAGCCCATCCTCGTTGAAAAGGTCTGGACTGACTCCATTATTCAGCAACTGTCGTACTGCCAAGAGACATAAATACAAAGTTATGATATTAAAGGGATACTTCATAAACAGTTCAAAGCAAGCTGTACATACACTACCTGATCAAATCTGTCTTGTCATCTATACAAGTTTTAGGAACAACAAATAATAACTTTATCTCTAGTTGTTCATTTGGTATCAGAAGTGGCTTATATGAAAGGCAAAGGCCTCCAGATTACGCTTATTTTACCAAAATAAAAAATGATGCCTTGATTTTTAATTATTTAATTAAGACAGTAAGATCTGACTTTGGTTAGACAAAAGTCTTGTCCCTTAACAGAAATAATGTACAGGGTAGAATATGAAGTCATGATGCAAAAAAAATGAATATTGTGTATGAGCTTGGACGACTGCATCCATACATCTCTGCAATGAAAAAAAGTGTTTTTGCAGGACTCCCAGAGTTCATCAAGATTCTTTGGATTCATATTCAATGCCTTCTCCTTCATCTTACCCCAGACATGCTCAATAATATGTCTGGTGACTGGGCTGGCCAATCCTGTAGCACATTGATCTACTTTGCTTTCAGAAACTTTGATGTGGAGGCTGAAGTATGAGAAGGAGCTCTATCCTGCTGAAGAATTTGCCCTCTCCTGTGGTTTGTAACGCAACGGGCAGCACAAATGTCTTAATACCTCAGGCTGTTAAGTTGCCATCCACTTTGCAGATCTCTCGCATGCCTCCATACTGAATGTAACCCCAAACCATGATTTTTCCTTCACCAAACTTGACTGATATATTTAAGAATCTTGGGTCCATGCAGGTTCCAATAGGTCTTCTGCAGTATTTGTGATGATTGGGATGCAGTTCAACAGATTATTCATCAAAAAAAACTACCTTCTGCCACTTTTCTTGATCAACAATAAGGTCAAGTTATTATTTGTTGCTCTTACAACTGGGATCGACAACAAAACTTTTGTCAGGTAGTGTATACTGTGTGTGCATTAAAAAGTTACACGTACAGCATTGAAGCACACTTTCGGTTTTAAAATTCATGATGTAATTCATAATGTAATATAATTCTGAATTAACTGGTAATAGGCAGAGTACTGAATGTAATAACCTATTTATTTCTTCTTTCATTTCTTACATTCTTATTGTGCAGTAGTGATAGTATTCTATTCTTACCCTCCTCTATGTCATTCCTGGCTGCAGCCTCCAATAGCATCACATTGGAGTTAAAGGTCACCCTTCTGCTTTTCTTCACCCCATCTCCCTTGTGGTCGGCCTTGTGACCACGCGCACTGTCCTTCTCCATCTGAGCCCAGCCTTTGAGCTGCTGTGCCCGTCTCTTCTGCGCCTGCTTTAGGCGCTCTGTGGCTGAAAGACGTCCGATAGATGCCATCTCTGCTAGCAGCTCTCCATGCTCTGCCATATCTTTCAAGTCAAGATTTTTAATGTGTTCACAATCCCGTCTTACACCACAAGGACTGTGGCTTCTGCTCGGATTGTCTTTGGTCTCCTATTATACGCATTCGACGACTCCTTCACATCTGCAGTTCCGAGATTCAAGTGTCTGATGAGAGTTGCAAACAAACGCGAGATCCAGCAGGATAATGCAGAGATGCAGATGAAAGCCAATGACGAACCATATTCTTAAGAATTGTTTTTTATAGGAGTACAAATCCTACAATGAAAGAGAAGAAAGTTTATGGGTCCATTTTTGGAAGTTGGCTTTTATGTCACAAGATTAATGTAAACACAGCTCACTATGGACACTCGTGTAATTCAATTAGACCTTTAATAACATCATTAAAGTGTTAGTTCACCCCCAAATATATACTGGCACTGAGTAGAAAGATCTTGAATTAAGTCCTTATTTTTGATTTACGTGTGCAAAAAAAGTGTTCGCTTAATGATATTGTGATTGAACTACTGAAGCCATATGATCTGCTTTTTTTTTGTGTGTTTTTCTGGACTTTGAGTTGGGATCATTGCTGTGGAAGATGAGGAAACTTTCAGATTTAGGCCCAATCCCAATTCTATTTTATTACCCCTACCCTTCGGCCCTTGAAACGAAGTATGAAGAGGAAGGGCTTCAAATTTTAACCCTAAGAAATGGGACAGCAATACAACACCTGCACACGTCATTATATGTCATCGCGATCTCTTACTTCATACAAGATTGACATATTGTGAAAGTATGTTGAAAGTATGTTGTGAAAGTATGTTGTGGGACTACTATACAGGAGGAGTTATTATTAGGGATTATAGATAGCAAAATTTAGTGCTTTTTATTTTAGCGTTTTTTTTTTTTAAGCATGACGGTAAAACACGAACGCCGTTATGAATGTATTATAACTATAGGTGGTCATAGATTCATTTTTTAAATCTAGATTAATCTCACTGTAATCTTGGATATAATCTAAATTAATCTAGATTAAAATGGCTCATTTGAATTCTGCCAAAGGCATTCAGAATATGTGTGCTACCCAAATAATGGCTAAAAGTAAGTCTTTGAGAACAGGTTTCTCAAGCCAGGTGGCGCATTAGACCAGGGCTTATCTCCTGTTTCCAAAATGCATCACAAACTGCTTGAGAATCTGTTCTACTATAATAATTGGTGATGAAAATAAATTATGTTCAATAAAATGTACCTGTGTTTACTAACTGTTTATTCAGTTAAACGTGAATTTTGAACTGTAGGCCTACATAAGCTCGAAACAGCGATTTTTGATTATCTTAATCCAAGTAAAGTCATAACTGAACTAAACAGAAATGGAATGAAGACATGGAGTATGCATATATTAGTGGCATTATTGAAGTAAACACCTCAATCAAACTATTACCTTCATGTAGGACTTTTCGGCACGCGCACACACACACACACACACACACACACACACACACACATACACACACACACACACACGTCGCGGAATGCGGAGGTTTTTTCTTTCCATTCGGCGTGCGTTATTAAATTCCATAACACTCTTCCACCAGTCCTTACTCCTTATTTGCGTCCAATACCCCAGTTTGTCACGGGGGCATGAATGAAATGTTTATGAGTGAAAGTGAAACTGCCGAACTGCAGTTCAAGTCACCCAAAATTACAGGAAACACTTACATAAAAAACACTTCACGTAAACACCTTAATTATATTATTGTCTATTAAGGCAAATAACTAGATTACTGATGTCCATGTAAGTACAGTCAGTAGTGTCTTCGAAGTAAGTGAAAGATCCAGACGGACATCCTGCTGATTTGATTCAGAAGGGCACTTTTTTGTCAGACGGCTCACCGGTTTGACTTTCATTCACCGTCATTCATTTTAAAAAGCACCCGGTCCATTTTATTTGTATACGTTTTACTCGACGCATAAACTCTACAGGTGCCTGGTAGTTAGATGTGTAACTAACATTAATCAGATTCACTCCAGTGAACTGCATCCATGTTTGAACGTCACACATTTGATGTGGTAATTTCACAGTAGGAATACAAGCAGGTTCGAAGACTCGTTCTCGACCCCTACAGTGCAATTCGGCCAGGTATACATCCGCACTAAAATATCAAGGTGAAAGTCATCATAGCTTGCGTAGGACAGACCCAGCTCCCAACCCAACTTTGAGAATAGATTAACGACAATATTTTTATGCGTCCGATAAGAGTCTCGCGTCAACGCAGCACATTAACGCCGATAATGGCCCACCACTAATTATAACATATGCTTGTTTTCTTGTAAAAATTCGTAATAATGACAAAAAAAAAAAATACTAATTTGTGCATCTCCTGACTTTTGTGTGCAGCCATTCTGCTGTTGTAGATGGTGTATTCTGGGAAATTTTCATACCCCTTTGTTTCGAGTGTGGTCCTGAAAAATCTCAGTTTCGAGGGCTATCTAGCCCATCCCCTTAGCCCTATATCCCTTCAAGCTAGAGAATTGGGACACCCCTACCCCTTCACATAATTGGGAGAAGGGGAAGGGCTGAGGGGTAGAATTGGGATTGGGCCTTAATCTAAAACCTCCTCATTTGTATTCCAAAGATGAATGCAGGGTTTTGGAATTAAATGCGAGAGACTAATTAATAACAACGTTTTTGGGTGAGCTAACTCTTTAAAATGATCATATTTTTTTTGGAATGAGGACTTTCAAAATATTTTAAGCACTCAGAAAGGGACATTCTATGCAACTGATTTAAAAGAAGGAAACAAGACACATTTCTAGTCTCAACTTTGTTTCAGACATTGCTATTAAAAGTAAAATATCAGCTGTATAGAAAGTGACCATAACAACTGAAAGGGAGTACACTATGCAAGTAATGTACACTATTATTTGCAATACAGAGGGTTGATCATTCCCCAAAACACACACTTTTGGTTGGTTTGTTGTAAATAAAGGGGTAAGAAGTGTGTTGCGTTTACACATTCTACTAGCATGACAGATTAGAACCTAATGGGGATCTATTTATTTCAAATCTATTCTGATTCATTTTCAGATGGTTTTAAATCATATATATATAAAATATCTCAACATTTGATCTGCGAATGAACACATGCATGCAATTCTCCATGGAATTCCAAGAACCACATTATAAAATTCTGCTTTACATATTATATTCCACTGTGGCCACCCCTGATAAATCAGAGACTAAGCCAAAAAATAATGAGTGACTGATATTGATATTGATACACATGACTGTGTATGTGCAAAGATATTAAATTGCACACACACACAAACACACACACACACACACACACACACACACACACGCACACGCACGCGCATGCACACACACGCGCACACACACAAGAGCTTTTCAACCTTGCCCCATGAGTTAATATAACAAAACTTTTTATTAAATGCTACATTTTATTTCTTTATTTTACTTTGCCACATTTTATTTCATTATATAAACTAACAACTTAAAGAGTTGTGACACAGACATGTATGGACATGTTAATTCACAAGCACACAATGTCTCCCTCTTGTAAATTTATTCAAATATATGTATTGTAGGCTACATTTAGTACACTTTATATTATACTATACTTTATACTATACACTTTACTATAATAAATAAAAAATGAAATTTATCCAAATGCATTTGTGCTTTTATCAGAAAATATTAAATACAACTGTTTAGCAGGGGACCTTAGGTTAAGCTGACATGGAGGAACTTTTTTCATGGTGATAATGCATTTGCTTGTTCTTTTTAAAAAGCAAGACAAGGAAATGAGTTAGAGCAGAGGTGAAATGCAAAGAAGAGGAAAATTTTGTTTGTGTGCTTAGTTATAATATGCAAACTGATTTTTTTCAATTGTGTCACTTGCAGAATTATGTCACATATACATATATACTTATTTATATTTATACAACAGTTCTGTCTGGTTCTCGAATTTGATTGGCTGATAGCTGAGCGATATTCTGCACTATCAGAACTCATAAGCCTCCTCACCCTTCTGTATTACTCCGCCCACATAGACTGACAGCAGATCAATAAACTCACTCCCGTTGGACAAATATTGCAGCTGTTGGACAACATAATGTCCTTTTAAGGCTTTTTATGCAAGAATGCAGTTGCTTAGATTGTATCTATGCAGTTTATTTATAAGGACAGTGCCTATTTATAATATTTATAATTTCCGAGATAAAGTGCATCAGCTTCCATCAGCCTGTCATTGAACAGAGCAAAAATGGTTGACGTTGTCCATTCACAAGATGTTGACAGACTGCATAATAAGCCCTTAGAGGAGAAAAGATTGGTGTATTTTCAAACTACAGCTGATCAAAACATTATAAAATTGGTGAGTGACATTTCAACACAAGTCGATCTTTTTTATTTTTTATGTTGCTGTGCTGTATTTATACCTATCATAGTAATTGTAGTGTAGTGTGTAATTGTAGTGCGAGGTGGGACTCGCATATCAGGAATGTATGTATTTTGTGTTGGCCACTCTTTGTATAACCCTGAGTTACTTTTTAGTTGGCCATCCGTTTTTAATGAGTCTCCTGTTTTCGTTACTGCAGACTAGTTTAGTAGACAGAAAGAAAGAAGAAATGCCTGCATGCGTTTAGCGTTTTTCCTTATCGCAAAGACAACAGTTATCTGGTAGTTTTTGCCCTGCTTTGACTTTTTCAGTTAACTATTGTGATTTCCCAGTATTTCTCTGTTGCAATCGAGATATCTCTCTAGACTGATGGCATTTCAGTATTAAAATTTGAGCAAAATAACCCGTTTCGTCATCACTTTAGACATTATGGTAGAGAATCATTCTAGCTCTAAAATGACGTTTGTGAATTATTAATGGCTTCTGCTGTTCTGACATCAGCTGCAGATGTGAAGGAATGGGGGAAGAAAGTAGTTCCTCACACTGGTGGGACACTAAGGCACTCAGCCAATGCACGCCTCCCACCTGTGACGATATACAGCTTTATCGCACTGCTACGGGTTAGTATTTACAATAGAACTGTTTTATGATTAGGCCTATATAGCTTTTTTTATACTTCATGTACTATATAAAACTATTTACTTAAAGTTGCAGAAATGTACAATATGCCCCATTGCAGATGTACACACTGGAAAGTGGGGCATGTGGGTTCTGCAATTGCAGAAGCTTTTAACACGATACACGGTATTATCACAATAAATAACTAAGCTGCAAATATTACTTTGACAAATATAACAGCCAAAAAATTCTTCATTTAATGCTTTATTGTATAAACATGTTCAGAGTAAATACATTTTTAAACAATTTAAATAGCAAAAGGATAATAAATTACAATATGTAACAAATAGGTCTCATTAGTAGTTAATACATTAAAATCAACATTGAGAAATGGCCTTATTATAGCTATATGCTAAAAGTTAATTTTGGCACAGCGGCTGCAGAAAAACAAATGGATGAATAATTTTTAAAAATATAACTGAATTTTATTAGCTATCAACTGCATTTAATAAAACAATTATGACCTTTGATTTAAATTCATTAATACACATTAAGAAATTAACAACATCTAAGATTAATAAATGTTTTTGTAATTGTTATTACATTGACTTCAGTTAAATTGACTGATGTTAACAAATGGAACCTTACTGTACAGAGTTGACGTACTGTACAAAAGGCCTATAAATAGTTACAGAATTCAATGTCGTAGACCTGATTAATATGTAAAATGTAAATTTTGAAAATAATTAAACTAATAAGCCTTCAAGCATTTGCTGCTGTGATGAACAAACACTGCACATGTGTATTCTGATCTTAAAAGTCACTCTAAAAGTTTCAATAATAAATAATTATTCAATGCATTTTGAAGTGCCTCCGATATGAATATTGTGCATGTTCATTACTACAATATACTGAATTTATGAATATTTTTTTCCGCACATGTGCAATTGTCCATATTAAATGGATAGTTCTCCCCCAAAACATTTTATTCTCTCATAGTTGGTACTTACCCTCCACTTGTTTCAGACCTGTTTGAAAAAATATTTTAAAGAATACTGGAAAAAAGAAGCAATTGACTTGGATAATATTTTTTGTTCCTACTATTGATGTCCAAGGCTGCTGGCTGCTTGCATTCTTTAAATGTTTTGTTTGGTGTTAAACAGAATAAATAAATAAATAAATAAATAAATAAATAAAAACAGTTTAGAACCACTTAAGTGTGAGTAAATGTCAGGAAATTGTAAAGGCTTAAACCATTTAGTTAAGGTCCAATTCAGGAAGTGCTAAAGGCTTAAACCATTTAATTATTAGTCCACTTCATTGTCTGTCTAACATGTTTATGTACCTCACATGTATAAAATTAGTGGTCGACCGATATATTGCCAAGACAAATATATCGGCCAAATCAACAAAATCTCACCGAAATTTGTAACTTTTTGATTTAGTGGCCAATTCATATGAATTCATACGATCTCTTTAGGGGTGGGGTTGGGTGCCAGGCCTCCTTTTTAAAATCATACAATTTCGTATGCAGTTTTTCGCGAACACTGAACCGAGCCGCCCAGGTAAAGTCCTATGTTTTAGAAGCGCTGGTGTTGAATTGGGTATCACATTGGTTGCGCCACGATATATGCATGGCCGAATTGTAGACGTTTTCTATGAGGCTCGCACGTTGTGGCACATGCTGCCATTCGGTACCATGTTGCTTAGCAATGTATACAAAACAATGTAAAGACGTGAACATGACGTGAAGTAAATAAACCAGCAGAGATATGCTGTTGTGGATAGCGTCAGCATGTGCTACAGTCACAATAGATTTCCAACGTAATACACCATAAGTTAGTGTGAAGAGCATGTTGTTTTACCGTGGCCAAGTGAAAATCGGACATGTGCGACTAAATAAATGTTCTAGTTCGCACACGTCTATTTTTAGTCGCAAATGTGAGCGAAATGGTCGCACTGTCGAGCCCTGAAAAGCGTGAACCGGTATATATATATACACTATGTTTATTTTACACATTTATTAATTTATCCATTTTCAAATTATTTAAAAATGTAAGTACGTTTTCATTTAATTATTCATTCAAATAAACTAAATTGGCTAAATATCAGCTACCTGCTTTCAAAGAGATCAGCATCTGCCTACAAAAAAACACTAGATAATATGTAAATATTTATATATAACATGTTCTTGAATAGTTCCCACAGATGGGTTGCAGCTGGAAGGGCATCCGCTGCGTAAAACATGTGCTGAATAAGTTGCCGGTTCATTCCGCTGTGGAGACCCCGGATTAATGAGGGGACTAAGCCAAAAAGAAAATGATTGAATGTTCTTGAATAGTTGATAGACAAGTTTTGTACAGAAAACCCGTATGTCCTGCAGACTTTTGCTCCAACCCTACTCAAACACACATCAACTGGTTAATCAAGTTTCAATATAAAGCTTACATGCAGATGAGTTTTAATCAAGGCTACATCAAGACTCTGCAGGTCTTGCACAGCTCTCCAGAACTAAGCTTGCCAAGCCCTGAGTTAGATGATACTCTAATCCTTTTCAGATAATTAACAATCTGATAACGCTATCCACAATGGATGTGGTACAACGCAGCGCAATACATCACAACAACCCTGGCCTGCACGGTCAACTGATGCCTCATTCTGTTTCTTTAAACACAGTGGCAGTTTCATTCTTATTTTCTTACAAATGCATGCTCAGTCGAATCACTTTCCCTCCCATACAGTAAGTTTTGTGAATTAGCTACATGCACAAACTTCGACATTAATGATGTCTGTGCATAATTGACCCTAAATAAAGTGTATTGATTTAAATTCAGCTTTATAAAAACACAATATGTTTATTGATTACCAACAATAAATTGATCATCGATTAAAAGCTGCCATCACTCATCACCATCAATGCAACTGAATATCAATACCAGCAATACTAATTTGCTACTAAGAAACACTTTTTACCCATTTAAAATGTTAATATTATTTATTAGACAGTGGTAGGGCTGAAAAATATATTGTTTAAGGCATTGATATCACAATGTGTGTATCTGCAAGTCGCAGGATTAGACTATTTAGTAAAGATTAAAAAATAAAGATATTATTAAATATTGTTTTTTTTTTTTAATTATTCATACACTGTAAAACCCAAAAAGTTACGGTAACAAACTATTTGAGGAAACCGATTGCAACAAACCATTTAAGTTCAAAAACTAATTCTAATGAGTACTGTGAACTATCTATTTGAGTAAACGAAGCGATTTGAGCGCAGTAAAACCCAATAAATGAAGAGAACTCAAACCAACCAAGTACTGTAAAACCCAATAAGTTAAGGCAACTCAAACCATTTGAGGAAACCGATTGCTACAAACTATTTGAGTTAAAAAAACGAATCTATACAGTGTTTCCTCTAGGATTTTTTCCAGCTGTGGTGGCAGGCATTTTGATCTACCAACTACCTTTGGCGTTATTTCAATGACAAATGTGACGCAGTATACAAGTCGAGATCGGATTGGTGTAATACGAGCATGCAGATCTTTTTGCTTGCGCTAGGATTTCCTCTGTTCGTGCACAAAACTTCTTGCACGCCCTCAAATATAAGCTGCTCAAGTGCAATTTAGAGTGGTTACGTAGTGAATTTGTCTCCAACCTTTATTAGATTTGCTAGGAATATTTATGAACGTCTCCAAAAGACCTACAGAGCGGCATTAATGCGTCCTGAGGTAAAGTGAAACGGCTATAAACTCCAGCAAGATAAAGTCTTTGTTTGTTGTATGCAGAGCCATAGACCTTTATCTATAAATAAAGTATAATTATGGAAACGGTGTTCATCTTAACTAAAAGCTATACGTCGTGTTTGCTGGCATCACGCACCTGTCAGTCAGTCAGTCAGTCTGTCAGTCAGCATGTCACCTTAAAGCGTTAAACAAATAACGCACAGCACTACTACGGTTACAGAAAAGTTTGCGCTGTTATAATTCACTTACCTTTTAATACGTTTTGGTGCAATTATAACATGCTATTTAAAAAAATGACAATGTTTTGAATGAGAAGCTGTAATGTAGCCTTGGCGGGATGAATTTTGGCGTGGCGCCCCGCCATGGTAGAATGAATGTAACGGAAACCTTGCTATATGAGTACTGTGAACTTACTCCATTTAAGTTGAAGTAATGAGGTATTTAATTAACTCATTTACTTTGACACTGAGTTCAAAACTCTTTCAAATGAGTAGAATTACCTTTCAGTAAATTTTGAGTTAACTACACTCATTTCATTTGATAAAGTTGACTGTTGGATTTTACAGTGTGCAGATGCACTGCGTGGACAAAGACTTAATCATCCTAGTTGATCTAAATTAATGAAACTTTTCCTATTTAAACCATCTGGTGAAATTTTATTCATATCGCAATATATATCGTGGCAAAACAAAATAATGTATAGTCAGATTTTTCCAATATCGTGCAGCCCTAGAAAATATAATACATTTAAGATCAATAAAACAAGGCGTGTAGGAAATTATTCTGTTTTGACTTAATATCATAGCAGAAAATAACAGGTCTAATAGGCTTCATTTATTAAGACCTTAATGGCTTAAGCTGGGATTTTCAAGATATCCTGCGAAATTTAGCCCTGACTCAATGAAGTTAGTTGCATGAAAGCAGACTAAATTAAAGTTGCTATGGAGATTTATTCTTTCTAGTTACTAAGGAGATTTATTTTGTTCCAGAGCAGGCTAACAACCAGGATTAATCCTATTTATCGGTTAGTTTTGCTGTAAATTAAATTGTTTTAAAGTGACTTCTTGGTCTTGTCCATTTATAATCCACCAGTACAATTAAAATTTAAATGTACAATTTAAATATTCACATTCATTAGTAAAATAGCAGTAATTTTATGCATGTCCATATATGGCCATTTCATAGGGGAGGGATAGACAAGATACTTAAAATAAAAGCTTAAAAAACAAATCCATAATTTCATTAATTAAATGATCATATTTAAATCAAATCACTTAGAAAGAAGTTTCTAAATGAAAAAGGATAGAGTATATAGATGATGAATAATTAAATAAAATAAACAGGTAAAACAGACGAGCAATTCTATAATAAAATGAATAACTGAACATTTGTTATTCACTGTAAAACCCGATACGTTAACTCAAACTGTTTGAGGAAATCAATTGCGGCAAACCATTTATAAAACCAATTGGTTTGAGTACTGTAAACTTATGTATATAGAATCATATACACTTTCCCAGTACTAGGTTGCAGCTGGAAAGGCATCTGCTGCGTAAAAAACAAATGCCAGAATAGTTGGTGGTTCATTCCACTGTGGCGAACCCTGTTAAATAAGCGACTAAGCTGAAAGAAAACGAATGATTGAATGAGTCATATACACATTTATTTGTGTTTATATTGTCAAACATTTAGAGTATTAGTAACTTAAACAATTTAAGTTCAGTTATCAAACCGGTATGAGTTCAGTTTATAGAATGAATTGAGTACAAACAACTATGTACTGTAACTACTCAAATGGTTTAGTATTGCTTCTAGCATTAGAGTTAACAAAGTAACTTATATGAATTCATTAATAACTCATTCGGTTTGAGTTCTACCTGATATAATCAGTTTATGGGTTACCATTACTCTTTTCATTGAGTCAAAGTAACTTATATTTTTAAAAGTTTTATTAATTAAACTAACTTATTTCATTTAGTGATTTTCACTGTTAGGTTTACAGTGTTCATTTGTAACATTTGTGTTCATTTGTTAATGTTTCACCTACACAAATGTTTCTGTTAAGTCAAGAAAGTAATTACAAGATTGGTAAGTTACCAGATCAGTGCTTGAAAAGGACATTTTTACATTTGTTAACTGATTGGTTTACATCACGTTTTATCAATATTTGTAATTATTGATTCTGTTAATGATCCCTGGTCTGTTTATGAATGCTGGGAATGTGCACTTATCACACTATTCTTCACATTGTAGCACATTCTCATCCTGAATCAGTAAATGTGCAACAAACTAAGCCAAGATGCGTTGATTTAATTAAATAGGTCAGTGGTTCTCAAACTTTCTTGGTCACGCTCCCTCTTTAAAACAAACATAATAAATAAATCTGGCACCCCAGATTGCATTACTAAATACATTTATAAAGAGAAAATAATATAAAAGATAACATAATATTTTATCTTTCAAATTTACATCATTTAAAAAAATTATCGGACCATTTCGAGTGGATTTTAGTGTAAATTTGGTGTCATTGATTTAGACATTGATAGCCAATAGCAATGTTTCTAGTAATAAAAATAACTACTTATAGGTATAATGAAAAGTATCATCAATGAATGGCCAAAACGATATGTGCAGAGTAAAGCTGCATGATAGTGGAAAAATCTAACATTGTCACATTTTGTTATTCTGTGATATATATTGCGATATGACTACAATTTCACCAGATGAATTGAATATCTCTATTTGGATAAATTTATTATTTTAGATTTATTGGGATAATTCTGTAGAGAAGTGCATCTGCATAAAATCTTATAAACAATCTACAGATAAATGCAATAAAAAAATATGGTTGAAATAAACGGTGTTTAAATGTTTTTTTTAGTCTAACAGTATTCAGGTACAGTATTGAGTAATAAGAATAAAAATAATTCAATAAGTTAATCGTTATTAAAGTTACAACCTGTACATTTTCTTATGCCTGAATTCTTTTTAAAAATCATTATACAATAATGTAAATGTACATTTTGCATAACATTGCACATCCTGCGACGTGACTACAGTATTGCGAAAGATCACATTGCGATATTGATGCGAAAACTTCTTTTTACTAAATGTAAATAATATTGATTAAAAAAATGCACATTTTCATTAATACGCTGATGATACAGTCATATAAACAGCTGAATCTACACCCAATCTGGCCCTTTCTCAATGACAGATTGTTTTTAATGTACTTTAAAATAATTGATCTGAGTTAAAACTAGTTTTACATGCCGATAAAACAAAACTCATGTTATTTTCAAATTCAAAACAAACTAAGCAAAAGTTCTATTACTACTACTCATGGCGCAGAGATTGAATTAGTGTCCCAGTACAAATATCTTGAAATTTTAATTGATGAAACACTTTCTTTTAGTTTTCACATTCAGCAATTGGTGAAAAAATTAAAAGTGATTTTAGGCTTCTATTTTAGAATTAAGAACTGCCTTTCTTTCGATGCTAAAAAGAAACTGGTTGATGCAACATTTAAGTCGATATTGGACTACGGTGATGTTTACTACGGGGAGTGCAGAATTATTAGGCAAGTTGTATTTTTGAGGATTAATTTTATTATTGAACAGCAACCATGTTCTCAATGAACCCAAAAAACTCATTAATATCAAAGCTGAATATTTTTGGCAGTAGTTTTAGTTTGTTTTTAGTTTTAGCTATTTTAGGAGGATATCTGTATGTGCAGGTAAATATTACTGTGCATAATTATTAGGCAACTTAACAAAAAACAAATATATACACATTCCAATTTTTTATTTTTACCAGTGAAACCAATATAACATCTCAACATTCACAAATATACATTTCTGACATTCAAAAACAAAACAAAAACAAATCAGTGACCAATATAGCCACCTTTCTTTGCAAGCACACTCAAAAGCCTGTCATCCATGGATTCTGTCAGTGTTTTGATCTGTTCACCATCAACATTGCGTGCAGCAGCAACCACAGCCTCCCAGACACTGTGCAGAGAGGTGTACTGTTTTCCTCCTTGTAAATCTCACATTCGATGATGGACCACAGGTTCTCTATGGGGTTCAGATCAGGTGAACAAGGAGACCATGTCATTAGTTTTTCTTCTTTTACACCCTTTCTTGCCAGCCACGCTGTGGAGTACTTGGACGCGTGTGATGGAGCATTGTCCTGCATGAAAATCATGTTTTTCTTGAAGGATGCAGACTTCTTCCTGTACCACTGCTTGAAGGTGTCTTCCAGAAACTGGCAGTAGGACTGGGAGATGAGCTTGACTCCATCCTCAACCTGAAAAGACCCCACAAGCTCATCTTTGATGATACCAGCCCAAACCAGTACTCCACCTCCACCTTGCTGGCGTCTGAGTCGGACTGGAGCTCTCTGCCCTTTACCGATCCAGCCACGGGCCCATCAAGACTCACTCTCATTTCATCAGTCCATAAAACCTTAGAAAAATCAGTCTTGAGATATTTCTTGGCCCAGTCTTGTGATGGTCGTTTTTCAGCCTTTCGTACCTTGGCCATGTCTCTGAGTATTGCACACCTAGTGCTTTTGGGCACTCCAGTGATGCTGCAGCTCTGAAATATGCCAAAACTGGTGGCAAGTGGCATCTTGGCAGCTGCATGCTTGACTTTTCTCAGTTCATGGTTCAGTTTATTTTGCGCCTTGATTTATCCACACACTTCTTGAGACCCTGTTGACTATTTTGAATGAAACGCTTGATTGTTCGATGATCACGCTTCAGAAGCTTGGCAATTTTAAGAGTGCTGCATCACTCTGCAAGATATCTCACTATTTTTGACTTTTTGGAGCCTGTCAAGTCCTTCTTTTGACCCATTTTGCCAAAGGAAAGAAAGTTGCCTAATACTTATGCACACCTGATATAGGGTGTTCATGTCATTAGACCACACCCCTTCTCATTACAGAGATGCACATCACCTAATATGCTTAATTGGTAGTAGGCTTTCGAGCCTATACAGCTTGGAGTAAGACAACATGCATAAAGAGGACGATGTGGTCAAAATACTCATTTGCCTAATAATTCTGCACTCCCTGTATATGCATGCTTCGTCTCAGAGTCTGCATGCATTGGATACTGTTTACCATGGTGCACTAAGATTTATAAATCATTTTAAATTCCTTACTTATCATTGTGTGTTGTATACTAGAGTAGGTTGGTCTGCTTTGTCCATTTGTAGGCTCAAGCATTGGCATATCTTTGTTTACAAATCTATATTGGGTTTAATTAATCATAATCATATCTACAGAATTACATTTGTAAAAAAAACTGTCCTTAGCTATGGCCTTCGGTCACAGAAAACACAGACTTGTAGATGTTTTGAATAGTTTGTCAATGTGTGATTCATGTTAATTGTCAATTGTTTTTTGTTTGTTGTCTGTTAGACCCATGTGACAATTCAGAGGCAGAATGAGCAAAGCAGTCCAGAGTCAGAATGAACAAAGCAGTCTAGAGGTTGAATGAGCACATTTGTCGGTGCCGTAAACAAAAACTTTCTGTCTATTGACCCAAATTTCCCAACACTTGGTCATCATGGTCTGATGACGATTCGAATTAAATTTGATAACATTTTGGCAAACGGTCCAGGACAGGGTTTCTGCAGATATCATAATGTCAAATTTAAGACTTTTTAAGACCTTTTTAAGACCATTAAGTATTATATTTAAGACCTATATCACAATATCAAAAACACGCGAGAGAAAATGCAAAATCACAAAATTAGTGGTAAAATAAATTTATTTAAATTGAACAGTACTAAAGACAGGTTAGATGGACCACTGAACTACAAAAAAAAACGTCTTAAAGCTGATTTATACTTTCACTGGAGGCGCATCGCACGCCTCCGCTGACTGCGCGCGCACCTCACAAAATGGACGAGGCTTTTATACTTGATGCGTTCGCCGTTGTGATATTCTTTAAAACGACAGGGGCCGGTCAAAAGAAACCCACCGTAAAGTCAGACGTTTCCAGAACTACGTCATATCATTAATATCGTTCAAGATTTTAAAACTAATTTTTTTGTATTCTTTTTATAATCTATTATAATGATTATAAAGATTTTTATGACCATTCGATTTTTTAAATCAAACTTTGATGCATCACTTGCTTTTGTTCATATCTCGGACAGTTCTACCTATTAAAGTTAAATAATAATGACAAAAGAAAATGGGTTGCTCTACAATTATATTTTTTATTATGGTAAGAATAAAAGCAAAAAAAAAAAAACTTACTAAAAATACTGACATTTTTTTAGTTTGCCCACTGTAGCTATTAACTACAAGGGTCTCCATTTTGCCATGGCATCTTTTTTTTTTTGTTTTAACAAACTTATCCCTCAGGTTTTTCCAAACTTTTACAAAAACTTTCCTTCTTTTCCACAGCTGTTGCAATTCAAATCTAGCCAAGAATTATTGGTCATCTGGTAATCTCTATGATGATCACGCATGGACGGATTGTTAAGATGTCTGTACAGTCATACCTGTTTCAGACAAAGTCTCTTCAAAGTGTTTCATATTCAACTCAAATCAAATCAAAAATCTGTTCACGCTGCCAGCCAAAATCATGTCGCGTGCACCGAAAGCGAACCTCCACAAACACAGCGATGACGTCACATTCGCCGCACGACTGGGCCCAATAACCTCCTGTAGGAGGAGTTTGTAAAAAAAGTTTTTTTTTTTATCAAAATCAATATGGTGGACAGGAAGTTTGGCATATTTAGTATAGGTATAGGACGATAACCGTTTTCAAGCTATACCGTGGTTTGGAAAAGTCAAGGTTTTAAAATCGCTTAAATTTTTTGTAATACCGTTCCTAAGGTATGTGTAAGATTTTTTTATTTACTTTTTTGTTATGTTTTTTAGGACAATAGTAACTCCAGCAGGAAAAATATCCAAAGATGCCGTTTTAAATTGCAAAGAAATCTGTGTTTTTGAAACAAATAAAGACAGCCGAAGTCAATTACTCTTTTAATTATTTAGCCTGACATGTTTATTGCTCTAAAATATTATAAATCTTTCAAAAAATAAAATATATTGTTTTTTTAAAGGGGAAAAAAGTTTTTGTTTCCTACCCATACATTTAAAAAGAATATATTTTAGAGCAGTAATCACTAGGGGTGTGAACCTACACTGGTCTCACGGTTCGGTTTGGTTACGATTATTATGCCATCGATTCGGTTCAATTCGATATCTCGGTGCATCACGCTGCATTGACGATTCTTTCCATACACAATTAGATTTTTTCTTTACAACACAAGAAAAAAAAATGTATTAAAATCTATAAATATGTTTATATTTATATATTACTTTAATACAATTTTGTCCTTTAATACAAGCAGTCAGATATATGAACTGTACCTTTAATTTTACCTGCTCAAAAAAAAAAAACACTCTTTGTGAATGTTTTAGACAAAACTCCAATACATGCACAGAAGACAGCACGAGCATTGATAACAAATAAACTAATGTAAACATTATCTCGCTTGCTTTTTGAGCGCTGGCAAGTTCTTACACCCCTATGATTGGTCATTGTCTTCACCTGCTCAACAGAAAGGGCTGCGCTTGGCTTTAGAAACGAAAGCGCTGTCCATGAGTGACGCAGGAAAAACAGCCGCGGGTCAGTCTATATGCGCATAATACGCGGTTATCAGGTAATCCGTAATAGAATAAATACAATACAATAAACTCGCACCACAGGCACGCTTGTGTCTGGATCCACAAGTAACATCCGAGAGGAGAGGAAAATTTACCTCACTAACATGCCAACGGCGAGTCAAATGCGCAAAGTGTGTCTGTGAGAGAGAGGGGCAGAGATGGAGTGAAATAGCGGCTCGTGCTTTACCATTCCTCAGTGTCAGTGAAAGATCTGCTTTTTAAGTAGTAGGAGTGTTTATTTTACTCACCCTCGCCTCCTTCGCCATAGTATTCTACCGCGACATCGCGCATATGGGATAAATGACGTCAGTGCGTAATAACCGGTTATGATCTATTACTGAACCAATATCGAACTGTCCCCATCTGCATCGCGGTGCACCAAAGAAACTATTAATTTTGACAGCCCTAGTAATCACAATACCGTGATACCGTGAAACCATGATATTTTTATCCAAGGTTATCATACCTTCAGAATCCTAATTTGGCATCAATGTTCACGGCATGACCCAAAGAATAAATTGAGATTAATTTTACCACAATAAACGTATGCAGCCTAAAGATATTAGCAAATTTAGAAATCATTATTGATGGTTAGTGAATGGTTTATATCTCGTGACCACTGGGGGCCCTGTTACCAAATTTATGTGTTGTGGTTATTGTGAGGTGCCAGTGACACACTTAAAGTTCAGCGTCAATATAATTAAGTTTCAGAATTACAGCCTCAGAAATCTTTGACATTGTGCCAGCACATTTGTCGGTAGCGTAAACGAAAACCGCGTCGAGTATCAACATTTATTCAATAACTTTTTGCCAGCATGGTCTGAAAAACATCGGAGTCAAATTTGGTGAAAATTGGAAGAGGAGTTTGAAAAAATAGGTTTTCAATCAAAAACCAAATGGCGAACAGGAAGTTCAGTCCATTCAGTTCATCCAGAAAATATAGCAAGACGCATGTCATGTTTAAACAGTGTTTAGCAAAAGTTATTGGAATTTTTTTTAATTGCTTAAAACTTTTGACCACAAGGTGACTAGGCATGGGCCGGTATAAGATTCTGACGGTATGATAACCTTGGATAAAAATATCACGGTTTCACGGTATTACGGTATTGTGATTACTGCTCTAAAATATATTCTTTTTAAATGTCTGGGTAAAAAACTAAAAGTTTTTTCCCCTTTGAACACAATATATTTTATTTTGAGAAACATTTATAATATTTTGGAGCAGTAAACGTGCCAGGCTAAATAATGAAAATGAATCATTGACGTCTGCTGACTTCATTAGTTTAAAAAACACAGATTTATTTACAATTTAAAATGGCATCTTTGTATATCTTTTCTGCTGGAAATACTGTTGTTAAAAAAATGTAAATAAAAAAATCTTACACATACCTTAGGAACGGTATTAGATAAAATTTTGGCGGTATGATAACCTTGACTTTTGCAAACTGCGGTATACCTTGAAAACGGTTATTGTCCCATGCCTAAAGGTGATGCTGCTCCAGAAGTTTTTGAGTACCTTCAGGGCATGGTGTTGAAGATGTATACCATGTTTTGCAATCATACGTAAATATGTTTGTAAAATATAGCATTTTTTTTGACAAAAATCTAAATTGGTGGTGCCCAAAATGGCTGACCTGGGAAAATCAGACATCATTCGACTCAGCATGCTCTGTCAGATGTAAAGAGACCAGTTTTATGAGTTTAGGACAAAGAGTTGAGAAGATATTAGCAAAAAAAAAAAATTTTATATCTCCAGACCACTATGGGGGCAGTGCACCAAAACGCAGCAGATAACCTCAGACCATGGTTGTCATAACACATACCAAGTTTGGTGTAAATACTTCAATGCGTTACGGAGATATCGCCTGAAGTCCCATTTCGCAAGCTCTACGTTAGATTTTTTGGTCAGCATGGTATGTAGATCATGTGATTTAATTTTGGTCAAAATCAAATAAATGGCCTAGGCCAAGTTTAATAAAATAGGCTTTGCGAAAAAATTTTAAATAGCAAAAAAATTTTCATGACGGAAAATGACATCATGGGGTACGTCTAAATTGGATTGTAACCCATTGGGTTCAAAAGTTATAATGATAAATATAAGTGAAACTTTGGACAAGTAGTGGCGCTAGAGAGTTTGAGTTAGAGACTTGCCCTCTATCATTGTGCCAAATTATACAACTTTCCCGCATATGGTTATATGGGCTGCCATTCAAACCCGGCGGAAAAAGAATAATAGGAACGCTATCGAAAACAATAGGTGCCTTCGCAGCTTCGCTGCTTGGCCCCTAATAATAATATATCAGGCAGCCCTAGTGCAGAGTATTACTTAAACATTTATATGATCATTATCAAGCTGTACCCTAAACTGCAACAACATGCAATTTATTAAAAACAAGACTTAAAAATAGGAAAAAAATAAGTTATCTTAGTTGTAAAATCGATTGTTTTGATCATGTATTTTTGTTACTCATTAGTAAATAACAATTAAAACATTTGAAACTAAACAATGCACAGCAAGAATTCATGTGACAAGCCAGCTTCTTTTAGCTCGTTTTAAATACAAGAGTAAACCGCAAAGAAAAGGGATTCTTTATTCATAAGCAGATTTAGTGTTGGAACAACGAGAGTGAGGAGTACTTCTAATCCGAAGGCTCCGGATAGGATCAGCACAGCAGTACAAAGACTCATTCACCCAAGTGTTCAATTGCAACACAATTTACAAACAAAAGATTTCTAAATCAATACAGTCGGCCACATTTTTGATTTGATAGAGGAAAACATAATTTCAAGCTTTAATATTACTTGTTATTTATAGGTTTTCTATAGATTTTCTTATTTATCATTCTTTAAATTCTTAACATTATGCAACGTTTTACCTACTCTACAAAAAAGTAGATTATTCAAATGAACAAATATGACATCATCAAACATATAAGCACTGGACTTCTGGTAGAGTTGATGTGGAATGACCCTTTGGCAATCAACTTGCACTGAATCCAAACTAATCCAATAACCCACATTAACACACTCTTTTGGGTTTATGTATTTCTTAGTCATCAGCCAGAGCATATGACCAGTTTTACAAAGTATTAGAAAGTAATCAATGTTGTTTTATTATTAAGTAATAAATAATATTTGACATATTCTGCTTTCAAACCCATCTTTAAAACAAAATATAATCGAATTCATAGCTTTGAGTGACAAACATAAAACTTTTCCTCCAGCTCAGCAATAAAGATGCCAGCTGACCCACGGCCAATGTGACAGCTTTAGGTCAGTTGACAGAATATTCCTTTGTTCTTTCACCCTAGAGACCCTAGATGTTTTCATCCATTGATCCTATACAGAATTTGTCTGTTATTAAATAAATAGTATAACTGCTCTGCTTGTCAGCCCTCTAGCTAATGCATCTGTTATTTTTTGTTAATCAGGTTTATTTAAATAATTGTAAAAGCAAAAAAAGGGCAAAGTAAAGATGTGTATCAGTCCATTTGCAAATGAACACTGGTGTCGTTTTAACTGAAATATGAATGCAACAACGATCTCATTTTTCTAAACCAAAAACATGATGAAACGTCCTGATGCGGGCCTAAAAATGACAAAATGATAAAGCATACCCCTTTTTTCTATCATAGGAACTACTTTGACATCACAGTTCAGTTCAGGCAACAGAAAAACCTGACTGGTTTGTTTGCAATGGAAGAATTCCTGGCTCTGTTTTCACTTCTTTACATATTTTGTAAATTCTTCACAGGTTTTCAGTGGATATAAGCACCATTTGCTGTATGTACATACACAACAAAGCCAAACACACTGCATTTTTTTAGATAAGCATAGGTTTTGGCAATATTAGAACAATATTAGAGTATTTTCACCCACTAAAATGCTTTAATGCCAGTCGTTTCTATCTCTTGCTCTAGTGTGTCAGTAGGATATACCAGTTTACATTTCTGAACATTCTTTTTGCATTTATTTCTAATAATCCATTGAGATTTTTGTATGCACTAGGAGTCTAACAGCAGCCAGTGCTACACACAGAGATCTAATCACCCTGTCTGTCTGGATGGAAAACATGAAGAAATGAAAAAACTGACACAGACTAAATCCAGAAGAACTGCAACAAGGTCTTCAAGATGCTACCTGCACAGTTAAAGTACTGTATAAAGTTTTAGAGACTTGCGAAAAAATGATGTACAATGAGAATGCTGTCAAAAATAAATGTTGTAAGATTTTCTTGGTCATTTAAAATCTGTTAACAAAATTAAATCAACATTTGATGTTATCATTCTTTGAATTTCTACAGCCGCATCCTAACCAACTGCATCACTGTGTGGTACGGCAGCTCTACTGCCATGGACCACTAAAGCTTACAGAGATTGGCGAATACTAAGATCACTAGGAACCCGCTAGGCAAAGCATTTATCATCACAGTCCACATGAGAGCTGTTTCCATCATCAAGGACCCCACCCACTCCCCAACAACCTTTTTAAAAAGGTCTGTTCACTCTCCTCCCCTCGGGCCGGAGGAGAGACTGCATATATGCACTTTATTATTCAATTACTGCACATGTACCATGCTGTTATTTCTGGGAGTTTGGCACAATTATTCATTCTCTTCTGGACAACAGTTTGCACAACTGTTTGTAACATTTACACATTTATGTAAACAGCAAACTTTTTAACATATTTATTTATAGTTAATATTTAAGCTTACTTTTCTGCATGCTCTTACAACTGGGTTAAATTACTTTATTTTTAACACTCTTTGCCATTCAGTGTAGACAGCAAATTAAGGATTTCATTGTAATCTGTTTACTTATTGTGCATATGCCAATAAAAGCTTTAAAATAAATAAATACTTGTGCATAGTTTTTTAGGTAGCACTAGGCTTTGCAGGTATGTTTCTTATCTTGGAGACATTGTCACAGTTTTCCAGCGGCTGGTTGCACCAACAATGCACAAGTTAAAATGTAGCCTAGTTGTATTGTTTCAGCATCAATATCGCAATGTGATCATCTCAGGTTATGCAATGTTAAGTCTGTATTATAACTGAACATTTTCATGTGTTTTTGTGGCCAGTCACTGAGAATTTTAAAAGCATTCAGGCATGAGACATTGTACCATTTGTAACTTTAATTGTATACTAAATTGTAACTCAATTGTAAGTCGCTTTGGACCAAAGCATCTGCTACATGACTAAATGTAAATGTTAATAACGATTAATTTTATTATTCAATTATTGAACCTGAAATTGTTAGACTTTGGAAAACAATGAAACACTGTTTAGTTGAATTGTATAATTTTTACTGTTTGATCTATGCTAGTAGAATGTTTATTATTTTTAATGGATATGCACTTCTCTACACAATCATCCCAATCAGTCTAAAATTATTAATTCTTTCCAAATAGAGATATTCAAGTCATGTGGTGAAATTGTATTCATATAGCAATATCTAATCGCAAAATAATAAAATATTGCAGTGTCAGATTTTTCCAATATTGTGCAGCCCTAACTTTCGCACTACTAAATAGTTCTGTGCTGCACCACTGAACTTAGTTTAAACGTAATGCTACATTCCAACTGAATATTTATGGCAGCCTCCCCCTATGTATAACGGTAGAAAAGAGATAAAAGCAAGATTATTTTAAATTGAGGAGCTCACGATAATAATGAATAATGATCTTCCTCTACTCGCAGCCTAACTTTTTTTTTGGTTTGTGAAATTAAAACGAGAATTTCTTCATAACGGGGTTCTTCTCCCTGCTCTTTTCTCTTTCATGTGTAGGATAATTTTTTTAAATGAATTTATCAAAACATTAAACTTGATGTGTATTTCACGTGCGTTAACAGCTTGCGATGCAGGCATGTGTGTCATCTATGGCAGGGGTGCCCAAACTTTTTCTTATAAAGGGCCAAAAACCCAACTTGATTGAGGGCTGTGGGCCGAAGTTGAATATACCAAATTGTATTACATTAAATTTGCCATGGGTAATATTTTAATTTATTTGCTAAGATTTAAAAACAAATAGAAAATGTTTCTTTAAAACATGAATTATGCAGTGTCATAATTATTATAAATATTATTAATTAATTAATATTACTATTATTAATTAATAATAATACGGTTTGACTTAAGAACATGTGGTGCAACCGAAGTAAGAACAAGTTTAGTTACAAACTAGCTAGTAGTTACTAAGCTTCTAGTGTGGACTTTACGTTCCAGTTTAAGAAAGAGCTGGTGCAACCCAGGAAGTAAACAGGTATTTCCTACTGACACACTACAGCATTAGATAGAAATAACTGACTGGTGTTGTACATTGTATTGTACCTTATTGTTTGGTCTTAAAAGGCTGATCCCTCTAGAAATGGACTCTCCTACAATATCTCAACATAGCTCCTACAAATGTATGTTCCTCCCCATAGTTATCTACAATCACAGAGCAACTAGTTGTTTTGCAATCAGGTAAAAAGTTAATTCCCAAGACCTTCACTCTCTCTGCTGTAAACTTTTTGTTCGGTGTCCCGACTAGTTGCTCAAGGGTTCACTGGGCAGTTAGATAATGACTCAAAACACTCCTTAAGACAATGTCAGAAATACTTTTGAAGAAAATGCCACTAAAACCCAAGTAAGCTAATTACAACAAACTGCACTACAGTGTGAAAGCTTATTAACCCAAGTACAACATTATTCCCCAGTACTGTTTAAAAAGTGTGTCTTGGAAAGGCATTGATGTAACCTCAGTCAGTGGTAAAGATTGTAAAAACACAAGACAAACATTTCATGAGCTACAACAGATAGATTATGAAATCATACATTATGTATTATCGAAAAGAAAAAAATTAATTTGCGCTGCTCATCTGAATGCTAAATGTGAAGCACTTGTTTTTCCAACTGCTTGTGTTTAGGCAAGGTATAGGTTTCTGACGGTATGAAAACCTTGGATAAAAATATAACGATTTCACAGTATTGTGATTACAGTTTGTGTAAAAATGATCAAATCCAATATATTTAATAAGGATGTCCAGATCTGATCACATGATCGGAAATCATGCCTGATCACGCGGTTTCAGACTCAATCGGAATCGGACGTTATCCTATGATATATATAAAAAAAATTTCATTATTTACACATTTATAGTTATGCGGTGGTACAGAGTTAAACCTCTTTCTTGACTTCACACAGAAACGGCAATCCGTGCGTCATCACTTTGTTGCAGAGATGCTATTGGTTAAATGCCGGCAAGGTAAAACATGGAAGCAGCTTTAAGCGAAAAACACGAGTATGTCTGCGGTCTGGAGGTATTATAAAGTTGAAGACGACAACATTGCCATAGCAAACTGTAAGATATGTAAATTTAGGATTAGGCATAAGACGATAATCGTTTTCACGGTATACCACGGTTTGGAAAAGTCAAGGTTTTAAAACTGCTGACATTTTCTGCTATACCGTTCCTACGGTATATGTAAGTTTTTTCTTTTTTTAGGTTTTGTTTGAAGTTTTTTAGGACAACTGTATCTCCAGCAGAAAACATATTCAAACATGCTTTTTTAAGTTCAAAGAAATCTGTGTTTTTTTAACTAATGAAGACAGCAGAAGTTAATGATTCATTTAAATTATTTAGCCTGACATGTTTGCTGCTCCAAAATATTTTAAAAGTTTCTCAAAATAAAATATATTGTGATCAAAGGGGAAAAAAGTTAGTTTTATTACCCAGACATTTAAAAAGCACATATTTTAAAGCAGTTATCACAATACCGTAAAACCGTGATATTTTTTTTCCAAGGTTATCATACCGTCAGAATCTTATACCGGCCCATGCCTACTTGGGATTGCCTGCCGGGCATTTTAAGTTGAGGTGCTATTTGTTTTTATATAAAAAAAATGTAATATTTACTGTTGCATTAAGATCAAAAAGTGAAGAATTTATGTTATTTATTATTATTATTCAAGCTACTGTACCTCACAGAAGTGCTCTGTTTGTTAACAGAGTTGTTGAATGGTAAAATATGGTAAATTAAAAAAAAAATATAGAACATCCTGGATCTGTTTCTTTGCTCCTCATTTTTTTCCTTTTTTTATGTATTATAGAAGCATCGGATCAGGTTTCGATAAATACTCAAAATCAAATGACTCAAATTCGGACTTGAGGGCAAAAAAACCTGATCAGGACATCCCTAAAATTTAATTTTAAAAAACACTTCTGCTGTCTTTATTGGTTTTAAAAACAGATTTTTTTACAACTTGAAAAGGCATCTTTGAATCTTTTCTCTCTTATTTTGGATATAAAGTAAGCCGCTTAACTGTTAAGTCCAGCATGCTTGGATGTTAGTGCACAAGCGATTTGCTTTTTTTAAGATGTTTTTTGAATCGTGAGTTTACCAGTACATTTTAATGTGGAGGGTCTTTTTCTCCTGGAGATACTGTTGCTCTAAAAACTAAATAAAATACTAATAAAAAAAGAACAATTGACATATACCATAGGAACGGTGTGACAGAACATTTTTGCAGTTTTAAAACTTTTAACAGACTTTTCCAAACCACAGTAAACCTTGAAACTGGTTATCGTTCCATGCCTACTTGTGATTATTTTATTATGTACTCATTATTATTCATTATAACTGACCGCCCACTTGTCTGCAACATTTATTCATTATTTTTTAATTCATTAAATGTGTGTAGGTGTGCGCGTCTATGTGGTTTCAAAACTAGCATAAAACTAAAATGCTGGGAGGCACAGTGACTAAAGCTTAAATAAGCCATAAGTCTAATATAAGCTTGTTAATTGCCATATTTATGTATAATCACTGTTGGGGCAATAATGTACAAATTACTTTTTAATCTGTAAACAATCTAAAATATTGTTCATTCCCATTTTCCATCTCTTTCCCAGTTCCTCTCCCATTTCACTCAAACTATACATTATATTGCATATAATATACACAAATATTTTTTATTTAAATTATTTAAAAAATATATTTTAATAAATATTATTTGAACCCATGCATTTTAATAATAATAATAAAGTAAACCGTCACCGACACTCAAACATTTTTATTTAATCGAAAACTCGTGAAACGTGATTCGAATCAAGAATAGCCTTCCATAACAATACGGTACTATGATATATACCGTGGTACTTTGATATATACAGTGTTAAGCAAAACAAGATGACACCAATGTAACATGTCAAAAGCATAGTTTTACAATAGAACATGTCCAAAAATATATTATTTGAAATCCTCTATTTCCTGTTTACTAGCATAATGCTAACCTGCCTGAAGTCCAGAGTTCATTTAAACTTTCAATAGTCCGCATACAAAAGGTAACAACGATCCAAAACTGCTTCAAACATTAACATAACACTGTGCTGAATCCGTCATTCCATAATAAAGCTGTTTTTAGCGTTGATGTTACTGTATGTAATAGTGTCAATGGCCTGTCAACGCACCTGAACACACACCTGTCATTTAAACACCTGTTTAATACGTCACATTCAACGCTTTTGTCTCACCTGTCGCTTCAGCTGAAATCAGTCTGTGCATTCATGGTTGTTTAACGACGCTTCAATCCCCTTCGTCGGCTTTTACGGGAAATATATGACTCTCCATAACATCCGTTGCGCCCTTCGGTCCGTCCACTTGCTCAGTGTATCCCGACAGTCGGCGCTACTCTCACACAAACACACCACAACGAGAATCTCCACAGGAACACAAATGGAGAATATGCGGCTAAAGCGCAATAATAGTTTTTTAAGTGACCGGTTTGGTCTGAATAACAATATTTTTCACCTTTTACTATATATTTTCACCTCAATTTAAAGTTATCATTTTTCAGTTGTAACCTAATGTCCCAGACCTCCGAAGTAGCAAATGGCAATTGACAGCGTTGTAACGTGGTATATGTTACTTTTCTCTGCGCTGGTCAGGTTTAACCAATTATGTTCGACTTTAATTATTGATATACTATGTATTAAATTAATTTATATCGATAGATCCCTGTGGAGAATTTCATTACCATGCCAAACAGTAAACATTTGCTTCCGCAGTGACTAAACAAAACTATCTTCTTGTGTAGAAAAGTTCTTAATAAAGACGTCCTTAGCTTAGATCAAGCTGCTCTTGCGTTGTGTCTTATGAACACAACATGGGGGCGTGTTACTATAACAACTAATTCATGTCTATGAAGAAGACGGAGAAATTCCCTTCACATTCATTACTCATACACATAATTTCGGGCTTGACTGTATATGTTTATTCGTTTTATATTATATGGCCTGATAAAAGAAGAATAAAAAATTATTCATTTTCTTCATAAAGTTGTGAATTACATATCAAATAGCATCTGCCTGCTCAGAAGACAGCAGAGATTGAAACTTTTACAAACAAATAAACAGAAAAAAATAATGACTTGCATATAAAGTTCTTACATAAAACTCTGAGAAAGTTTTAAAATTACCCCACACCTTTAAGCAGAATGCACAAAAAGTGTCATAATTGCAGCTATCATCCTATAAAGACATGTTTAATAAGAATTTCTGTTAGGACCCCACTGCCATTACAGGTAGCCAGCCTGGTGAAAGGGGTGGTTCTTTTTTCTCAAAATGTGGACCTTTTTGCAGTTATTCAACTCATTTTCTATTTATTTATGATATTTAAATACTATTTTAGTGACATTTAAGCACTATTTTTTAGCTGGATAAGCTTGTTGGATGGTCATCATAACAACCCTTTTTAATGTACCAAAATATTTGCTAAAGATTTAGAATAAAGAAAAATGAATAAATCCATTCATTCATTTTCTTTGCAGCTTAGTCGCTTTATTAATCCGGGGTCGCCACAGCGGAATGAACCACTAACTTATCCAGCACATGTTTTACGCAGTGGATGCCCTTCCAGCTGCAACCAATCCCTGGGAAACATCCATACACACTCATTCACACTCATACACTACGGACAATTTAGCCTACCCAATTTACCTGTACCGCATGTCTTTGGACTGTGGGGGAAACCGGAGCACCCGGAGGAAACCCATGCAAACGCAGGGAGAACATGCAAACTTCACACAGAAACTCCATCTGACCCGAACCAGCAACCTTCTTGCTGTGTGGCGATAGCACTACTGCGTCTTTGCGTCGCCCAAAATTAATAAATACTTATTTTTAAAATACTAATTTAATACATCATATATCATTAGAAAAAAAAAACAGGAATCTGTCAAAGTTTTAAATTAAAAACTGTACCCTATTGTCATTTAATAGGCAAATAACAAACTGGCCAGCACAACTTTCCTCAGTCAGAATTTGAGCTTCATAATTTGAGATTCATGTTTTATCTAGCCTCTCTTGTAAAAAAAATAAATTTGAATATTCATGGATAACAACAATAGACAAATTAGTTTTCAAATAAATTTTAATATAGGCCGCTTTTGGTGCTTCACACCTTTTTATTGATCATTTTTTGATTCAAGCTTATGGTCCAAGATTAAGAATAAAAGGTACTTGTAAAATGTTTTCTCTATTTAAAAACAATACAGTAGTGAAAGATGACTTTAGTTAGCCTACATTGTATGTTTTCTTGCACAACTGGATGTTGGATTCATGTAAAATTGTTTGCATTGGCCAAAACTGAATAACTGAAGTCACACTGATGTGACAGTCAACAGATGATTCTGCTTGGTCTTAAAGCCTTTTTCAAATGTGTTATTTTAACAATTTATGATGATGTAGCAGTCAAAATAGGACAAATGAGCTCAAGTATGGGACAAATTCTGGACCTTGTCACTGAGGGGTGGGATGTATCTGATCCAACAATAGCAATATTCAGTGTGTTCAGATCAGAGCTGGGTGATCTATGGGGTAATCAGAGAAACTTTATGACCTTAAAGTGAAAATGATACATTGCAAGTGGACGTCAAATGAAACATCATCTCTAAATAAATGAATAAATTAATGCAATAATATATGACTTAATAAAACAAAACAAATCAATAGAAAATGAATTAACTAAAAACAGATATATTGTGTTTTTCTATTAATTATTTGAAAATCATTTTCCCTAAATGTAATATTTTCTGCTTTTATTTTTTATTATATTTAGTTCTTTTAAACTTTTATTAGTTTATTTCATTTGTATATGCATTTATTTATGCATTTATTATATATATATATATATATATATATATATATATATATGTATATATATATATATTTTTTTTTTTTTTTAATCAGCACGTTTATTGATTTCCATATTTATTTCTGTTTACTATTTTTACTTGAATCTCTTTTTACTTTTCAATCTCACAAAACTCAATTGTTTCTTCTTCTTCTTCTTCTTCTTCTTCTTATTATTATTATTGTTATTATTATTATTATTATTATTATTATTATTATTATTATTATTATTATTATTATTAGGCGGTGTGGTGGTGCAGTGGGAAGCACTGTCGCCTCACAGCAAGAAGGTCGCTGGTTCGAGCCTCTGCTGGGCCAGTTTGGGTGCTCTAGTTTCCCCCACAGTCCAAAGACATGCGCTGAAAATGAATTGGGTAGGCTAAATTGTCCATAGTGTATGTGTGTGAATACGAGTGTATGGATGTTTCCCAGTGATGGATTGCAGCTGGAAGGGTTTCCGCTGCGTAAAACATATGCTGGATAAGTTGGCGGTTCATTCCGCTGTGATGGCCCCTGATTAATAAAGGGGCTAAGCTGAAAAGAAAATGAATTATTATTATTATTATTATTATTATTATTATTCATTCATTTTCTTGTCAGCTTTGTCCCTTGCGGGGTCGCCACAGTGGAATGAACCACCAACTTATCCAGCACGATTTTTTACGCAGCGGATGCCCTTCCAGCCGCAACCCATCTCTGGGAATTTCCACACACACACATTCACACTCATACACTACGGACAATTTAGCTTACCCAATTCACCTGTACTGCATGTCTTTGGACTGTGGGGAAACCGGAGCACCCGGAGGAAACCCACGCAAACGCAGGGAGAACATGCAAACTCCACACAGAAACGCCAACTGACCCAGCCCAGCCGAGGTTCGAACCTGCGACCCAGCGACGTTCTTGCTGTGAGGCAACAGCACTACCTACTGCGCCACTTCGTTGCCTTATTATTATTATTATTATTATTATTATTATTATTATTATTATTATTATTATTATTATTATTATTATTATTATTATTTCAAAATAAATACATATTCCAATTTTGGTTCTCGCAACACATTTAAAAAAATTGGGACAGGAGTAATTAAGGGTTAGTAATCAGGTAAATTGGTTAAATAATGATGTCATTTGAAACAGGTGATGTCAACAGGTGATTGTAATTTTGATTTGGTACAAAAGCAGCAACCAAAAAAGGGCTAGTCCTTTAGGAGCAAAGATGGGCAGAGGATCGCCAGTTTGCCAACAAATACATCAGAAAATAATTGAAATGTTTAAAAACAATGTTCCTCAAAGAAAGATAAGAAGACATTTGGATATTTCACCTTCAACAGTGCATAACATAATTAAAAGATTAAAGGAATCTCAAGAAATTTCAGTTCATAAAGAACGAAGGTGCAAGCCTAAGCTGAACAACTGTGATCTCCGATCCCTCAGGCGGTGCTGCGTCAAAAATCATCATTCATGTATAAGTGATAATACCACATGGGCTCAGCACTATTTTGGCAAACCTTTGTATATATATATAGATATATATATATATATATATCTATATATATATATATATATATATATATATATATATATATATATATATATATATATATATATATATATATATATATATATATAGGGAGTGCAGAATTAATAGGCAAGTTGTATTTTTGAGGATTAATTTTATTATTGAACAACAACCATGTTCTCAATGAACCCAAAAAACTCATTAATATCAAAGCTGAATATTTTTGGAAGTAGTTTTTAGTTTGTTTTTAGTTATAGCTATTTTAGGAGGATATCTGTGTGTGCAGGTGACTATTACTGTGCATAATTATTAGGCAACTTAACAAAAAACAAATATATACCCATTTCAATTATTTATTTTCACCAGTGAAACCAATATAACATCTCAACATTCACAAATATACATTTCTGACATTCAAAAACAAAACAAACAAATCAGTGACCAATATAGCCACCTTTCCTTGCAAGGACACTCAAAAGCCTGCCATCCATGGATTCTGTCAGTGTTTTGATCTGTTCACCATCAACATTGCGTGCAGCAGCAACCACAGCCTCCCAGACACTGTTCAGAGAGGTGTACTGTTTTCCCTCCTTGTAAATCTCACATTTGATGATGGACCACAGGTTCTCTATGGGGATCAGCTCAGGTGAACAAGGAGGCCATGTCATTAGTTTTTCTTCTTTTAGACCCTTTCTTGCCAGCCACGCTGTGGAGTACTTGGACGCGTGTGATGGAGCATTGTCCTGCTTGAAAATCATGTTTTTCTTGAAGGATGCAGACTTCTTCCTGTACCACTTCTTGAAGAAGGTGTCTTCCAGAAACTGGCAGTAGGACTGGGAGATGAGCTTGACTCCATCCTCAACCCGAAAAGGCCCCACAAGCTCATCTTTGATGATACCAGCCCAAACCAGTACTCCACCTCCACCTTGCTGGCGTCTGAGTCGGACTGGAGCTCTCTGCCCTTTACCGATCCAGCCATGGGCCCATCAAGATTCACTCTCATATTATCAGTCCATAAAACCTTAGAAAAATCAGTCTTGAGATATTTCTTGGCCCAGTCTTGACGTTTCAGCTTGTGTGTCTTGTTCAGTGGTGGTCGTTTTTCAGCCTTTCTTACCTTGGCCATGTCTCTGAGTATTGCACACCTTGTGCTTTTGGGCACTCCAGTGATGTTGCAGCTCTGAAATATGGCAAAACTGGTGGCAAGTGGCATCTTGGCTTTTCTCAGTTCATGGGCAGTTATTTTGCGCCTTGGTTTTTCCACACACTTCTTGCGACCCTGTTGACTATTTTGAATGAAACGCTTGATTGTACGATGATCACGCTTTAGAAGCTTGGCAATTTTAAGAGTGCTGCATCCCTCTGCAAGATATCTCACTATTTTTTACTTTTCGGAGCCTGTCAAGTCCTTCTTTTGACCCATTTTGCCAAAGGAAAGGAAGTTGCCTAATAATTATGCACACCTGATATAGGGTGTTGATGTCATTAGACCACACCCCTTCTCATTACAGAGATGCACATCACCTAATATGCTTAATTGGTAGTAGGCTTTCGAGCCTATACAGCTTGGAGTAAGACAACATGCATAAAGAGGATGATGTGGTCAAAATACTCATTTGCCTAATAATTCTGCACTCCATGTATATATATATATATATATATATATATATATATATATATATATATATATATATATATATATATATATAAATATATATATATAAATATATATATATATACACACACACACACACACACACACACACACATATATATATATATATACATATGTATATATACATATGTGTGTGTGTATATATATGTATATATACAGTATATATACATATGTGTGTGTGTGTGGTGTGTGTGTGTGTGTGTGTGTGTGTGTGTGTGTGTGTGTGTGTGTGTGTGTGTGTGTGTGTGTGTGTGTGTGTGTGTGTGTGTGTGTGTGTATATATATATATATTGTGTGTGTGTCTGGGTTTCATGAAATAGATAAATAAATGCAACAATAAGGTAATACATGACTAATCAAATATATTGTATTTTTAATTAAGGTTAAGTTTAAATTAATTTTTCTCTTTTTTTACCTTCATCATACTGTATATATATTTTATTTAACTATTTAAAAAATATATTTAATTATTTATTTATTCATTTATTACCACATTTATTTATTTATTTCTCTGTCATGGTTTTAAACTGCCTTAGTCTTGGTCTAGTCCAGAATTGAATAGTTTGGTTTCCTAGAGGATGAATGGAACTTCAGAACTAAACCGAGTTTAAAATGAAACCTACAAGGATGCAGGTTTAACTTCAGATTAATGTCATTTGGAGGACACATGAATTACTTGGACTATGTCAAAGAAAAACCAATGCTTACCACCAGCTAGACAAGATCTTGCAGACAGAAGTGGCCCTTCCCTGATGTTACAAACCACACGGTTCTAGGCTATTCTATGAATATGGAAATTTCCAGGAGTCATAGGTTACAGAGATGGAACTTATTTGCATTAAGTGTCCATCTGCATATGTCGAGGAATACAGGAATGTTAAAGGTGTATGCACTCCCTAGTTAGTTTTCAAACGTTGTGTTGTTGCTTGTTATCTCTCTCAGTTTGAAAGAGGAGATCATGATGGAACATTGCTTGAAAACGTTATTTGTTTAACAATTTAAAGAATGACAAAACCAAACCCTAAAAAAAAATATAAAAATAAAAAATATATAAATATACATATACACTGTAAAAAAAATAAAATCACAATTTTTCAGCACACTATATATTTTTTGGCTTATGTACTAAGAATTGTGAATAACTATTAATCTACATAAAAATATATGTTACGTCAACAATATTCGCTAAAATGTTATGTCTACATGTTTAACAGAGTTTTCTGGACAAACATTTGTGTGTTGAACAGAAATGTTGATATTTAAATAATTTGCGCATGCGTGACGTGACGATTGAAAACTAAGCATGTTTATCTGTTGCTTTCAATGGAAATAAATTGGAGAAGTTGTAAGAGGGGTGACACGTTGGCCCAGTGGGTAGCACAGTCATCTCACAGCAAGAAGGTCACTGGTTCGGGCTCTGGCTAGGTCAGTTGGCATCCTTGCATTCTTGTGGGTTTCCTCCGGGTGCTTCGGTTTCCCCCACGGTCCAAGGACTGGGTGTTTCCCAGTACTGGGTTGCCGCTGGAAGGGCATCCGCTGTGTAAAACATATGCTGGATAAGTTGTCGGTTCATTCCACTGTGGTGACCCCTGATGAACAAAAGCACTAAGCTGAAGGAAAACGAATGAACGAATGAAGTTGTAAGTTTGTGTTTGTCATTTGTAAACAAAATGATTAAAAACAGGATGATATGCTAACTAGTACTAATTACTTATTTTGCAAATTTGAAAAAAATTATCCACTAAACAGAAAAAAATCAATTGATTCAATAGCAGTAATTGTTGCTTCATTGATGTGACAAGAATATCTTTATTAGTAAAATGTAATAATCAACATTGCATAAATAAACAAAATTATGTTAGCTGAACAAAATACTGTTCTGAGAAGAACTAAATAACAGTTGTTGAGACAACTTAAAGTTCTTACTGCATCAAGTTGCCTTGTTTTTTTATGTTTTCTCAACAATTTATTTTTTACAGTGTAGTTTGGTCGCCTAACATCTTTAATGAAAGATAATACATTTATATTAAAAATAGTTATTGCAAAATAAATGGCTAATTAAAATAAACAAAATTTCAACTATATGTATATATATATATATATATATATATATATATATATATATATATATATATATATATATATATATATATATATATATATATATATATATATATATATTTTTTTTTTTTTTTTTTTTTTTTTACCAAATTATGTTTAACAGAGCAAAAAAATTTTACAGTATGTCTGTTAATATTTTTTCTTCTGGAGAAAGTCTTATTTGAGTTATTTCGGCTATAATAAAAGCAGTTTTTCATTTTTTAAAAGCCATTTTAAAGGTCAAAATTATTAGCCCCTTTAAACAATTTTTTTTTTCGATAGTCTGTAGAACAAACCATCGTTATACAGTACAATAACTTGCCTAATTACCCTAACCTGCCTTAGTTAACCTAGTTAAGCCTGTAAATGTCACTTTAACCTGTATAGAAATGTCTTGAAAAATATCTAGTAACATGTTATGTACAATGAAAATGCACAAATACATTGTAGATAGAAAATATTAATTTAAAAGGGATCTGAGAGGGGTCTACATTCATTTTTCTACTCCTGCTTTGGGGGGTTAATTAAGGTGTTTGGTTCTCAATTCATTCACAATTTCCCTATGTGGAGAAATATAAATCTCTTGTGACAAATGAACAAAACAAGAAAAAATAATGTCTAGTTCAAATATTTCCCACATCAGCTCAAATAATAAAATCAAACACATTTTAAATAATTTAAACCAAACTGATTTACTTCTGATTGAAATGATTTACTGATTGAAATTCCAAAACCAGTAAAACATATTGGTAAAAATGTTTCACCAAACAGATTAATGATTATTCTGTACTTAAAAAGTAGCTCTGGCCCTCTAGAACTGACTAGTAAAATTTTTATTTCGAAAGAGTTAAGACACATGGCCAGCCCTCACAGCAGGCAGGTTACACACCAGCTTGACCGTCTATTAACTCATTGGGCTCATAAAAAGCTCATGACTACTAATGGCTGCAATAGCAGAACACTGCGTCATATAAAAACTAATCATCCAAAACTGAAGTGACAATAACTTTAGGTTTGAAATAAACACTTTCAATATTAAAGTTAAAATGTACCTATATTTAAGGGGGGAGGGGTCTCTCTAACTTCATCCCAAGTGTTTAATCTGAAACTGGTGACCCCTGAAATAAACCTCAAAGCTTTGTCTGATCTTCTCCAGAAGTCTTCTGCTTTTCCTTAGATGACTGAAGTAAAGATGGTTCCATTCAAAGATATGTATTCCTCTTCATGAGAGTTTATTATGCTGCAGTAAGTGTTTGGAAAATAAACTTTAATAAACTTTAGAAATTTAGCATTTACAAAGCTGACAGGAAATTATGATTCAGTTTGTCTCTATATTTATTTGCTATTATTAACGTGACAAAACTGCAGATATTAATAAAACAAATAAAGCAAAGTTTTTTGTAAATTAAAAATTTTGTATTATTATTATTATTATTATCATCGATTATATTGCAGTTGTGTACCTATTAAATATGTATATTTTGTTTAATGTAATGTCTAACTTCTTATAATAAAAGAAAAAAGATATGAAAATTATGTAGTGATTTAGGCAGGTTGGTCGTCCAATCAGCTTGGAGCGTTAGTTTGATTAGAGAGCACCAGGCTATCATTACGCAAATGAGCAGCATATTCTCAAAGAGTCAGTGGCGCGCGTGAATATAATCAGATATCACAGGTAAGAGAAGCGTTCATTCACGCTTTAACTTCTAAGAGCATTTACTGTACAGTCTCGCTCTGTTATAGGTTTCAAAATGTGTACTGTGGCACACATAAAAGCGTTAAGAATTCCAATTAAATTGGAACGTTAATTGTTTTTTTTTTTTTTAATTTTATTTGTACCTGAACTTACTATGTTTATAAAAGATATTTGTTTCCTTCAAATATATAGCAAACAAGATCAAGAGATGTGCACGTGGGAAAAAAGTTTCCAAATAAACGTGCTAAAAAAGTTGTCAATCTGTTTTGAAGGCGATTATCAGACTCTCGGGGTGATAAATTCAGTTTCATCCCTCTATTGTGTTTCTGAACCCCCGGGACGGAAGAGATTCTCTCTAATCCAACTTGTTTTCTCTGTCTTGCTGAGATATGAGAGTCCTGCTTTAAATCCAACACAATCCCCAAAAAGCAATCACTTCGACTTTGGGAATTCCATATAATTTCCACGTTATTTAATCCGACAAAATGTATATATCTTTTTCGTAATAGCATCACGTGCATGTAAATGTTACTTGCAAGGTGATCAGTTTGCAGTTATTTCCTGATTGTTGATTGGGCGTTAATCTGTGTATTGCTGTTTGCATTCGTTCATTATTCACGCCTCTTAATATCTGACACCGCATGGAAACGTGTTTGTCCTCAGCAACACGTAGACCTATTGTTCGTATGTTAGTAATGGAATACATTTTAGCAATTACTGATCCATAATTTGGCTTTGTTAACAGTTTAGCCTAATTGAAATATTTATCTGAGGGTATTTTATTTATCATGAATAGAATTATTGCGCAGTTATATCAGACTCCCAGCACACATTTAAATAATTTACAAAACTACTAGAGAACTAGTAGGTGATTTTAGTAGTTTAGCAAATTATTTGAAATGTGTGGCCTGGAAGTCTGAAAGATATAAATGAGCATTCACTAAACATTTGTATTAATGATTTATAAATAAAATGCCCTCAGATAATTATTTCAATTTGGCTATTAAATCACCTGCTTGTGAAGTAGGCCTAGGCTACAACATGTAACACTGCTGTCACTGTCATGGCATGTCATCTAAAATATTAAGCTAATCTCAGTGGTTAGAGATGCTCTTTTGCATTTTTTTTTACTTGTTTAAAACTTGTTTTTAAATTCCAAGTTGCACAATATGAAAATGAAAAAGTGTTTTAAATCAAATTAGCATTTCTTTACTGTAGGAGAAAGGTCCACACATGTAGGACATATCGTGGAAAGGCCACTTAAACTACCTTTCACAGTAAATCTGATCGCTGATGTATAGTGTCCTCCCCCTTTCCTCCCCCGCGGTGATCGCGCATCGCGCCTCATTCTCACTCCCATTACGCAGCGGGATTGACATGAAACTGTGAATTGTTTACTGCTCAAATAGAGTTGACCTGGAGCCAGCAGTCTGAGGGGTTGAGGAGCGACCATACCTTCCACCTCCCCCCTCTACATCAGCATGACAAAGCACTGGGGGGGTCCAGGCTTGTTGGCACCACCCGTGATCACCGTAGGAGCAGGAGCACAACGCGACCATCACCTTGACTGCAGAATCGGCTATTCCTCTTCCAAGCGCAGCTGTCATCGCTCCACAAACCCGTTGCTGGAGCTCGGTGGCCGGCTGGATAAGTGCACAGGGATGGCGCAGGACTCTTGTTATAGAGCCAAACTGACGAATCAAGGCCCGTGGGAACTGCAGGATGGAAACTCCAGTGGAGGAAAGAAGAAAAACTATCAGCGTTATCCCAAACCACCGTACTCTTACCTGGCTATGATCGCCATGGTCATCCAGAACTCGCCAGAGAAGAAGCTCACTTTATCAGAGGTAGGGTTAAGTCATTGATAAACTTCTAAAACTTTTTTTTGTCCTGGTCAAAATGCGCAATGATTAATAATGTAGAAACCTCCGTAAATTTAATATGTAATTGCAAAGAAACAGCAAGCATCACAGTGAATTAAATGTGAAAGTTTGTACTGAAATATGATGCTTGGATCTACTCCAGTAAACCCTTTTATTTGTCAGAGGTTTGCGGGTTTTAAAAGTTTAAGCGCTTAAGATGAAATATCTTCATCAGGAAACTGTCAAACCCACATATTCACTTTCAATTTAAAATGTAAGACTGCAATTCCAAAAACATTAATTGAAACGTTGAGGCTTTCCACAGTTACTTGCAAAAATATTATAAACTATATACAGGACTATTTATATGTGGAGTGAGTTTTGATGCATTTTGCGCATCTAAATCTACCCGGGGCCTGTAATCTGCCTCATGTCTGGATCTCGATGGGATTTGTGTTGTAAATAGTGAAAGCAGAGGCCGATACTCTATCATGCTGATAACTGTGGTTGGAATCACACTGTGCCGCAATTACTACGGGATTGTTCTAAAATGTCGCAACTTGTAAGAATCTGCCTTTGGGATTAACAGTTTGCTGACTATTCAACAGTGCCTCCTGATTTTTTTTAATTGTCGAAGGCCTTGCGATTTTAACCTGTATTTGCGTGGGAAATTTACCCATTTTCAAACTAGTCAAAAATAGATGATTTATTATAGATTTAAAAAATAGTTTAATTTTTATTATAAATATTTATTAAAATATTTGCACATAAAATGTCACCCCACATAGAATGTTGATTTAAAAAAAAAGTGATTTCAAAATAGGCTAGGCCATAGCTATCATACATTATTATGATTTTTAAAATTAATTAGCACTTTAAAGTACTAAAGTACTTGCGTTTAAGTGTATTGACATGACATATTCTATGCCATGTAGTTATGAGACTTTCATTTTTATTAATCTTATTAAATATGCATATTTGCACATTAAATGTCATCCCATTTTTAAGAAAGCGATTTCACTATAGGCCATGTTGCTATGCACAATAACTTTTTTCAAAATTAAAAAAAGCCAAGATTTGAGTGTGTTCAAAAATATAGTGGGCTAATCTCTGTTTAATTATTTTAGAGACTGTGGTCAATAATAATGATGAGGAAATTATTTTTTTTATTAACTTTCAATATGTTGTCTTACTGGAACAGATTCTGAAGGAGATCAGCACTCTCTTCCCATTCTTTAAGGGTAATTACAAAGGCTGGAGGGACTCTGTTCGACACAACCTGTCCTCATATGACTGCTTTGTGAAGGTGTGTATTTTGACTTCTAGTGATGAATTGACTTTATATGATAGTTTGATATTAGTATAACATTTTCTTGTTGCCCTCTTCTATCTAGGTCCTTAAAGATCCTGGTAAACCTCAAGGTAAAGGTAACTTTTGGACTGTGGAAGTGAACCGAATTCCCCTGGAGCTGCTAAAGAGACAAAATACAGCAGTGTCTCGTCAGGATGAAACCATCTTTGCTCAGGACCTGGCCCCGTACATCTTTCAAGGTTACAGTCAGCCGAACAAGTCCAAACCCCTTCCCCCTAATTCGTCTTTACCCTCTGTTCCAACCCGTCACAGCCCACCTCCATCAGAGGACCCATATCGTCCCAAACTGGACTCTACGTTTGCTATAGATTCTCTCCTGCATAGCCTCAGGCCTGCCAGTTCGGCTGGGGAGGGGTTACGGGAGAGAGAAAGTTGGGGTGTCGGACCTCCTCCGCACACTCGCTCTACCACTCCCCCACGCCCTTGTAATGCTTCATACAATGGCAGTTCATCAGCCAGCTCTGTCAGTCCCGCGTCCGATTTGTCTGATGAGGACTGGAGAGGAGTGACACTCGTTGGGAAAAGATCAGGAGACAGAGGAATAACATCAGACGCATACAGTGACTCCTGTCCTCCACCAAACAAAAGTTCCAAACGAGGCAACACCCCACCATGGGAGCTACCAACTTCCTATGCCAAGTATACCCCTCCCAATGCCGTAGCCCCTCCAAGCATGCGCTTTAACGGAAATCCATTCATGCCACTGGGCGGTATTCCATTCTATGGTTATGGTGGTGCACACGTTACTACATCACATCTGATAGGTCACCCATACTGGCCCATTCTGCCAAGTGGGCCAGTATCCATACAAGCACCCCCCCTTCTCATGGACTTGGACAGTATGCTGCAATCAGTTCCGCCCAATAAGAGCGTGTTTGATGCGCTTGGATCCAACAATCAGACTGTTCATCCATCTCCAAATCAGTATGCCCTTCAGAACGGACCTTCCCTTTGCAAATATTCTCTTTAAGCTGTCCACATCCATCTCAGAATAGTCTTGGAGGAAAAAGTTTTCCTATTTTTGGCACTGCTGACATTATCTGGATGAAAATGTACAACAGCTGGCTGCAGGAGCAGTCTTTTCAAAGCGATATCTTGCCTTCTTTACACACAAAAATTCATATTAGTACTTTAAGGGTACATGTTACTACTCTACTAGTACAAAAAGTAACTTTTTGTGGTAGATAGGGTACAAAGATAGCATTTTAAGTGCTCCGGTGACAAGCTGTTGTACCGTTTTTGCACATATTTGCCATGGCAGTGCAAGTTTATACAAAGATTTGCAATCACTAATGCTGCTCATCACAGGATACTCCAACTGTGGCTTGTCTCAGGGGAATTCTTTGAGAAACATCTGTCCGTGAACAGAACTGTAACTAGAGTTAAGACAGGCCAATATGACCAAAGATTTCATTGAGACTGTTGTGACTCCTGGCTGCTCGTGACTTCGTTTAATACAATTACTACCTCAGAATTTTACAATCGGTGAGGAGGTGCATTTGCTGCTCTTGTTTTCTAATATTGGCCCTTGTAATGGTTGGGGATAATGCAATGAAATACTTGACATGACCAAAAAAATGTTGTCTGTTCATGAGTTGTTTTACTCCGTAAATGGACAGTTGCAGGAATAAGGGATGTGTTTGTGTGTGTAGAAACTGTGAGGAACCTGCAATGTTTACATAAAGACTGGCCTTTATGCCATGAATGTGTTACTTTTTATACATTAGCTTTTACCATTTTTTTGTGTATGTGTATTTTTTTTTAGACATGATTCCCACACCCATCTCAGTTGTGTTTTAAACACTTTCATTACACCCCCATTCCAATTGGTAAAGTCCAATCTCAGGTTCTGATAACAGTGGTGGGGGCTTGACAGATCTGATGAGATCCAGTCTTGTGTGTGTTTTGTTATTGCTGGCAAACATTCACTTTGAAGAACTGTAATTGGAGCCATTTTTATCAGTGTACTGTGTCAAATCCTTATCACTACTCATTGTGTTCCTGTGGAATGTAGGTGGTGTAACTACGATTTTAGAATCTGCCTTTTTTAATATGACTGCTTATGTCACCCTTTTAATAATGTCAATTTGTATGAAATGGTCTAAAAGCTCATATTGAGCAATTTGATCATTAATTGACTGTAAGCATTGTTTAATTGGTGGTCTGTGGTTGTCTCTTTGTCTGTCTGGTGCACGTCATCCCATCACCTCCTGCTGTTATTTTCTGTCCTGTCCTCCTTTAAAATCACTCATTCACACCCCCAACACTTCCACCCTCTTATAGGTCCATTCTTTGCAATGGGCTTTAGTTTGAGTGTTGACCTATTTGGGGATCCTCAGTTTGTGAGTGATTAACTTGTTACACTAAGTTTGAGTCTTTCTTTGTTGTATTAGTATGTCATGAGAACGCAGTCAAACTGTATTGGTCAATTTGTTTTCAGTATGTGCATTTTTAACGATATTTTTATAAAGCTACCTAATTCCCTAATTTCTCTATTCCTTTTATAGTGTTTAAATATCAAAAACAATCTATTAGAGATATCACTCACAGCACATCTTTGTTTTTTTGTTTTTTATTTTTTTCACTCAGAAATAAAGGTACAAACGCTGTCACGTGGGTGGTACCTGTTCAAAATGCACATTTTACATCTTACAGGTTTACACTGTTACCTTAAAGGAACATTTTTGTACTTGTAGGGTTTACTTTTGTACCTTTAAGGTGCAAATGTGGACCTGATAGGTATAAAAGTGTACCTTCTGAAAAGGTACCACCCCAGTGACAGCTTTTGTACCTTTATTTCTAAATGTACATTCTTTTTAATCACATTTTGTTACAGTCTGACAGTCATATGCTTGCTTTTGTTTTTGAAGCCATCCAGAGTAGTTTTTTGAATGACCCTTAACACTGATAGGTATTTAAAAATTACAAGATTAGTACATCTAATGCAGCATTTGTTTCATAGTCTATTTTAGGGGTGCCCAAACATTTGCTTATGAATAGAAGGGCCAAAAACCAAACTTAATTGAGGGTGGTGGGCCGAAGTTAAATATACAGTATCATTAAAGCTGCAATGATAATTTCCTAATGTTTAAAAATAAATGGAAAAACCAAATACTTTAATCCTATTAATTATAATAATTATAATAACTATATATAGTTATAACATTTTAACATTATAACATTTCACTTCAGTTGGCTTTTTTTGTAGCTCAACAATTAAACAAACAAACAAACAAACAAAAACCTATGTTAAATTATAAATGACGAACAGCAACCAACCTTTCCATCATTCTAAATCTCTTCTCAGATGGGATGGTGGGCCAAATCAAAGGTTACCATGGGGCAACTTTGGCCTGCTGGCCCTACTTTGGGCATCTCTAGTCTATTTTAAAGTTCAATATTCATTTTGTGATGTAGCCTATCTGGAGTAAACTGTGTACTGATAAAAAAAAGAGAGAAAAAAAAAACTAAACAGTGAAAATACAAGAATTTAGAGTAACTATTCAAAATTAAGTGAGTGATAAAACCAACATGTTTATCTTAATTAGTAATATTGTTTTTAATGGTTGAAAGTTAGTCCCATACTCCATTCTTTTCAAGTAAGCAATTACCTTTCTGAAAATATTTCATTGAGTTTGATAGACTGATTATTTTCAATTCCTCATAGAAAACACAAGTTATGATTTAGATTATTTGCTTTATATAAATTTCTGGGAAAGTCTTGACCGCGAATGTCATGTTTACGGATTTAATGAGAAATACTGTAGTTATTGCTTGAATCGCCAATTTGTATGAATTTATGCATTAGTTAAAATGTCATTAAAAAGGCTGACCAACAATCCTAATTGTCACATTCAGGGTGGGCGTTAAAACCACTAGCTATTATGGTTTTAAATATAAGAAATAATCATTCATTTAATTTCTTTTTGGCTTAGTCACTTAATCAATCAGGGGTCACCACGGCGGAATGAACCGCCAACTTATTCAGCATATTTTTTACACAGCGGACGCCCTTGCAGCTGCAACCCAACACTGGGAAACACCCATACACTCTTGTATTCACACACACACTGCGTCCAATTTAGTTTATTCAATTCACCGATACCGCATGTCTTTGGATTGTGGGGGAAACCAAAGCACCCAGAGGAAACCCACGCAAACACAGAGCGAACATGCAAAATCCACACAGAATTGCCAACTGACCCAACCGGGGCTCGAACCAGCAATCTTCTTGCTGTGAGGTGATTGTGCTACCCACTGCGCCACCGTGATGCCACCCTAAGAAATAATCATGTTTAATAATTAGACAAAAATCTGTATTTTCCCTAAATAAACATGTATTAAAATACTGGTAAAAAAAATCAATTGGCACTTTCTAAAAAATGCTGGTTTGTGTATTAGCCGAATATTGGGTCAATTGTTTGTAAACCCAACTATTGGGTTTGTGCATGTAGTGTGGTACAATTCACACTTTATGCGAATACTGAAAAAAAAACTATTAATAATTAGGCTTCAAATGGATTCACTACATAATCAATTAAAGTACGTTGGAGATTGTAGAATGAAACCTGCAAAAAAATAAATAATAAATGTATAAAATAAAAAACTAAAAATCATTGTTTTTTCATCATAGGTGTAAGAACTTTCAATTGTAGACTTTCAATTGCAAAACACGTGCTTTAAGGTGTCAAAAAGTAAGTTAAAAAACATTTCTCTTTCCATAGTTGAAGTCAGAATTATTAGCCCCCCTTTGATTTTTTTCTTCTTTTTTAAATATTTACCAAATGATGTTTAACAGAGCAAGGAAATTTTCACAGTATGTCTGATAATACTTTTTTTTTTCTGGAGAAAGCCTTATTTGTTTTATTTCGACTAGAATAAAAGCAGTTTTAAATTTTTTAGGAACCATTTTAAGGTCAAAATTATTAGCCCCTTTAAGCTAATTTTGTTTGCGATTGTCTACAGAACAAACCACATTATACAATAACTTGCCTAATTACCCTAACCTGCCTAGTTGACCTAATTAACCTAGTTAAGCCTTTAAATGTCACTTTAAGCTGTATAGAAGTGTCTTGAAAAATATCTAGTAAAATATTATTTCATATATCATCATGGCAAAGATAAAATAATTCAGTTATTAGAGATGAGTTTACTAAAACTTTGATGCTTAGAAATGTGTTGAAAAAATATTCCCCCCGTTAAACAGAAATTGGGGAAAAAAAATAAACAGGGGGGCTAATAATTCTGACTTCAACTGTATATATAATCTCTCAAAAAAACCATTTGGTAATTATATTTTATAGTGCAATAGAAAGCAAATATAGGCTCAAAAATAAAAACTGCAATATAAAATGTAAGATAAAATTAAACAAAAGCAAATGCAAAATCAAATGTATCAGAAAATCTGTTTTAACTTATATGCCATCACTTCTCTTTTAAAGGATTTTATGTAAATAAATCAATAAGCAAATGGGGGAATAAATCCACCGTGAAAATATTTATTTCTGTGTTTTTAAGTTGTGAAAAATACTGTACAGATATATTTTGGAACTTCAAAATCAAATGAGGGCAGCACGGTGGCGCAGTGAGTAGCACTCTCACCTCACAGCAAAAAGGTCGCTGGTTCGACCCTCAGCTGGGTCAGTTGGAATTTCTGTGTGGAGTTTGCGTGTTCTCCCAGTGTTCGCGTGGGATTCCTCGGGGTGCTCCGGTTTACCCTACAAGTCCAAAGACATGTCGTACAGGTGAATTGAGTTAGCTAAATTGTCCATAGTGTATGTGTGTGAATGAGAGTGTATGGATGTTTTCCAGTGATGGGCTGCAGCTGGGTAAAACATATGGTGGATAAGTTGGCGGTTCATTCCGCTGTGGCAATCCCTGATTAATAAAGGGACTAAGCCAAAAAGAAAATAAATGAATGAATGAAAAACAAATGAATGACTGAGAAAAAAATCCGTATGGATTTTAGAACTTGAAATTAAGTTTTTCCAATTTATTTGTTTAACGTTTTTAACCATTGAATTAAGGCTCTTTTGGCTAATCAATTAATTTTTTTTGTAAACTGTATGTTATTGGGTGCAGAATACTTGAACTTTTCAAATATTGTATTGGAAATTTATTCACAGGTATGTGTTGAATGAATGAGCAGCTAGATTGTAATCTTATTATCAATGACACCCATCCATTCCATGTTCCTAATTTACCTTCATATACACAGTAAAAACTAAATCAAACGACCATTGGAAAAAACAGTGTAGAATAAAAAATTACTTGACATAAGAGGATGCATTAGATTTTATTTCAGCTGTCTTCTATCACAACAGTTTTCTATCATCCAATGCTTTGTTTTTAAGAAAGGTCTTCTTAAACCGTGCTTTGTGACTCATGCAGGCAACGGCGTTTAGAGGGAAGATGATGGTCTCCGTCCTGCTCATCCACACGTCCATATCCACCTCCTCCAGGAGTGAACAGACTGAACATGTCCTGTCGTGTGTCACAAGTTACATCAGTCCACTTCAATGACATTTTAATTTTTTATACTAAATAACAGAAAACATTTAAAAAAAAATTCATACACTGACAAACTGTTACTTGTAATTATTTGTGTAATGTGAGATGCATCAGTCTATCCATCTATCCTTCCATCCCACTCTTTGACATTCTTAACTTTAAAAATGAAACAAAGCTGATCACCCCGTTATGTTTCCCCAAACAATTTTTCTAGAATTTTCACAAACTGTGGGGAGAACTAACAGCTGCTTAGAGCAGGTTTAATGATTCTTTAACAACTTTGAGAAATTCTGAAGAATGTAAAAACATAGAAATGTTGTCTTACCCCAGGATCCAGGCTAATGGTAGTTTTGGCCCCTAAATTCAAGACTCTGCCATCTGTTTTATGTAACAAATTCAGCCCAGGTGCTCCATTTTCACCTCCTAGAACAGTCAAGAATTATAGATAATGAATACTGTATGTAGATGCAAGCAGATAATGAAAACTGTAAAAAGCAATTAGTTACTTTAATTAGTTACTTTCTTACTTTACTAAAGTGAGTAAACCCTTTAAAAGCAACAATTTTACTTTATTAAAAAAGTTGAGTAAGCCTATTGCAACTTGGGACTGTTTACTTAATTTTTATTATTTGTTTGTTTCCTTAAAATGAAAGTTCACCCAAAAATTAAATTCCTGTCATCATTTATTCACCCTTGACTTGTTCCAAACCTGTTTGAGTTTTGACACACAAAATATATTCAGAAAAATGTTAGAAACCTGAAACCATTGACTTCCATAGTATTTGTTTTTCATACTATAGATGTCAATGGGCCCTATCATACATTCGGCACAATAAGGTACAATAAGGTTTGGCACAATTTGTTGCTATTTTCAGACCAGTGCAACCCTATTTTTCACGTTTTGGGCCACGTTGTTTAAATAGCAAATGCATTTGCGCCACTTAGTGGACTCATGAGTGTGCTGGTCTAGAAAAGAGGTGTGTTAATGCGCATTGTTGGCGCGTTGCTATTTTGAGGAACTGAAATATATTGTGCCTTTGACCAACTGGACCAGCCGACTGAAGGAAAGTTTCTTCTCTCAGACTATCAGGCTGATGAACACTTAACACACCCCATACAAACTCTTCCATACCCCACACTGCACACCATCAAGATGTAGCATGCACTGCACTTTAACAAATCCATACTTAAAACAATACTGCCTACGTATCGCTGTCAACATTGCCAATTTTACATTGTCTTGTTTTTTGTGAGTATGTTGTTGTATACTGCACTGTCTGCATTTTGCACTGTCTGTATTTTGCACTGTCTGTATTTTCCACTGTCTGTATTTTTGCACTGTTGTTGTATTTACACTGTTTGTATTTCGCACTGTCGTTGTATTTACACTGTCTGTATTTTGCACTGTCTGGAGCCAGCACCTAAGCTTTTCACTCATCATAGCACACGTGCTGCTGATGATGTGACAATAAAAGTGATTTGATTTGATTTGAACTGAAAGCTGGCCTAAAGTCCAGCGCAGAGCGTGTTAGTTATGTGCCTATGCTGGTCCAAATGCTTACACATTGCTTAATACACACAGGATGTACAGCAATACACAAATGTCTTTACATATGAAAAAAATAAAGGATTAAAATATTACAAAATTATTTTCTACATAAATATAAAAACCCCTACCACCATGCCTTCTTCATGTCGGGAGGTGGGTGGGGATTTTTTTTAGTTTATTCATGACAATTAGCATTTGTATAATGTTATTATTATCAGCGGTATTATTTATTATATGCATATTTACATTTGTTTTAATATAAACAAATTTAGATTTGTCTACCTGTCGGGTTTTGGAGATGTACGCGTCAACATATGGGGCATAAGAACAGGACGTGTGTATGGATATAACTCAGTTTTTTTTTTTTTTTGTTGTATAATGTATTTATTACATTTTCAGGCAGTACAAATACAACAACAAAGTTAGAAGAACAAGATGGGGGAGAAATTGTAATAATAAGATAAATAGTTAAATTAAACAAAAAAAACAAACAAAAATAAATATAGAGATTAAAAAAATCTGACCTCATTAAATCAACCCTCTGATGAGTATGGAGGTTATTTTTAAACTCATATACAACAAAAACGGATCCCACCTCTCATGAAATAAAACATCTTTGCCGTGTAAAACACAAGTTAAATAGTCCAGTGGTACATATTCAAGTATTACCCTGTGCCATAAAGACTTTGTAGAAAATTTTGTCCGTTATCCAGTTCAGGAGAATACATTTTCTTGTACTTAAAGAGTTCACACTTAGCTGATGATTAATTATAAAGCTTGTTTGGTATGCTGTCCCAGGAGAGAACCCTGAGCTCATAAGATCCTCAAGCCCGGGGCTCCCTCCCGTTTGCAAGGCGAGAGGGGAGTTTGAGCACAGGTAGATCTCGAGAACTCCCCTGCTGTAGTAGCTAATGCACAGATAGTGATTGCTCCTAAAGGGTCACGAAACACCAAAACACATTTTTTGAGCTGTTGACAGTCATATATGTGTCCCACGCTGCTATAAACACTATTAGGACACATATTGCACTAAAAAGTGAAAATTGGTTGTTTTTGCGTTATTTTGAGCAAATTCGTTCTTTCGGTTTGAAACGAATTTTTGAAGCTGTGTCACGGCGATGAGATACTTGCGTGAAAATTCAGCGTGGAGAGTGGCTGTCTGTACCTGCGAGTACATCGTGACGTCTCTGAGTATGCGGCATTAATTCATGAGTAAGACTTTGTTCAAACCAATCAGCGCGCTCTGTTGTGTATGCGGTGCAACTTCATTAATATGCATGATAGCTTCGGAGACTGTTTTACCTGTTACAGTGTTCAGACGACAGAGAGACGCCACGTTGTGTTGCCAAAACAAGTGAAAGAACAAGAATTTGGAGACATGGGTCGTCAGTGCTGCGAAGGTTTTGTTTTCATTTTCCCGCTATGAGAGCACAGCTAGACTCACGTGTGGATTACAGTGCACGCGTCATGCGACAGAAATGCATTTGTAAGAAACATTTTTAACCGAGAGCTTTTCGCATCTGGAAATGATGAAATCCGAATTTGCCGCTTGTCTCCTTTTATAAAAAGACACAGTTCCAGATTGATTGTCCTGTCTCTACAGATTTGGTAAGTGTGTGTGAGAGCAGTGCCCTTTGTTTGTTCATTCAGATGTAAAAGTTACTTCGTATTATCAGCAGTGCTCTTTCAGTTTTTAAAGACATACCATAGTCAAAATGATTTAGTTACTAAGTTTACAGTATTTTAATATCACTGCAATATTATATTACAATATTATAGACTGAAAGATTCGCTGTAAATGCTGCTATCCGAATGTAAACATGTAAACACAGTAATCAAACTATTCCAGTCATGCAGGATTTTCGCTGCATTTTGTGACAGGATAGTCTAGACACACACGGCTTTCTGACGCTACCTACCGAGTGCATCTAAGTTACCGAGAAATGCGGAGGATTTTTTTCTCCCAATCGCCGTGCGGTATCAAACGTTGCATTAAAACTCTCCAGCAGTTCCTCACTTTCAATATCTCGTTTGTCACAGGCGACATGCAGGAAATGTTCCTGAATAAAAAGTGAAAGTGCCAAACTGCAGTTAAAGTCGACAAATAATAATTTGACAAGTAATTCGATTACTGATGTCCATGTAAACAGTCACTGTCTTTCTCCCCTGCGTCTGTGTGCCCAAACGGAAACTCCCAAATTTGCAAATCCTTCTCTCTTTCCCTCCCCTGACACTCCCACCTAAACAGAGCAGGACACGCCCACTTTCCTGACTTTTTCCAAACTAGAGGTGTGAAAACACCCTGCTGAGACAGGGGGGGTTTCGTGGCCCTTTAAAAGATAACTACTTACTAGGAGCATGTCTATGGTGCCGATCTGGATTAGCCAATTAACTTAAGTTGCATGTTTTTGGACGGTGGGAGGAAACCGGAGTACCCGGGGGAAACCCGCGTGAGCACGGGGAGAACGTGTAAAGTCAGCACAGAAACGTTGGCTGGCTTGGTAAGGACTAGAACCAGAGACGTTCTTGCAGTGAGGTAACAGTGCTAACCACTAGGCCACCGTGCCACCCATCTAGGAAAGGAGGAGGAGTAACGGTAGAAGGGGGGATTCTTCAAAACGAAGATGGCTGTCATATGGAACTTAAGGTATTTATAGTGTTTTAGGAATCGTCTGATTGGTGAATCATGAATTGAATAATGCGGGGCCGGCTGCAAGCAATCATAAGCACATGATCCTCTCGAAATTAGTTTATAAATAAACTTCACAAAATATAAGTAACTTGCAAAGTGTTTTTTTTTATGTTAGTTCATATTAATCTCATCGTATATCCCAAGCAGCATATGCTTTGGGTCACAACCAAGCGGCAACCTCCCGCTCTCCCTCAGGAAGCCAATACGGAAGTAACTGAAACTGCAATTCATCGAAATTTCGCTAGTCCAGCCGATTAGCCACTGATCTCGGCATATTCATCGTATTTTTGTGTTGCTTTGTGTGGCTTGTGTAGCTTTGTGTTGCTCAGTTGCCTTTTGGAATTATTTCTTACATTTATCAGATGATATGGCATGCTGTGTGCACTTCATTATGCTCACAAACCATTCACATGGCCTCCATTTCACAGGTGAGTGAAAGTTTATACTTGTATACCATCTCTATAAATGTATTTGTTTTATTTAAGATCATTTATCTTTTATAATGTTCTTTAGAGCTGTAATGCACTCCCGAATCTGACAGATTGATTAGCTGTAGGCTCTAGAACAGATGCGTTGTCATACAGTGTTATGCCTGGATTTCAACACAGACTATATCTGAAGTGTTTGGAAGTAATTGGCACTTTCCTCCTGTTGAAAAACATCATAAGCACAATGTTTAGTGGCACAATGTTTAATGTTTAGTGGCTCAATGTGTAATACATTGAGCCACTAAGCATTGTGCTTATGACGTTGCTTATGAAACAGTGTTTTTAAAAGTCTAAACACTTTATTGATATAGTATACAACCAAGCACATGTGGTCAGAACACAAACGAGTCGCAGGTAATGAAATATTAAGCGTTTCTCCCATAGGAAAGCTCGTCTAAGCAGAATGCCAGCATGCGTCTGTAGCTCCGCTCACGCTCCGCCACTTTGCCCTTGTATAGTATGCCCCGGTTGGTGCGATGACACGGGAACAAAATGGCGACGGTTGGCCAAGCCTACTTGTAGCTTCTTTTGGGTTCTTCATAAACCTATGGGTGACGTCACGGATACTACGTCCATATCTTTTACGGTCTATGGTCACAACTAGGGCTGGGCGATTTTTTCGATTTTTTCGATTAATTCGAATTTACGTTTTAAGACGATTTTATTTTTTACAAAATCGAAGAATCGCGATTTTTTTATACAAATATTAAAGCCACTTTTCCACTATCATGCCAAACCGTTCTAAACTGTTAGACAACCGTGCTGAATTGTGCTGATTCTGTGTGTTGACGTCGCGGCTCTGTTGATCAACAGAGCCGCGACGTCAACACACACAGAGCCGCGACGTCAACACACAGAATCAGCACAATTCAGCACGGTTGTCACAGCTGATTTAGCGGAAGCGCGCCAGGGCGGACTGGCCATTGGGAACACCGGGACATTTTCCCGCTAGAGCAAAAACAGCTCCGCAGCCAGCCAGCTTTGCTAATGTTTCCAAGCGCGTCGTGCTGTTGTTCGCGTCCCCGCAGCCGTCTGTCTCTCCCGCGCGAGCTGCGAGACGGGCTCGACAGGTGGAGTCACTTTTAGTCACTTATGCCCGCGCACCCATCGCTCCACACACACACACACACACACACACACACAGACACACACACACACACACACACACACACACACACACACACACACACACACACACACACACACACACACGAGTAAATAATTGCACCTAGTTCAAAGCCCAGACGGCTGGTTTTGTATATTATACCCGCGCTCCACCCGAAGGACGGTTACGGCGTGTTGTAAATGTCGGTCACCGCAGAAAGTCAAATCTTTCTTTAATTTGGACTTTTGCTTGAATTATGGAGTGGCACAGTAGCTGTCAAGGTACTGTATGAATTAAATCATAACCCATATATGCACCAATAAACAAGTCAAATGAATGAATGAATAAAATAAATATGGATTCTTAAATGTCGGCAGTTTTTACTCCAAAAAATATCAATACGTATCGACAAATGTTTTATAATAAATTAAGCAATTTCCAACATTTCAGCTATAGGCCATTATACGATTCAGTTAAATATAAGATAGACATTTAAATAAAGATAGATGTAACAGGTTTCTGTGGGGTTTTTTTTGTTCACGGTAATCTTTAATATATACTGGGTGGTGTAGCTATACGCACAAATATTTTCTAAAACGTCAAGCAGATATTTGTCTACAGCTCGTTAGTTATTTATGAAGACAAAAAATAATTAAAATAACAAAAATAAAACTATAAAATTACAAAGATAAAAAGAGCAGCATTCTGCTAAATATAGTCCTTTATATCCTGATATGCTGTGTTGTTACATTCGTTTTTTTTATATTGAACTTGATGCATTCGTTCTTTAATGTTTGAATACTGAAATCGTTTAAATGGTTATATTTTATCATCAAAATGTAGTATATTTTATATCATTACCAACTTTTGATATAAAACCACTGTTATTTTATTGATTGTTATGAAATAATTTAAGTGCTATATTTTTTATTAGTGAAGGTGCCCGCTCACTTTGACAAGGCCTGTCTAAATATAGATTTCTGCCATGCCACTAATACAGATAAACTATTGCTGCATTATCATTGTTTATTTTTCTGTTATGTACAGAGATTTGAATATTTATTTCCCCTCCAATCCTTTTCAATCTTCACGTTACATTTTGGTCATTTTCTCTCCAAATAAAATTTGCTCAAAGCTGCACAACATATGACCTGCTGTGACTTCTATTGTAGCTATGTTTAGCATCCCTATATGAGAGAGTGCCATAACCGCGTTTAGTCACACTATTGCTTTTCTTTTACAAGTGAGCATGAAAAAAACTAGTTTCAGCATTTATTTAAATTTAAATGAACAAGGTAAGCTGGTAAGGTAGTTACACAGTAAAAATTTTTTTATAAAAAAATAAATAAAAAAAATCGAAATCGAAATCGTGAATCGGTCAAACTTTATGAAAAAAATCGAGATTTTTTTTTTTGCCATATCGCCCAGCCCTAGTCACAACCAATATTAATAGGTAAGATACCACTCATTTCTTGTTCAATCATGGCCCAAAACATTTGAATTTCCCTGCAAAGCCAGAAACAATGAACAAGGTCTCCTTCCTCTGTTTTACATTTCAAACACATTGGTGACAACTTCTCTTTAAACTTGTGCCTCCAAGAGGGAGATATGTGAACTGGATGTAAAATATACTCCATTACATACACTTAGGGAATAACTTTTTACCACACTTCGTTATTATTGTTCATTTATTAGTTCATTTATTAAACAAACTAAATTAAATAAGTAGGCTAATCCATGTCTTCAGTAGAGTGCGTACAACACCTTATAAAGTAAAGGAGTAAAGAGTAAAAGTAAAATGAAGTAAAGAGTAAAGAGGCCGAATGGAGGAGGCTCATTCTTTATCCTCACGCAGATAGTCTGTTTAACTGTTTTCTTTCTAGTGAAGCATTCAGTTTTTCTACTTACAAAGTCTGACATGTAAATAGCAAATGCACCACAGTGTGAAGCAACTGACTCTTAAAGGGAATGGGAGATGAGACTCTGATTGGTTTAATGCACATTATGCTCAAAACACACCCATAACTCATTAAGAGAATAAGCACAACACTGTTAGACCATGTGCCGGGGTGCGAACCGTAATAGCAAAAGTGGATTCAGACACGCCCTTAATGCTTTTGCGCCATTCGCTTTAGACTTTGCGCCTAGATTGTTAAAATAGAACCCAAAATTCAAAATATCGTCTTATGTGTTCAACAGAACGAAAAAAAAAACCCCTCAAACTGGTTAGGAACAAGTCAAGAGAGAGTAAATGATGACAGATATATTTTCAATATAGTGTGAACTATGCCTTTAATAATTTTAAGGCAACGGGTTGACTGACTTTTTCCAAGTAAACTCAACTAAATGCTTTAAAAGCAGCTGGTTAACCTGCTTTTTTTTAGCAAAAACTCAACTAATAGTTTTTTAGCAGTAAACATAAATATACTGCAGATGAAGATACCATGTAGGCCATAGGGTTTTGTAGAGCGTCTCTCTGTCAGTACCGACAGAACCACTGGACTACGAAATCGCAGTTTCCGGATCACACCATCACCGCCACGATACAGACCTGGCCCTCCAGAATCAGGCCGCAGAGAAAACTGCTCAAGAATCACTGGATACCTGAAATGCCAACAACAAATTGACTTCAAGTATCTCTTCCGCCTAAGAATGAATGTAATGTTAGTATAATTCTGTTAAACATTCAGACCTGCTCTCCAGGATTTCAGGGTCAGTGATGCGTGTGTTTGTCATATGAGTGTGAATCCCACCACGTCCGTTCCAGCTTGGCCCCGCCCCTGCTCCACCAGCAACCGTCTCATAGTAACCACTTTTCTCACAGCCGAATGACACATTGTTCATGCAACCCTTAGAAAATAATAAGAGATGATATAATAAAAGCTTAGATGTAAAATATACTACTATACCTCCTTACATACATTATACTCACATCACACAATCTATATAATATATTTTGCAAAATATACTTTAATATATGTATAAAGTTAGACAGATATTAAAGAGCCCCTATTATGGGTTTTTGAAAATGATCTTCCATGCAGTGTGTAACACTGTGGTTTTAAATGAATCATCTGGGCAAAAAAAAAGACAAACACTGTAGCAGATCGGTTGAATAGCGGTTGAATCATGTCGCGAAGACGCTGTGCTCTGAAGTGTGAGGGAAAGTTAGTGTTATTTTCCCTAGCCAAAGATGAGGCTGTGAAGAGTCAGTGGTAGAAGTTTATTTTTGCAAAAATACCTCAGCATTATAGCCTCAGCCTTGTGATGTGTTCTTGTCATTTTTCTGACCAGTGCTTCAACAATCTACAAGCTTACAATAGGGGATTCGTCGTCCGTTTGTTAAAGGAAGGATCAGAAAATACTATTGATGTATGGGACTTTGTCAAAGCTTGACAGGAACTTTACAGTACACAGTTCATGGACCAGTTTCTTCCTCCATTATACAAGTGTAAGTAAGTGCGATTAAAATGGTTGCCTCCTTGTTTTCTCTAGCTTGCAAATGTGTATTTAATTGTGTTTTATTACTTGTAACCATTTCACGTGGCTTGTAGTGTATCTGGTTAACTCTTTATATTCTCATATCGCATATTTCTTTACGAATTTAAATGCATTTGTGAGCTCGCGATCCTCTGCCATTTGTCGTTGCTATGTGTTCGTTGCTTTTGCCACTGTGTGGATTAATACTGAATGTGTGTCATGGTTCTGAATAAAGCAATATGCTGGTGTTTAACTGCATTGCTTTAATGTACTTCTGCATTGGGTTCACACATATACTCTGTGCTCTGAGTACTTCAACAATGCCACTGCATGGATTAATACTGAATGTGTGTGATGGTTCAGAATAGAGCAATATGCTAGTGTTTAACTGCAATGCTCTAATGTACTTCTGCTTTGGGTTCACACATATACTCTGTGCTCTGACTACTTCAACAATGTGCTCTGACTATTTCAACAATGTGCTCTGACTACTTCAACAAGGCCACTGTGTGGATTATTACTGAATGTGTGTATAATAGAATAGAGCAATATGCTGGTGTTTAACTGCATTGCTTTAATGCACTCCTGCATTGGGTTCACACATACACTCTACACTCTGACTACTTCATAATTGTTGATGAGCCATGGTGGGCATTTCTTTCTGTCTCGCGCTGAACACAGTCGACCAATCACAACAGACTAAGTCATCGGACCAATCAGCGCAGATTAGCATCGCGCTAAGAAGGGGTTTGGAAAAAAATATTGCTGAACGAAATAAATGCATATTATAAGACAATGAAAAAGTTTTTTGACATTGCATGCATATCAGCCTGTTGTTAGAGCAACCAAAACAAAAATATGACCTTTTTTTAATGCATAATAGGGGCTCTTTAAACCTGTTAATAGTCAAGCCAATTTTTAAATGTAGGCTTGAAAAGGTAATGTCTAAATTCAATGAAAATATTTCTGAACTTCTTTTGAATATAGTCATATAGTCATGTTTTATAGAAGAGTCAGATAAGTTAAATAAACAACAAAAAGTTGTTTAAATTTATTGTAATAAAAATGTACTGCAATAAAGGTTTTATATTTTATTAAATAGGTGGTTCACCCAAAAAATCATATGGAATAAAAGCCTGATGTCATGTTCTTATTGGCTTTTCATAACAGGGTTACTCCTGGTATACTTTGGTTGTTGTTTTTTTGCTACCTTTTCTCGTCACAAATAATATAAATTATTGTCACTACATAATATTTCCTGAAAAACAATTATTGTGTAATGCAAAGTAAACTCTTTTATCTTTTCAACAATATATTGTTTGTCAATATTAGATTGGTTAAGTTAAGAATACAATAGAATTGTTTTAAACATGCAAAGGCAACTGACAATTGTGAAGTTAACAGGTTTAATACATTTCATGTGCATACACAGAGTATATGCTGTATATATAGACAATTATCTCCAACTTTGAGTGAATTTGGTCTGAAATCTAGATCCATACTTTGCCTTGAGAGTTCAGCAGCACACAGTGATTTCATTAGCTAGCGTAAATACTGATAGTTTTGACTGATTTAATGTACCTGTGAGGCAGCACACACTTGAAAGGCTTTGAAGATGACGTCCACCACTCTCTGTGAGGTCAGTACATTACCGCCCACTACTGCGGCGTTCTGAGATGGCTGCAGGATGGAGCCAGGGGGAATGATGACTTTAACGGGGGCAAGACAGCCCTAAAAAACAAAAAATATATCAATCACAAAGAGAATTCAGTATTCAAAATTTTTTTCAATTACATGTATTAGCTATAGTATTAGTAAACACATTTATGACAATTTTTATTACAACCCCAAATCAGAAAAAGTTGGGACAATATGGAAAACTCAAATAAAAAAAGAAGTAGTGATGCATGTGAATGCATGACAGAAAGAATGAATCAACACTTAGATATTCAGTGTTAAATGACAAAAAAAAACTGATGGGGACAGCCCTAGTTTGATATTTATATTTACAGTTAAAGTCCCCAATTTTTTCCCCAATTTCTGTTTAACGGAGAGATTTTTCTCACATTTCTAAACATAATAATTTTAATAACTCATTTCTAAAAATTGATTTATTTTATCTTTGCCATGATGACAGTAAATAATATTTGACTAGATATTTTTCAAGACACTTCTATACAGCGTAAAGTGACATTAAAAGGCTAAATAATAAAAATAATATTTAGTTATATATAGTTACCTATCTATCAAAATGTTTACCATAAAAGTATTCCTTACTGAGAAACACTAGAATACTGTGATTGACCAATAAGAATGAAGTACTCTGAAATTGTCTCTTCATTCATCTGGGATGGTGTTTATGCAGATAATGCTAATGTTACAAATAGTTACAGTCTATTATTTGGACAGAGCAGAATCTGCTTATCCCATCACAGTCTATTTTACCTGTAAGTACATGTAACACTTGGCATTTAAAGGTGCTGTAGGTAAGTTTTTGACTCTTCTAAAGCATAAAAACACCATAATATGTTTGCAGATATTTAAGAAACATGCCAAGTGAACATACTTGTTTATCTGAAAAACAAAGCTGAATTTAGATATTCTGCTTTGAAAATGTGTTTTTTAACCATGGATAATTAAATGGGTAATTTTAACCAGCCCAATTATATTTCAGCACCCCGGGTTGCCTTGGTGGAAAACGGTGTATTTCATTCATTCAGTCAGAAAGGCTCTGAAAGCATGCATCCGTAACAGAAATGTGACCACCGGTGGACAGTAGCAGACTCCGAAATGAGATGCAGATTCAGTTCCGCATGAGGTTGTTCACACTGAGGGCGGCGAGAGCGTCAAAATTCGCTACATTGATCTCGTATTTAAAGGGGCCGTTGCAGCATATCATATCAGTTACATTCCCGCATAAAAACATGCTTTCTAGTGTGAGAATGTTGCACATATTTTTTATCGAATACATTTCACAATGGAAGATCAAGTTGCATGTGGTGTGGCTTTGCTCCACTTAATTGTCCAATGTGTCCATATGTCTGAAATATCCTGAAGCAGCAATACTGTATTGTAATGTCGCATGAGATTCCCCTTTTTTTTAAAGAAAAAACATATATATAAAATTAATGCAACTCAGTAACTCGCCAGTAACTCAGTAACTTTTTTAATGTATGTTCCTGTAAGAAAACATTGCAAATAATTGGAAATCCAGCGACCGCAATAATCAAACCCTTGGAAACAACTGTGGTCGGAACCAAAGTTCACAGTGACTGTGTTCTCTGGACTCCTCTCAAGCGGTGGACTTCTACATTCTGACTGCTTGCCGCCGAACCGCATTATAGCTCATTACCATAAAGTGGACTTGATTTCAACTTTCCACGTTGCCCACACCGGTGAAGACGCGCCACGCTGCTCCTCGTGGCTGGCTCCCATTGATTATAAATGATTTCCGGCTACTTTGACACTCTCAACGCTTTCGGTGTGAACGTACAGTAACAACACGCTTCGTGACAAGATACGCAGTGATGAGCAATTTGGCTGTTTGCACCAGACAAAAAACACAACAAAATTTTAAATACAGCCATTCAGAAGCACAGAATATGCACTCACGAAATGGTAAGGTTTATCCGCTTGTTAAGTCATGATGTATGGAATACTGTTTCCGGGTCCAAGCCGCTACTCATTTGAATTGAGAAAATATTCGTTTATGGCCACTTTTTAGTCATATCGCACATTAAAGTGAATTTTATATAAAATCATAGTGTACACATCAATCTCTGGACATGCTGCATCAAAAATACCAAAATTGTAATAATTTATAAAAAATTAATAAATTTCTGGCCATCGGATATTAGGTATGGATATATATATTGCGATCGTGATTTTTGAAATTATTACAGTGCTTTGTAAACGTGTATTATTACCATTTGATAAGTCTCCCCATACAGTTTGATATAGCGCTTGGACCCGGAAGCTGCTTCGCGTGACATCACACTTAACAAGCGGCAAATCTATTTAATACATATTATTACTCTTTAACATTATTAAATGTACATGCTGAATCACTTATATGTATTCAGTTCTAAAGTTTAATTTCAAATGGTTTATTTTATTTTAAAGATCTGCTGCTGGTTTTAGTATATTGCAATAAATGTCATGTAAAATAGCATTCAAACTCACATTGTTAGCATATATCACCTTGAATAAAACACATGATGTTTAGCTGAGGTGACCATTGTCATAGTTTTACCACACTAAAAGTGTGTGTTTGTATGTCACCTGGTTGAGGGGGATGTCCTGGCCCACCATGCATCTCAGACAGTATATTAGGGCAGAAAGTGTAATGGCACGAGGAGCATTACAATTGCCCCAAACTTCTGTCCCTGTACCAGTGAAATCAAACACGGCGCTTCCCTGTAGACAGACACACAGATGGACAGAAACAATAATCATCACTACTTCAATGTAAAATAAGTTCTTTTAATGCCATTATATCACTATAGGGGGTAGAATATATTCTATCAGAGGTATAAAAGTACATATATTTGCACTGGGAATTTACGTGACCCATGTATGCTTTGTATAATTGTGTATTAAACAACCCAGGCTCATTCTGAAAACGTACTGCTACATACATTTCTGGAGTGCACCAAATACGTCCCAGGAGCTACGTTTTTTTTTTTTTGCAGTTTTTGCTTTCGTGAATCCACTAGAGGCCACTGTGTATGCTTTATGAGATCTCAAATATCTCTCTCGAGTGCCATTTGCGCCTGCTGTTCTCGCCTAAATCAGAGGCCGCTGTCAAATAACTGACTGACTGACTGACCGACCGACTGACCCACCCTCCTGCTTCCCTAAACCCAACCAATAGTGTTTTCAAAAGCACAGATTGACCCGCCCACCCACTTTCCTAAACTCAACCGACAGTTTTAAAAAGCAATCCAGAAAAAGAAAAGGCCTTGCCTATAGATGCTGCATTTCAAATACCTTGCATTAACATTTGCAAATATATAATACAAAGTAGTTATATAATTGTACATTTGTGGAGATAACAAAATACGGCCCAGGAGCTACGCTTTTTGCAGTTTTTGTTTCCTCGAATCCACCAGAGGCCGCTGTTTACGCTTTTTGAGATCTCAAATTTCTATCGCTAGTGCCATTTGCGCCAGCTGTTCTCATGTAAATCCACCAGAGGCCACTGTCGACTGACTGACTGACTGACTGACCGATAGACTGACTTACCCTCCTCCTTCCCTAAACTCAACCAATAGTGGCTAAAGCATCGATTGACGAAATGCAGCCATGTGTACCTCTGGCTGTGTAATTTGTGATCTCCAGAAATGTATCAGAATGAGCCTATGTTGGTATTAAAGATACCTTAACTTAGTTGCTGAGTTTTAGTAATGGGCGATATAAACGATATGCGATATAAACGATACAAAATTGGCCTACGATAGAGATTCTAATTCTATTGCACTATCGCGATAATGCATGTTTGATGACGCAATCTACCCGCGAAATTAAGAGCAACGAGCTGCAGCCGGCTGCAACGCATCATCTTGAATAAACAACAGTGCGACCATTTGGCTGCGGCCGATATATTATTGGGGCGGCCCGGTTCTGTGTTCGCGAGAAACTGAGAACACTCTGCCACAGACTCGCATGCTCTGCATGCAGACCCACAGAGACGCGCTGGATACAGAAGAGCGCGAAGACTAAATAGACTGATCCAGCTCATTATTTGGGGTGACAATACATTTTCCCCGGACATGTTCGAGAATCTGCTTTCGCTTTCGATATTAATTGTATTCATTTTTGCATTACTTTATAAGCAAACTTTGTCTGGTGCGTCTCAATCTCTCAGCAGCACGCAGACAGAGAGAGAGTGAGGGAGAGAGAGAGAAAGAGCAGATCAAGACACCAGTTTTAATTTCATTAGGAGAACAAAATGTTCAAAATCAAATGCGTTACCTTAGGCTGCAGGTTAGAAATATGTTTTTATTTAAAGTATCTGCAATACACAATTTTATTTGACTAATTTAATACTGGAAGTAATTTCAGTACAGTGTAAGTTCCTTAACTAAACACCAGTTTTTTTGTTCTCTGCAACTTGGCATTTAGGAACCAAGGACTTAAAAGAAAAGTCTTTCTTTCTAAAAGGCACTACATTTAGTTATTTATCATGCAACATTGTGTTGTTTAATTACAGTTTTGCTTTTGCACAATAAATGTTCTCAAAATGACATGCAACATTTCTTTATTTCTTTAACAAAAAATAGCAGTTTGGCTTTCCTAAGGGTCTATGTAACCTGTTCTGAAATGGTTCTATTATAATTTATATATCGCAATATATATCGTTATCGCAAGAGGCTGCAATGTATATCGCAATATGGATTTTAGGCCATATCGCCCATCCCTACTGAGTTTGTAACAAGTATTGTGAAAAACATTTTTAATAATAAAAAACCCAGTAAGTTACCATACCATTTACAGTAAACCAAAGCACAAAATCAGCTTAATTGGATTTCTTTTTTCAAAGTTCACCATGTGTGAACCTTCTGAATCTTGAAAATGTTCAATACATATTGAGCTGAATACATTTGAGAGAATCACATTTAAAACAAGTGTTCTTCTTTTGACATTTTGCTACATTATATACAGTACATTTATGAAACATTTCTCACTGAATAATTTGATCAAGAGATTCTTCAAACATGCTGATTCATCAAACATGCAAAGTCTATATGAGGCAGTAACTGAATTATTCATTCAAATCAGGGCTGCACGATATTGGAAATATCTAATGTTGCGATATTTTATTTTTCTGCGGTAAATATTGCGATATGAATACAGTTTCACAAGATTCACAAGAAGTTTTCAGGAGAGTCTAACAGTATTCATGTACAGAAATTGAATAATCACGAAGCAAAAAATGTTTTTCTTACTTTTTTTCTTGTTTCTAACATCTAAAAATTAGATCAAGTAACAATGTTGTTTTGTTTTTAACTTCAGAAGAAATAGGTCAAAATTAAGAGTATTTCTAAAAACAGCCAGTGGGGTAAGTAAAATAATCTCATTTTCACATTGAAATGTAGATATTTGGACTAGAAACAACATGAAAATTATATGTGGCAAAATCTTTTTTTTGTATAAATCATACAGACTGTGTAAATACAGCAATTGAACAAATTTCTGTAGCTCCTATTCAATTTTAGTTCAACAGACTCAACATTTCGATGCTGAAATGATATATTGTGCAGCCCTAATTCAAATTAAAAATCTAAAAAAAAAATATTTGAAAGACGGCAGTACCCAGTTAACCCTCCACAGAGTCTCAAAATGGAAGTATTAGAATTTATAAATGGACGTGAAGTGATGCAACTGACATGAGGTAGGTCATGTAATAAAGACAGCATGAGAAATATAGTATGTCCAAACTACATTCAAACTCCTCATAATCATACTGGTGTCATTACAATCTGCCGAAGTTCATATCCAGCATCAGAATAGTGAAGTAAGGTGATACAAGTGACTTAGTATTTCAGAAACTGCCAATATACTGGGATTTTCATAAATACTGTACTATCAGATAATCATATGATAAAGATACAGTATCCAGCGCATGGCAGTTCTGTGGGCAAAAATGCTTTGTTGATGCCAGAGGTTAGAGAGTGTTTTAAGATAATTGAAAGCAACGGTTACTAAAACAACCATTTGTTACACAACCAAACTTTGCAGAAGAGCATCTCTACACATACAACACATCATGCTTTAATCAGATGGGTTACAGCAGCAGAGAAGCACACCAGGTCCTTCTCCTGCCAGCTAAGAACAGGAAACCGAGGCTACAAGTTTGTCAAAATGGATTAATAGCCTGGAAAAGGGTTTCCTGATTCCTGAGATTTCCTGAGTTTTGTTTCCTGCTGCTATAGTTGTACAGTAAGGTCAAAAATCTGCTTAAAAACATTTAAGTATGGACGAATCCATCTTGTCTGTATCAATGATTCAGGCCGTGGTGCTGGCATAGTGGTGGGGGGGAATATTTTGCAACAACTAGGCAATATTTAATGTAACAGGAAAAATTGCAGTATTGTCTGCTATGCAAGAGGGCACAAGCAAAATAAAAACCAGACCAAGCATCAAATTGTTTATTAAAACTAAGTGACACTCATTTTTTCAGGACGTTTAGTTTTTAGATGATTTTTTCCTGTTTTGTAGTAGGTAGCGATTGTCTGGTGCTCGCAGTTTAAAATGTAGTAACCCTTGACTGCTTTAATGCGGGTCCCTTGTCATGGCCTTCAACCCCTCCGGAGTGAAGTAGCAGCGGTTTATTACACAATTTACAAATGCTTAGTTTTAAATGCAACTTACTTGACTGTGTCAATAATTTTATCGGTAACACTCCAGAGACCAAAGAAATACCACGCGTTTTGGCGTAAGCAAGATTCTCCCAGACTTGATTTTTAACAGGCACATTTTGCATTCAAGTTTTTGCATTCGAAAAAATGCTTTTGCATTTTTTTAGAAATTCAATGAATATTCGATTGTATAATGTTATTATTAGCAGTATTATATACTATATGTATATTTATATTAATTTTAATAAAAACAAGTTTAGATTTGTCCACCTGTTGGGTTTTGGAGAGTTTATGCATCACCATATGGGGCATAAGAATAGGAAATGTGTTTGGATATAACTCAGGTTTTTGCCCACACTTTGTTATTATTGTTTATCATTACTGGAAATTAGAAATAATTTTGAAACAAATCTTTGCACTTAACAAACTAAGTTAAATATTTAGGCTAATAGATGTTCTCAGTGGAGTGCCTACAACATCGTTTTCTTATCCACAAAAGTAACGAAGTAAAGTAAAGAGTAAAAGTAAAATAAAGAGAAAGTAAAGGACAGAATGGAGGAGGCTCATTTTTTATCCTCATGCAGATGGTCTGTTTAACTGTTTTCTCGCTAGTGAAATGTTAAGTTTTTTCACTTACAAAATCCGTCATGTATTATTATTATTATTTTAGACTTTGCGTCTATCGTTAAAACAGAGCCCAATGAGTTCACTATACTCAATTGGCCTCCACAGCCATCAGATCTCAATCCAGTAAAGCATCACGTATGTACAGCCAAATTAGTCAATACATTTTACAACTATTGCAAAAGAAATCAAAACTTATCAGGAAACTTTTTCCAGTCTACTTTGACAAACTACAAAATGTAGCCTGGATTTCCTGTTCTTAGCTTACAGGAGACGGACCTGGTGTGCTTTTCTGCTGCTGTAGCCCATCTGGTTTAAAGTCCTCATGAAATCAAGCATAACCATATGATTTTGTTAACTTATATTGCTAGTTTTGTGGTGAACAATTTATCTGTGCATGTCATTAAATGGTTAAAAAAAATGGTTTGCCCTTCTAATCTTTAATTGAAATCTAAAAATGCTGTTTGTTTTCAGTAAAATTGTCAGATTACATATATCTTAGGAATTGGGCATGGATAACATATTTAACCACGCTGCTCCAACTGTCAGTTTTGACAACAAACAGAAATGGTGAGGAGGAGGTGTTTGTTAGGATGTAATAACTTTCCCCAAACCATTTTCCCCATCTTTCTAAATAAAATGCCTACTTTACTACATCCAATCAGCTTTCTCATTTAATATTCCATTTCCTAGGAACTGCGTCACAAATAAACAGTCACAGCTTCTGGTTCATGTGGACTTTAAGTCTGATGTCTAGGGCTGGGCAATATTGCAAAAAAAATATTTCTTGATCATTTTTTTCATATTAATGGATATCAATGATTATCACAATAAATGTCAAATCTTTAATCTATTAATTTTAAAGGATTTTCAGCATGCTGATTTAACACATTTTGTGAAATGATTTAGCTGTCTAACAATGTAAATAAAAAAAATGAACTAAAGAACAATCTTAATCATTTCTCAGCATTTACTGTTCAAGTTTTCAACTACCAAAGACATTACCCTATTGTATATTATTGTTCAACATCAGAACAAAGTAAAACATGTTTGGAACAAGAAAAGGTGAGTTAATGGTGACAGAATTTTAGGTCCCACTTTATATTAAGTGTCGCTTATACCTGTGAACTTACATGGTAATTAGATGTGTAAGTAGTATGTAACTACAGTGTATGTACACACGTTTACATAGTATTTACTTTTGTATTACTGGTGTAACTACACTAATGTAACAACCCACTGAATAGTATGTGTAAGTACAAATGTGTAACAGGACATTGGTAACAACAGTAGGAAAGTACACATCTGTAACAAGAATTATGTAAGTGCATTGTGTAATAACAATATGTACTTGCAGATGTTTTCCCACTTCCACACCTGTTTGCAGATCATGCACTTGTGAACACTGTATGGCAGAACTAATGCTGCATTAGAAGGTTTCACCTTGTGATACCAGTGTACTTACATGGTAACTCCACAGGAACTGTCCACTTAATATAAAGTGTAAAATGGTCACAAATTACTGTGTAACTTGTAGAAATATCTTCTATGCAACACTTTAATAACAGTGTAGTTACATGGTAACTCCACAGGAACGGTCCACAATATAAAGTTTAAAATAAAATTCATTTTCGTTTCGGCCTAGTCCCTTTATTAATCTGGGGTCGCCACAGCGGAATGAACCGCCAACTTATCCAGCATATGTTTTACACAGTGAATGCCCTTCCAGCTGCAACCCATCTAAGCCGAAAAGAAAATGAATGAATGTATGAACAGTAATTTGTGACCATTTTACACTTTATTTTGAGTGGACAGTTCCTGATGAGTTACCATGCAAGTACACTTGTATCACAAGGTGAAACCTTCTAATGCAGCATTAGTTCTGCCATACTGTGTTCACAAGTGCATGATCTGCAAACAGGTGTGGAAGTGGGAAAACATCTGCAAGTACATATTGTTATTACACAATGCACTTACATAATTCTTGTTACAGATGTGTACTTTCCTACTGTTGTTACCAATGTCCTGTTACACATTTGTACTTACACATACTATTCAGTAGGTTGTTACATGAGTGTAGTTACACCAGTATACACAAGTAAATACTCTGTACCAGTGTGTACATACACTGTAGTTACATACTACTTACACATCTAATTACCATGTAAGTTCACAGGTATAAGCGAAAATATAAAGTGGGACCGAATTTTATTTTGGATCAACTTTAATAGTGAGTATGGTGAATTTAGGGTGAAATATCCTTTAATATATTTTATTGAGGGATGCTACAGATTACTTGATGATCTATTGATTGTCAATAACCCTTTAATCGATAGACCTTATCAATGACTGATTAAGCATGAACATTTAAAGGTTAAGTTATGCTTTGCGCTGTGAGATGCGTCCACGCATTACATAATCAAGTATGTGCAGTTTACCTTACCTTATGAAGTCACCATCTTGACATAGCATATTGCGGGATGCATAAAACCCTGTTATGCACACAGCGTGCGTTTTAACCAATTTTATCTCACAGACTAGCACGAATAGGCCTATGCAGAATCTCATTTTAAAAATCGCGCATCGCGACCGGACATGCGGGGAGCATCTCCATTCACACAACAAGTTTAGGAGTTCTCTCATTGCTTTCGACGTCCTTCGAAGTCATCTAAGAATACTTTCAGTGCTGCAAAATAGTTTGTGAAGACTGTCCTGCTCACTCAAAGCGCTTGATTAAATTAATTAAATTCAAACTGTGAAAACAGCTAAATGGATTGTTTTTTCATTCACTACTGACTTTTATTTTTAAAATATATTTATTATCTGTTTGTTGTCCTGTCTCTGTAATTCTGTTGCACTGTAGAAGCTCTGTCACAAAAACAAATTCCTCGTATGTGTGAACATACCTGACAATAAAGCTCTTTGATTCTGATTCTGTTTTAAAGCATATAGCAGACTTGTTTTGAAGCGTTTCACCTAAGATGTTATTCGTTCTTCTCGTTTATGTTGTAGATAACTGACTAACAAAAAATACATTAAAATTAAGATACAAATTATACAAAGCGAAATTAGTTTCAAAAAGATAATTTTTTTGTGGCCGTCTTACACAACTATGTGGGTGGATGATGTTTCGCTCCATGGAAAATAAGGATTTAATTAATGTTCCACTGTTGTTGTATCACAACCGTCTGTCATATATTTGCTGCGTTTTTAATATAGCATTACTTTATGCAGCAAGCATAAAGTGTTAACTGAGATTGTGTGGTCTGTTATAGTGTCAAAAATCATTCAAAAATGATGACATGAGACTGCTGGGTAGTTTCGCTCATGCTTGTAGATGGTCCACATTTACCAACACTTGTTTGGGTCAGTAATTTCATAGCATCTTCATAAGGGTGGCATTGTTTTAAATGATGAAACAGGTTTGTGGTGTTGCCTGTTTTTGAAGGCACAAGTCTTCGCAGTTTGCAGTGCATGTTTCTCTGTTTTGTGACTCCAGACTACTGAAGTTTAGTGACGCTTCTTGTCAACATTGTCTGTGACTGTGACCTTATTATTATTATTTTTTCTTCTTTTTTTTTTTTTACTCCTCCAAGTGCAACTAACACTGTATGGCTGTAAACTTGTACTACGTGTGGCATCCGGAAGTGCAGGCTGCAAAATGCCTGTGTAGCGTTATATATAGTGTCTAAACATTATCAAACACTTATCGAACTGTCATTATCGTTTTATCAAAAAAAATATATTGTGATAATTATTGTTATCGAATTATCGCCCAGTCCTAGTTGTGTGTTCAGAGATGCTCTTCTGCAAACCTTGGTTGTCCAACAACTGTGATAGCCCAGTAGATCAGTTTCTAAAATAGCCAATAAATATGTATGACACCAAAAACTCAGAACTTCAGCAGAACAAATTAATGTGACTAGCATTAAATTAGTGCAAAATATCTCAATATTAAATACAACTTGACACCTACAAGAGTAAAATAAACAAATGCTAAAATCTAATCCTGTTTTGAAGTAAGAGTTGACTTCTTACTTGTTCTTCATTGATCTGGACCTTCAGTCTGATCGGTGTGCCATCATCCAGTTGATCTTCTGCTTCAACCTCAAGGGAGCCAGTTTTTTCTCGCCGCCGACGAGCAAAATCTTTTAGCATGTCTCGAACTGCAAGCTCTGCATTACTCTAGATATACAAAGACATTTTAGGATGACAAATCAAACCATAGCATAAACATCAAGTTGATATATTCATCATTTGTAAATTGTAAATGTATTCAAAATCCAATAAACAAACCAAAAACAATCCTTGTGACTTCAGTGGTCAAACTCTAATCATATGAATCTCTATGAAAAATTATGTGCACCAAAAACTGTAAAAATGATAATGTTTTCGGTTCCTTTTCTGAACTTTGAACATCTTCTGACTATATCAGTGTATGGATGGTCGGACAGCTCTTGGATTTCATCTAAAATATCTTAATTTGTGTTCTGAAGCCGAACGAAAGTCTCAGGGGTTGTGAGTCTCATGAGGGTGAGTAATTAACAACAGAAATTTCATTTTTGGGTGAACTGACCCTTTAATACATCACACAAATGTACACACCTGAATATGTCCCATATACGCCTGGACGACATCCAGGCCATAGCTGGTAATCAACTCCCCCACCAGCTGACAGCCTCTCTGATTGGCTGCTACCTGTGCCCGTAGGTCTGACAGATTGTCACGGAGATTCCGTGTCCCGGAGCATCCTGGGTATTGTGCGGGTGCCATGAGGGCTTCTGTTACAGCTGATGGACATAAGCGTAAACAGTCTTGCATAATTACCCTGATATTATAATATAGGTTGTTTTCAATCACGTGGTTCTGGTGACGCTAAAATTCAGATGCAGGGCAGGAGGTAAAAAACTGAATGAGGAAAATCCATATTTTTGTGATTTATACCATATTTCAAAGGAGACATACAGTACAGTTGAAACCAGAAGTTTACATACACTCCAAAAAAAGGAACATAACTATTTTTTTTTAAATGTCAAGAATAATGAGAGAATTTTTTTAATAATTTCTACACAGTCAAAAGTTTACATACATTTCCTCGGTATTTTTTTTAGCTTTGCTTTTAAACTGTATAACTTTGGTCAAATGTTTTGGGGTATCCTTTCACAAGCTTCTCACAATATTTTGCAGGAATTTTGGCCCATTCCTCCTGACAGAATTGGTGTAACTGAGTCAGATTTGTAGGCTGTCTTGCTCGCACAAGCTTTTTCAACTCTGCCCACAATTTTTCTATAGGATTGAGTTCAGGGCTTTGTGATGGCCACTCCAAAACATTCACTTTGTCTTTAAAGCACATTTTAACTAATTTGGCAGTATGCTTAGGGTTATGGTCTGTTTGGAAGACCCATTTGTGGCCAAGTTTTAATTTCCTGGCTGATGTCTTGAGATGGCGACGCAATGGCGCAGTAGGTAGTGCTGTCGCCTCACAGCAAGAAGGTTGCTGGGTCGAGCCTCGGTTGGGTCAGTTGGCATTTCTGTGTGGAGTTTGCATGGTCTCCCTGCGTTCGCGTGGGTTTCCTCTGGGTGCTCCGGTTTCCCCCACAGTCCAAAGACATGCGGTACAGGTGTATTGGGTAGGCTAAATTGTCCGTAGTGTATGAGTGTGTGGTTATGGATGTTTCCCAGAGATGGGTTGCAGCTGGAAGGGCATCCGCTGCGTAAAACATGTGCTGGATAAGTTGGTGGTTCATTCCGCTGTGGCGACCCCGGATTAATAAAGGGACTAAGCCGAAAAGAAAATGAATGAATGAATGTCTTGAGATGTTGCTTCAGTATTTCTACATAATGTCTTCATGATGCCATCTATGCTGTAAAGTGGACCAGTCCCTCCTGCAGCAAAACAGCCCCACAACATGATGCTGCCTCCCCCATATTTCAAAGTTGGGATGGTGTTCCTAAGCTTGTAAGCTTTCCCCTTTGTCCTCCAAATGTAACACTGGTCATTATGGCCAAACATGGCCCAAAATTTGTCTTTTTCCCAGTGTAATTTTGTAAATTGTAATCTGGCTTTTTTGTTGACTCTGGCTTGTTGATTTTCCCATGTTGTCACACAAGGAAGCAGTGTGTTTGAGGTTTTCCTTAAATACTATTCTACAGTTGTGCCTCCAATTAACTCAAATGTTGTCAATTAGCCAATCAGAAACTTCCAAAACCTTGACAGCATCATCTGAGCTTTTTCAGAGGCATAATAATCTTATTGTAAGTAAACTTGACTTTCAAGAAAAGTTATAACAATTTCTCAAAAAATATATCTTCCATTATAATGCTATTATGCAATTAAGCATAAAAGAGAAAAAGTTTAGTCACATTAACATCTGACTTTTTTTTTTAAACGGTTATGTGCCTTTTTATACAGTGTATGTAAACTTCTGGTTTCAACTGTAAATAGAAAATAACCACATATGTTGGGCATGATCCTTATATCATGAGTTTTCTACTGAACTAAAATATATGTGCCAGCCAATACTATAGTAATTACTGTTTAAAAGCATACTATAGATAATTACTTGAATTAAACTGTCGTAGTAATTATATTGTTGCTGTTGTACAACACAACTGTTGTAATAAACAAATTATTCAATAGGTTTCAGTTTTCTATGCTATAATATATACCATCACAATGAACCACAGTTTACAGTAACGTTATTTATTACAATTTATCAGTTTACTATGCTACAGTATTCTGTAATTCTGTTAGTTTTTTATTCTGTTGTTTTTTTCCCTATGCGGATATCTCCAGACATCACGAAGTAACAGATGAAAGCATACAAAAGCGTGGACACATAGTCTACATTATTATTTATTTATTTTTGTAAGGGGGAATGAACCTAATGAACTTACTATCAACAAACATTCACCGCTGCTGTGCATCTCGATGTTCAAGTTATGGTTGTTTATTCAACCAAAACGCTAGAAAAGACATGGCTTATTGCAAAACAAGATTTCATTGCAGCGATTACATGGCAGGGTACGTTATTTATATTCCCCTGGATTTTGTATAAGTATGGTGGTGTTTCTATCTGATTTTCAAATAACACATATTTATACACATAGCTTGGCCTGTATATAACCTTTATTGGTGCTGTCAAACTAATTATCGCATTCAAAAAAAAGTTTGTACACATGCATGTATTGAAAAAATGTTTATTACATGCCGCCCTTTCTTCCGTTTTTCAGCCAGTTTCCTCTTTTATGAGCAAAAACTGTTGGAAGTCTATTAAAGCTGTTCGCCATTTCTTATTTGGGTTGATTTAAACAATTATAGACAACATAAAACAGAAACATTAAGTTCTGATAACGATTCCTATGTAGAAGAATCACTTCCTGCCCTCCATCTCAATTTCGCGTCTCATCAATGATGTCATGTAAAAACAACCTATAGTAGTTATTCAGTATCAGTTCTCTCACCTTTCTCCTGAAAGATTCCACCAGTGACCAGTTTAAAGGATGTGAAGACAGCACCCTCCTGCTGTAAAGAGGTGGATTGAGGGGGCATGGAGCCTGGAGTGATGCCCCCTATATCAGCATGATGCCCCCTACTGGCCACAAAAAAGACAGGAGCACTAACGCCATCACGAAACACCTGCACAAGGCAGAAGTAATATTATGCAATCTGTTTACAGCCGTTATGTAATTTCGCAAAATGTTTTGATTGAAGCAAATAAAGTGTATTACATATTTTTTCATTGGCATCTGCATATGCTGGACACTAGTGGTAACAAGTTATTAATGGGTCCCACTTTATATTAAGTGTCGCTTATACCTGTGAACTTACATGGTAATTAGATGTGTAAGTAGTATGTAACTACAGTGTATGTACACACTGGTACAGAGTATTTACTTGTGTATACTGGTGTAACTACACTCATGTAATAACCCACTGAATAGTATGTGTAAGTACAAATGTGTAACAGGACATTGGTAACAACACTAGGAAGGTACACATCTGTAACAAGAATTATGTAAGTGCATTGTGTAACAACAATATGTACTTGCAGATGTTTTCCCACTTCCACACCTGTTTGCAGATCATGTACTTGTGAACACTGTATGGCTGCATTAGAAGGTTTCACCTTGTGATACAAGTGTACTTGCATGGTAAATCCACAGGATCCACTCAATATAAAGTGTAAAATGGTCACAAATTACTGTTCATACATTCATTCATTTTCTTTTCGGCTTAGATGGGTTGCAGCTGGAAGGGCTTTCACTGTGTAAAACATATGCTGGATAAGTTGGCGGTTCATTCCGCTGTGGCGACCCCAGATTAATAAAGGGACTAGGCCAAAACAAAAATGAATTTTATTTTAAACTTTATATTGTGGACTGTTCCTGTGGAGTTACCATGTAACTACACTGTTATTAAAGTGTTGCATAGAAGATATTTCTACAAGTTACACAGTAATTTGTGACCATTTTACACTTTATATTAAGTGGACAGTTCCTGTGGAGTTACCATGTAAGTACACTTGTATCACAAGGTGAAACCTTCTAATGCAGCATTAGTTCTGCCATACAGTGTTCACAAGTACATGATCTGCAAACAGGTGTGGAAGTGGGAAAACATCTGCAAGTACATATTGTTATTACACAATGCACTTACATAATTCTTGTTACAGATGTGTACTTTCCTACTGTTGTTACCAATGTCCTGTTACACATTTGTACTTACACATACTATTCAGTGGGTTGTTACATGAGTGTAGTTACACCAGTAATACAAAAGTAAATACTATGTAAACGTGTGTACATACACTGTAGTTACATACTACTTACACATCTAATTACCATGTAAGTTCACAGGTATAAGCGACACTAAAGTGGGACCAAATTTTAATAATTGTACAGTAAAAAAATCTGAATATTATTACAAAATAAGTATGATTATTTTTTAAAATGTAAATATTCTTGACAAATGACAAAGCTGAATTTTTAGCATCAATTATTTCAGTCTTCAGAATCACACAAACAGTAATAATTGTGATATGCATATTTGGTGCTTTAATTTACTGTGGTTATTTATCAATACTGAAAACTCTTTTTTTCACAATTCTTAGAGGATTACTTTGATTATAAAACACTGTTTATTTTATTAAATATAAATCTATTATACATTACAATAACATTATAAATGGTGGTTCATTGTGCTGTGGCGGCCCCTGATAAATAAGGGACTAAGCAGAAAGAAAATTAATTAATGAATAACATTATAAATGCCTAAATCACTTTTGATCAATTAAAAGTCTCTCTGATGAATTTTCCAACATAGGCTCATTTTGAAAACATGGCCCTATATACATTTCTGGAGGTCGTGAATTATGTAGCCAGAAGTATGTATGGCTGCATTTCGTCTTTAAAACAAACGCTATGGGGCGGTATAACACAGTTCCTTTTTACGCTTACCAGCTGACCACTTAGCTCCTTGTGGACGGCTTTCATGCTGCTATCAGTATATCCAGTAGCTCGGCAAGTACAGTGTGTCGGCGAACTTGAGATGCAGAGAGGAGTTGATCACAACGACAGGGTTCGAGTCCAACAAAGAACGGTTCCAGAAAGTGGGTAAGACAAAACAGAAGCCAAAACATAAAATAAACTAGTAAATACCAGGGTGAGAATGTGGTAAAATCTGAAAGCAGGGAAAATCAGGCAAGGGCTTTTCTTTTTCTGGATTGCTTTTTAAAACTTTCAGTTAGGTATAGGGAAGCGGGTGGGCAGGTCAATTGGTGCTTTTGAAAACACTATTGGTTGGGTTTAGGAAAGAAGAAGGGTGGGTCAGTCAGTCAGTCATTCAGTCAGTCTGTCGACAGCGGCCTCTATTGGATTTACACAAGAACAGCAGGCACGAATGGCACTCGCGATAGAAATTTGACATCTGAAAAAGCGTACATGGCCGCCTCTGGTGGATTTGCGAAAATACTGCAAAAAAAAAAAAAAACTTACCTCCTGGGACATATTTGGCGCTCTCCAGAAATGTATATAGTGTTATATATTATTATATATATTATTTTTTTCACTTAAAACATTTGAATATTAGTACATGACAATTTTCAAAAAAATATTAAGCAGCAAAAACACTAAAAATAAATGTTTACAACAAATCAGCATATTTGAATGATTTCTGAAGGATCATGAAAACTTGTTGTTATGAAATCATGCAATCTTTTGTATTTTATACGTTGACATAGCATAACAAACTACATTTCAAAATCCAGTAAAATAGAAAACAGTTTGGCAGCCAAATATACATGTATTTATTAGTTTACTATCTCGAATGACTGTATTAAAGTAATATAATCAAAAGTCAAACATCCCATTGCATTAATAAGAAATGAGACTTTTGTGGATCAAAATAAAAATGAGAAACCTACAGGAGTGATGACAGTGAGGTCCGGTAGATGACTGCCACCCGCACACGGATGATTACTGAGGATCACATCTCCCTCCTTCAAGCTGCCTGCTGCTGCCTTTATCTAAAATAAATAGATTTTATTATTAAACTTAGAAAAAACATTACTGTGTGCATTAGAAACACACTGGGTCACATCTTTTCTTTTTAGATTTATTGATTTCACGTTTAAAGAAATGTGGATAATAAAAGCACTTCAAAAGCACCAGAAAAGCAATATGTAGATTCAGTAACAAGTCTTGATTAGAGTGCACTGGTTTCTCAACAAACTAAGTGTTACAAGATTAGTTTAAAGTTTACAACCAAACCAGTGTAATTAAGCTTTGCCAGTAACATGACCAAGATCCTCAATGTTCTCTGTTAAGTCTAGCTTTGATACTGAATTCATGTGCACATGAAGGTGAAATATCAGCAGCCAATCACATGCTCTGAAAGACAGATAGTGGGATTGACTTTTCACGAGATTCAGCAAAATTATAGGCAAAGATTAAATGGTTAAAAAATATAAAGAATTTAAAAACAGTTATACAACAAGATGAAAAGGGCTGTCCATGAAAGAAGACAGATGAAAAAGTTTGCTTTTTCAATGCAATTTAAGTTATGGAGTATATTTGTATAGTTAATAAAATGTCTGGATACAAGGACTCAGAAAACTAAGCTCATTTCTACTGACAAAAAAAAAAGCTTATTTATTGTCAGTGTTCTCAATAGAAGACCCAAACGCAGAATGAGGTTAAGGAGTGGGCGTGAGGTTGTTATTGACAGACAGGGGTAAAACAAACAAACGGTCCAACAGTAGGATGATGGTGGGTTTTAAGAGCAACGGACGGCTGTGTAACACAGGTTGGGAGACTGATAAGGAAGGGGTTGTTACAGGCAGGAGGTCAGGGCCTTGGAGGGAGTACAACAGAGCTCAGAACAGAGCAGAGAAGATGGCCTACTCTGTGCCAGTCCAGCAGCAATGCAAAGAATACTAGCAAACCGGGACTCACAGGTGACAGGGCAGGACAGGGCCAGGGAACACAAAGTACAATACAAACAATTAAAGCTAAAAATCTATTTTAAAAAACTAAAAGCAAACAATAAACTAAAAAAGGGCAACGCAGTGGCGCAGTAGGTAGTGCTGTTGCCTCACAGCAAGAACGTCGCTGGGTCGCAGGTTCGAACCTCGGCTGGGCTGGGTCAGTTGGCGTTTCTATGTGGAGTTTGCATGTTCTCCCTGCGTTTGCGTGGGTTTCCTCCGGGTGCTCCGGTTTCCCCCACAGTCCAAAGACATGCAGTACAGGTGAATTGGGTAAGCTAAATTGTCCATAGTGTATGAGTGTGAATGTGTGTGTGGAAATTCCCAGAGATGGGTTGCGGCTGGAAGGGCATCCGCTGCGTAAAATCGTGCTGGATAAATTGGCGGTTCATTCCGCTGTGGCGACCCAGCAAGGGACAAAGCCGACAAGAAAATGAATGAATAAACTAAAAAACAAGACAAAATTATTTGGAAGCCTACTGTAGAACAAATTAAATAAAAATTAAAAAGACAAAAGTAATTAGAAAGGGCTTGAGAAAATAAAACAAGACAAAAGAAAAATCTAAACTTTTGTACTGTCTGTAATTTGCATTGTTGTTGTAAATTGCTTTCCCAGAGATGGGTGCGTTAAAAACATGTGCTGGATAAGTTGGCGGTTCATTCCGCTGTGGCGACCCTGGATTAATAAAGGGACTAAGCCGAAAAGATGAACGAATGAATGAATGTTGTAAATTGCACTGTCTGTATTTTGCACTGTCTGGAGCCAGCACCTAAGCTTTTCACTCATTACAGCACACGTGCTGCTGTTGATGAGACAATAAAAGTGATTTGATTTGAAAAAGAAGAGATTGTTGAAGCTCAGGAACAAAAGCACAAAAGAACAAACAAACAAACAAATCTTTGCCTTTAATTGCCCATATATGAATTTGAATCTTTGCCCCCCCCCCCTTGCCATTGTACAGGTGGGCCACTTCAGGCTCACATTCATTTTGTCTGGGCCAAAGGAATACCACCAGTGCCGCATAACTGCCTAAAGTGGCCCCCATTCGTATGCTATCTGGGTAAGCCATGTGCTCAGACACTGGACAGACAATAAAACACTGAACATAGACAACATAAACATTATGGACAAGGCAGGGCCGGACAGGGACAGGGAACACAAAGACATAACATACAAGGCAAACACACAAGACCCGAAGACAGATGGGGATATTCTTATATAAATATTCTTGTAATGACAAAGCTGAACTTTCAGCATCAATTACTTCAGTCTTAAGTGTCACATAATCCTTTTTGTAATAATTGTAATATGCAAATTTGGTGTTTTCATTTTTATCAGTAACATACAAGGCAAACACACAAGATCCAAAAACAGACGGGGAGAACTTAAGCTAAAAGCAAACAATAAACTAAAATAACTAAATAAAAGACAAAACTATATGGAAGCCAACAGAAAAAAGGAAATAAAAATTAAAGACAAAAAAGTAACTACAAAAGGCTTGAGATAAAATAAAACAGGACAATAAAAAATAATCAAACTTTATAACTATAATAGCTACTAGAAAAGCAATATAAAAACTAAGACAATCATACTAAGGATAAGACACAGGATTAAGGATTAAGGATAAACTAAACAAGAAGAAGCGATTCTTGAATCTCAGGGACAAAGCAAGAAAGAACAAACATCAAGCACAAGTTACAAATCACAAAACGAACCAGGGAGGAAAGTACACAAGGGTCTGGTGAAGACACTTACACAAATAGGACTAGATGAGGGCTAAACATAGGGACGTAGTACAGGGAAACAACAATGGAAGAAAGGAGGAGCACACTGCTTAGTTTTTGTTTGTGTTTGCCATGTGCTCCTCCTTTCCTCCATTGTTGTTTTCATGACAAAAAACAAACAATGAAACATTGAACACAGACAACACAGATATGATGAACACGGTAGGGTCTTGATATTTATATTGAAGCTATCTGTATATTTATATTTACTCATAAAAAATTGTTTTTTGAACTAAAATTTAGTGTAATGTTAATGATAATAAATTATATTAACTAAAATCTGACAATTTTATCCTTAAAAGTAAATTATATAGTCACCTTTAATATGAAGCAAGAGAAACTGGAATAGTGTCTTTATTGCACAGGTGTCAAACTCAGTTCCTGGAGGGCCACAGCTCTACACAGTTTACTTCTAACCCTAATTAAACACACCTGATCAAACTAAACTAATTGAGTGCTTTAGGCTTGTTTGAAACCTACAGATAGAAACACTGAAGTAGGGCTGGAACTAAACTCTGCAGGGCTGCGGCCTTTCATGAATTGAGTTTGACACCCTTGCTTTATTGTGTCATGTGATGGGTGGAAGCTAAACTGAAACGCAACTGGGTTGTCAGGTAATACAACTTAAAATCTGGCCCCAGGTAAAATTTGGTCCAGTGGTTAATAAACAATACATCAATCATCTTACAGAAACCAATTATTTCATGATGTGCTTTGCCTCTGGGTGGATGACCATGTGTCTAATCTACCTTTTGCTTTTTTTCTCAGTTACTGGAAACACTTATGTTTTTTAAATTAATTTTACAAATCTTGACAAGAGATAACAATTTAAGATAAAAATGATCAGAAGCTGGCAATTTAGAGAGATAAATACCTTGTTACTTTTGGTAACTCATTAGGTTAATAGTTTATCAAGTTCATCCATGAAGTGTAATTCAGGTACACACTACAACAAAATTACTCTTTAGGATAGCTAATGCAATGAATAATGAACTCACCCTTAGACAGTTAAATGACTACCTTTCTTGTTGAGGATAAAAAAGGCTTTTTCTATTTTCTATTTAGTATATTTATAAATAGTATATTTTCTATTTATATGTATATGTTTTTTTGTATTGTAACAAATTATTCGAATGCTCCATGGTCAATATTTTTCACTCACTGACAGTTTCATGCTAGTTTCACACCATACACTTGCCTGAGAAGCTGAACATACTATTCTATTTATTTATATAATCAGACACGCATGAATATATAGGCTTACCTTAGTAGTTTGGGGTAAAAAAAACAAAACATTGTTTAGTTATTAAGTACTCATTCATTAATTTGCTTTTCGGCTTAGTCCCTGTAATAATCAGGGGTTGCCAGAGTGGAATGAACCGCCAACTTATCCAGCATATGTTTTACGCAGCGGATGCCCTTCCAGGTGCAACCCATCATTAGGAAACACCCACACACTCTCATTCACACACATACACTACGGATAATTTAGCTTACCCAATTCACCTATACCACTTATCTTTGTGGTAACTGTGGGAGAAACTGGAGCACCCAAAGGAAACATGCAAACTCCACACAGAAATGCCAACTGACCCAGCTGAGGCTCGAAACAGCGACCTTCTTGCTGTGAGGCAACGTCGCTACCCACTGCGCCACCGCACCACCTTATCATGTACTCACTCAGTATTTAAATTTGTAACAACAAAATGACATTGGTACCTTCAAAGTTTATAGATAACTCCTCCATGTTTTCAGAACATTATACAGTGTTAAACTAGGGATATACACCCACCGGTCACTTTATTAGGTACACCTTACTAGTTCATGGTAGGACAACCTTTTGCCTTCAGAACTACCTTAATTCTTCGTGACATAGATTCAACAAGGTACTGGAAATATTTCCTGAGATTTTGGTCCATGTTGACATGTTAGCATCACACAGTTGCTGCAGATTTGTCAGCTGCACATCCATGTACAGTAAACTCATTGTCATGTTCAAGAAACCAGTTTGAGATGATTTGCGCTTTATGCCGATTTTGGTGAGCCTGTGAGAATTGTAGCCTCAGTTTTCTGTTCTTAGCTGACAGGAGTTGCACCCGGTGTGGTCTTCTGCTGCTGTAGCCCATCCGCCTCAAGGTTCAACGTGTTGTGCGTTCAGAGATGCTCTTCTGCATACCTCAGTTGTAATGAGTGTTAACTTTCTATCATCTTAAACCAGTCTTGCCATTCTCCTCTGACCTTTGGCATCAACAAGGCATTTGCACCCACAGAACTGCCGCTCACTGGATATTTTCTCTTTTTCTGACCATTCTCTATAAACCCTAGATATGGTTGTGCTTGAAAATCCCAGTAGATCAGCGGTTTCAAAAATACTCAGACCAGTCCGTCTGGCACCAACAACCATGCCACATTCAAAGTCACTTAAATCACCTTACTTGGTCATTCTGATGCTCGTTTTGAACTGCAGCAGCTCGTCTTGACCATGGCTGCGTCCGAAACCGCCTACTACTCAGTAGGTACTGCATTTGAATTTAAACGTACTACTCGGCCGTTAGAAAAGTACGTTCTATACAGTATGAATGTGAGCAGTATGAATGGAATTCGGACGTACTACATCCGCCATTTTGTCATGGTCACGTGACCTACCTGCGTCAGTTGCGTCGCTTCACCTCCATTCATAAATTCTCTCGCGGGGCATCATGGGATAGCGCAGCGTCCATGGGATGCACACTTCAGAATCTCGCCGGAAGTAGTAAGTCATCCGGGTACTTCTCGCATACTGATTTTCGAAGTCTAAGAATTCGGACATACTACTCGGCTCGCATACTGATTTTAGCGTACTGTATAGTATGGAAGTATGCGGTTTCGGACGCAGCCCATGTCTACATGCCTAAATGCATTGAGTTGATGCCATGTGATTGGCTGATTAGAAATATGCGTTAACGAGCAGTTGGACAGGTGTACCTAATAAAGTGAGCCCCTTTTTTCTCTCCATATCCACCAGACACTTTCTTATGAACACTCCACATTTCTGGGAAAACACTGTGCAATTCTGAGTTTGCTTCATACAGTGCATATGTATATACAGTATATGTGCATGTGTATGTATGCATAAAATTTAAAAAAAAAATAAAAAAATTACTTAGACTTGTCATGACATCTGTATATTATATATGACATCTATACATATATTGCTGCACTCTGGTGATTTGAAGTGCTTATTTTATCCTCATCGCAGTGCACATACTGTCTCATACTGATTCAGCTATTTAAAATTAATATCTGCTAACAAAACAAAATCCAGAATTTTACAAATTTGTGCTTTAGTTTATTGTGTACCTGAAACTGTACAGTCTCCTGCATTGCCCCTAGATGAACAGGAATGTGAGGGGCATTAGACACCAAACCTCCGTCAGGACCAAACACAGCACAGGAGAAATCCAAACGCTCCTTTATATTGGTGGAGATGGCGGTTCTCTGTAGCACACGGCCCATCTGCTCTGTGTTTGAAAAAAACAAAAACAGAAAGATTTTATTGTGTACTTACAGATAATTTCACACTAACACTCTTATTTTTGCTTGTCCTGTCAAACCTGCGATGCTCATGAACCGATGGGAGAAGATGGACAACTGGATGGTGTTGAGTTCGGTTCCTAACACACACTGTGTTCCCATGCCAACAGCAATACACACATCACCATCCTCTGTCAGATGAGCCACACACGTCGGCTCCACAAGAATTGTGCTGAAAAACAAACATAAATGAGGTAATGAGTGGGGCGGCACGGTGGCGCAGTAGGTAGTGCTGTCCCCTCACAGCAAGAAGGTCGCTGGTTCGAGCCTCGGCTGGGTCAATTGACATTTTTGTGTGGAGTTTGCATGTTCTCCCTGGGTTCGCGTAGGCTTCCTCCGGGTGCTCCGGTTTCCCCCACAGTCCAAAGACATGCGGTACAGGTGAATTGGGTAGGCTAAATTGTCCATAGTGCATGAGTGTGAATGAGTGTGTGTGGATGTTTCCCAGAGATGGGTTGCAGCTGGAAGGGCATCCGCCTGCGTAAAACGTGGTGGATAAGTTGGCGGTTCATTCCGGTGTGGTGACCCCGGATTAATAAAGGGACTAAGCCGAAAAGAAAATGAATGAATGAATTTCTAAGTTGTACGACTTTATGAGTTCTTTAATTAGAACTGTATGACTATTATCAGCCATTGGGCTTGATAGTCTCATCTGCATATTTAACAATTTCACAACATGATGACACCCGTTTGTAGAGATGCTAAAAGGAATGAAGAAAAAACACAGAAACACAATCACTTCTACTACACTCACAGAGATAGAGCTAAAGTGTTGTGATGGCCAGTGGGGTTGTCTCCACTTGCGATTTCTGCCTGTAGTCTATTGTAATCACCAGCGGTGTTTTCCCTATTGGAGATCACCTCCCAATGAAACACATCTCTCAGAACTCTTTGCGCACATCACTCCTGCCTCAGCTGACAGCCATTGGGACACACACATACACACTCACAGCTGAAACTCATCACCACTGATTACACAGACTATATATACCTCTTAGTTTATCATCCACATTGCTGAGTATTGATTAGCTGTTGCTATTATGACTATTGGACTGTTTATCTTTGTCTGATTCTTTGCTGCCTGCCCTGAACTTTTGCCTGCCTTTGGATTATGCTCTTGAATCATCTACCACACTGTTTATGGCGATTTGCGCCCCCTGCTTGTCTGACCACTCCCATAATAAAGCTGCATTTGGAACTACTCCTGTCTGCATAGCATCAATACATTACACCAAGTCTGTTGCCATGTCAACTTTGGAACAGGTGGGTGAGGATTTGTTGTCTGAACACACCCTTGTGACAACCATCGGATTCCTCCTTTCTTCACCAGTCCTGTCTGACCTAATGGACACTATGGGCCTAACCAGATCCAAGGTCAGGCTTAAGCCTAGTTCACACTACATGACATTAAACATCGGCATTTAACAATAGAACTACCGAGGCAGTCAGAGTTTAATTTTTGTAATTTAATAACTCTTTGAAATAAAACTAACATCTATAACTATCTATATATATCTGTCGTTTCCTAAATATCTGTGTATTTATTTCTAACATTGTTATTTAAATTACAAAACAGTAAAGAACGGAGCATTTCTACCTTTAATTACAATATAGCTCAAAACGACTGAATGCATGTCTGCTACTTTTTCGCTGTGACTATAAATATGCATGCCTTTTTGCCTAGCAGCCTCCTGCTAAGATAAACATAACTTTAACTGATAGCAAAAACATAAATTTACTTCAGACATATCTTTCAAAACAGCATATTCTGTGCCGCGAAATAGCTCCTGTTTGAAAGTAAAAATGAAAGCGAGGCCCAGAGCTTTGCGTGTTCTAGTATCTTAACTACATATTTACAGGCTGTATTACCAAAAAGATCATATTTTTAAAGTAATGGTGTCATAAAATATGATGACACATATTAAAAGCTTTGAATGTAAAAATGATGTGACAATATGATGTCTTATATGAGAACAGTCAAAATGACCAGTATGGTAATTCTAATAGTTACAGAATTCTAGTTCCACTGTTAATATAGCCTAGTCTTGTGTCCGTGTTAACGGAGAATTAAGCGAGTGCATCGTTGCCCATTCTGGCCAATCACAGACGTTTCTTTTGAGCTCCTGAGCACAATAGCCATTCAGCTCATGCTAATATGCTCTCTCATTGGCTGCAGCTCGTCACTACATCTGACCGCACGTGGGGTCGAGTTGGCCGACTGCTCTGGAATATTCAGCATGCTAGATATTGGATTTTCGTCTGCGAGGTGTTGACGATGCCTCTTTGATGCGTTGTTCAGTAGTTCACACATAAAGACTGCCGAGCACCGCCAGATTTTTCCCTGATCACAGTCCGATCTGTCGGCAAGCTCGTTAACTTCCAAATCGGACTGAAATCAGGCTTAAAATCCTGTAGTGTGACTTAGGCTTTAGTCTACATCTCTTCTAGCACTGTAAAAAATGCTGAGTTCTACAGAGTTGATTTGTGTTGAGACAACATGAAGGAATTAAGTTAACTTACTATTTTTTTTTACGAATTTAAGTAGATTGAACATAAAAAATTAAGTTGTCCAAAAAAACAAAACAAGAATTGTGTTGTTTTTACTCATTTTATACAAGTAAATTGAACAAAAAGCAAAAAAGATTTTTCTGAGTTAGGCATGGGGGGTATAAGCTTCTGGCAGTGTGATAACCTTGGATAAAAATACATTTGTTTCATGTTATCACGGTATTATGATAACCGCTCTAACCGCTCAGACATTTTAAAATGTCTGGGTAAAATAAACAAAGAAATAAAAACTTTTTTCCTTATTGAACACAATTTATTTTATTTTGTGAAACATTTATAATACTTTGGAACAGTAAACATGTCAGGCTAAATAGTTAAAATAACTCATTGACTTCTGCTCGCTTCATTAGTTTCAATAACACAGATTTCTTTACAACGCAAAAAAATACATTTAAAAAAAACCTTACATATACCTGAGGAATGGTATAACAGAGCCTTTTAGCTCCTAAAACCTTGACTTTTCCAAACCGCGGTAAACCTTAAAACCAGCTATCATCCCATGCCAAATCTCTTCTTGATCTGCCTTTGCCAGACATCACTTTGACTGCACAATGGACTTTTGCACCTCTCGTCTCTACAGCTATGCCTCAGCCCTCAACACTTCTTCAACCTCACTCCCAAACATTAAAATCCCGAGATCATAATTACACAACCAATGAACTTCAACAGGTTTGATCTGGTCTGACCCCCCCAAAATAAGCAGCAATTTGAAGAAATGAAACAAGTGGTGAAGTATAATGTAGAACTAAAATATTTCAGGAAATAACAAACCTGTTTTTATCAATAATGATGGCTGGTCCCTGAATACTGTGATCACAGGAAAGATCCTCCCACAGATACACACTGGTGTCCAGATAACGATCCTCAAAGTAACACTGTGTCATCTGATACCAAAAAAGTAAGAAAAAAAAAAGTTAATGAGCAACATTTTTATATGATGCCTTGATTTTATTAATCGCATTAGGGCATTTAGACATGTTTTGTCAATGAATATGATATAGAATTAAAATTAGCAATAGAAAATAAGCAAAAACAGGGTTTATTGTGTAAACATCTTCAATATGGTCTAAAATTATGACTAGGGTCAGACAGAATCTGCAGACATTTTTTGCTATTTCGGCACAAAATTTTGTAAAAAATCTGTGGATTTATGTGGAATGATTTTTGGGAGTATCGTAACTAAAAACGTAATGTATTAAATAAAAAAATACTTTTTTTAACTTTTATTTAATGTTTACAATGCAAATCCAATTAGATCCACTTTTTTGGTAAACAAAGCAAGTCTCATGTATAATATATCTACTAAAAGACAGAAAATATTACGTTACAAACTAGATTATAAATAAATCATATAAACATTTTTATAGTCAATAATATTACTGAAAATAATTTCAAAACTGAATAAATATAAATTTACACACATTTACACAAGTAAACATATAGACTCAATGATGGGTTAAAAATCTGTGGAAATCTCGGATTTCTGTGCGCACTGATTCCGTGTGTGCCTAGTTATGGCTTAGAAGGCTGCTCAAAATAATTTTTTACCAAAAAGAAGCCACACATATTTTCTTCTGATAAATTAGATTATATTTGTCTCAAGTTGTTGTTAAAATACTTGTGATTTGGAGTCAGATTTGTTTCCACAAATTGAAAAAAAAGCACTTTCACACACTTCGTCTTAAAGAAATTACTCATAAGTTGGCAATATAAAACACCAAAGTGACATCATACTGTATATACACAATGTAATTGTTCAAACAGCCAATAAAGCACCCATGTACTAATTATCTAAAACAAACCTCACATAAACATCCTTCCTAGACCTCCTAGAAAAAAATTCAGCTATTTTAACATATTACAGTTTACTCTAAAATGTGATTTGTTAAAAATGTATAACTGCACAAATACAGTGCATCCGGAAAGTATTCATAGCGCTTCACTTTTTCCACATTTTTTTTTGTTACAGCCTTTTTCCAAAATGGATTAAATTCATTTATTTCCTCAAAATTCTGCAGACAATACCCCATAATGACAATGTGAAAAAAGATTTTTTGAAATTGTTGCAAATTTATTAAAAATAAAAAACCTGAAAAATCACATGTACATGAAACATTAAAAAAATGTGGAAAAAGTGAAGCGCTATGAATACTCTCCGGATGCATTGTAAAACATGACAAATCGTGATGTAAATTTTCACCCATATTCAAGTCACATATAGTACATTGCTATGCAGCGTGATCATCAGTCAGTCAGTCTTTATTCATTTCCCGAAGGCAATTTGGTTACAGCACAAGCACATCACATATAATGCACAAAACACATTGTACAATACAAATCTACCCTAAATTTAAAAACTTTACAGCTGAGGGGATAAAAAAAGTTTGAACCGATTTGTTTTACAAATAGGAGTTCTGTATCGAATACCAGAAAGGAGAAGATACAACTCGTGTTGCATAGGATAGGAATTATCTGACAAAATACTCTAAGCTTTAATCAAAAACTTATAATTGAGCCATAGTCATCTGTTTTCTTCCTGTTGTTTTTTTTTTCTCCTAGGGTCACAATTTTCTCCAAACAATTCTTATTTTTCACACTTAGAGAATTGAACCAACAAAGCAAGGAAACAGATAACAGTCACTAAATGTATGAACTGTAAAACATGCACATGAGTGATTTATCTATATTAAATTATCTCAGTTTCTGTAAGCAGTACAATCTTTGCTGCCCCTTCTTAAAAAAAAATATTAGTATTTGCTTACCCTTGTTTGCTTACCCTAAGTCTTCTCTTGGATTTAAATTCAATAGTCATCTCTTTAGTCTTAAGTACATTCAACTGTAAGAAAGCCTCCTGACACCAGCTGGAATTTTTATAATACACGGCTGGCCAGGGCCGGATAAACCAATGGGCATTATGGGCATAGGCCCAGGGGCCCGTGCACACTTGGGGCCCCTGCGGGGGGAAGGGGGGAAATGCCGATTTTGTAGTGTCTATTTAGGCTAAGTGCAAATAGCGCACCTCGTTGGAATAAACTAGTTGAGTGATTCCCGCCCATCACCGTTTGATTGACAGAGATAACATAACTAAAGAGAGCGACAAACAGCAGTGTGAGTGGCATAGCTTATACAGCGAACGGCAACATGTTTTGCGTCTGATGAAGACGTTCTTTTTTTTCTCTCCCATTACATATCAGATTTTGCCTACTCTTCATCACGAGGAAGACAAGTAGGAATCATTAATAAGTGTGTGTATTATGGAAGACTTAGATTCATAGAACTGGATTGGCGAGGTGTTATATCCAAATCGTATGCATAAGTTTGTAGAAGTTATACATTTAAAAATATCCTTAAGTATAAATCTTACTGCTTCTGTGAACTTGAACAATTATATTAAAATCCATTAATTTTCGCTAGTTGTATCAGTATTTTTTCAAAGTGTGCTTTAAATGCTTCAAAAATAACTTAAATCTTTGTAGACTAGAAATATATATACTGTATATCATTTATTTAAAAAATGCAGGCAAAATATTTTATTAATCTTATTTTTTAATTCAACTATGGGGTGCGGCCAGGTAGGGGGCCTACAAGACATTGTGCCCAGGGGCCTCTGAATTCTTAATCCGGCCTGCGGCTGGCTGAGGGATCTTTCTCTTTCATTACTAGTGCAACCACTCAGTTTATATTACATTTGTCAGAGAAACACTACCATAGATTTTTTATTTTAGAGCAAATAAGAATATAAACATTTATTTATTGAAGTTTCTTTTCACTATTTGAGAAGTTTACCCAATTATGACAATTTCCACTTTTGAGAACTCCTTACATGTTTAAAGAGCTTGCTGTGTTTTAAAGCAATGCCTTGATTTCCTGTTACTTTCAGCGAAACAGAGTGCAGTTTAGAGTGTTTCGAGTTTTAGAATGTTTTCCTTACACATACCTTACATGCCTTGCATACCTTAATAGGATTTGGAGATTTCTGTCCTGCTTTGGCCTGCACTTCTGACCTAATTCCAGACGTCCCAGAACCACGTACACGGATATCATCCACCATGATAGGCCTATCAGTGATAGTGAAGCCAAACTCTTTCAGATATCTGATGTAGAAAAAGAAAGAGTAAAACTCAGATAAGCATACAAGTAGTCATTTTGAACTATTCACAGTTAAAACTACAGTACCGTTTAGTGAATGCAGTGCGGAAGTCTCCCATGCGGCAGGAGCTGGCATTACTGGGGTGACCTGTAGCTGTGATCATAAGCGCACAATCTGTGCCTTCATAGCGCAGGTGCAGGAACACTTCTATATTAATCTGAGAACTGCAAAGACACAATCATATGTTATTATCATGTTATTACTGCAATCATATTTTATTGCCTTTTTATTTGTATTTGTTTAAAGGTATACGCCAGATCAAAAAGAGAAACTTTGAGCATGACCTGCTAAAGCCACGTTTGCGCAGTATTTCGTCACATCGTTGAGACAGTTGCTCTATTCTACGGTCCAGCTCAGAAAATGAGCCTGCTTCATACTGTAGAGAACAAGGTTCCTGAACCTCTTCAACCACATCAGCCAGAGCCAAACCATATGCTGATAGCACTCCGCTGTATCTATCAGGAGAAAGAGTACACATAATATATAGCCAAAAGTTGACAAAAGAAGATACTATAAATCATTAAACGGCCTACGACCTCAATACATTACAGACATGCTCACTAAATACAAACCTAACAGATAATTAGGATCAAGTAAATAAAAATTTCCAAGAGTTCAGTCAAAGCAGGATGAATCTGTTTTCAGCTACTACACCTGCTGCTGGAATCAGCATCCAGAAATTATCAGATGTGCTCCAACATTAGGAACATTCAAATCACGGCTGATAGCACAATGGCTCAGTGGTTAGTACTGTCACCTCACAACAATAAGGTCGGTGGTTTAAGTCTCGGTTGGGCCAGTTGACATTTCTGTGTAGAGTTTGCATGTTCTCCCTATGGTCGCATGGGTTTCCTCCGGGTGTCCGGTTTACCCCACAGTCCAAAGGCATGCGGTATAGGTGAATTGGGTAAATAAATTTGGCGGTAGTGTATGAGTGCGTGTGTGAATGAGAGTGTATAGGTGTTTCCCAGTACTGGGTTGCGGCTGGAAGGACATCTGCTGCGTAAAACATGCCGGAATAGTTGGTGGTTTATTCCGCTGTGGCGATCCCTGACAAATGAGGGACTAAGCCAAAGAAAAACAATTGAATAAACGTTTAGCTGCCTTTACTGAATGAGCACTGTGCTACGCCCGACAGACAGCAAAATTATGTCTTTCTTTTCTTTTTTATTTCTAACAAATTTAACACATTTTAATCTGTTTTTGATCATTTTTGTTCTTTGTTGTTCTTATTTCTTATATTTCTTTTTTATGTTTATTTTATTCTTGTTTATGTAAAGCACTTACAATTAGCTAAAATGTATAATCCCAGTTAACTGGACCCCCTAGTTTCTCCCAAAGCTTTTTTTGTTGTTATTTTCCATTTTAAATAATGTAAAGCTGCTTTGAAAAAATCTCTACTGAATAAAGCATTATAAAAATACTCGCATGTTTAACAGGTTACATTTCTTAAATTATGAAACCTCTATCAACAAAAAGGGATTATTCTTGTGTATGGCAAGATACATAGATATTATGTACCATTAAACATCTAAACTACTTGACAAATTAAAAATCTTTTTTATGAGGTTCTCTTACAGAAAAACCACATCGGTGTCACATTAAAATCAAGTTTCCCTCATGAAAATGTGTATGTGTTTCATATCATATTGTAACGTGATTGCTTTATAAGGAGTCAACAAGATTCAAATCTACCCACAACTACTGAATAAGAAATGTAGCTTGGCATTGTAGCTCAAAGTTTCTGAAATAAAAAACAGGGTTCCCACTCAAAGCCAAATATAAAATTCCTTGAATTTCCCTGACTAAAAAGCAGAATTTTCATGACATGTAAAACAAATGGAAAAACAAGGCATTGTACTCCTTTTCATAATTTTAAAATGGTTTTAAGTTTTGAATGTAATTTTGAATTAATTGAATAGCCATTAAGAGCAAAACAATTGATAATGTACAGTATCTCAGATTAAGAAAAAAATCTGATGTACTTACTGTTTGTTTGGCTTGTATGCTTCCTCTCCCATAAATGATAGCTCAATAGTGTTTTCACAAACATTACATTTAGTTTTCCTGTCATCTACTTTTTAAACACCTAGTCTTTGAAGTGGTCATTTTGAAGCCAAAACATATAAAATGTATATTATCCTGGCATGTAAACTTAATTAACATTCTGGTGACTACAAGAAATTGTCTGTTGATGATGGAGCTGAAAAATAGCCTAACCAAAACAACAGGCGTGAAAAAATTAGATTAAAAAACACATGAGAAAAATGACATTTTGATAAATGGAAATGCAAATTTAAAGCAACAAAACATCTTTTTAAAATTTCATGATATTCCAGAAATTCCATGACCAATGGGAACCCTGTAATTTAGTGAAAAAAAAATCAGCATCACTTTATTTTGATGGTCCCCTTGCAGACAACCTGCATTTATAAATACCAAATTTGATAACATCAGGTATTTATAACTGTATTTATTATATTACTTATAATGAATTTAATACAATTATAAAAATAAAGACATACTTGTGTATGAAAACCATCTTCATGCCTAAGGCTCTTGCGATGGCACAAGCATGTTGACCTCCAGCTCCTCCAAAACATGCCAGCACATGTTCAGATGTATCATGGCCTTTAGCCTGTTAAGAGACAGTTTGTGTTCAAAACAAATATTCAGATTCAAGACCTGTAAAACTAGAATGGGTTAGGTAG